>CANSNZ010000358.1:0-129903 GCA_947646795.1 Beta lomatogona
TCAACATCTTAACAACATCACACGACTAACCATCACAACCACAATCGTATCATAAATTTTCATACAAATATTGGAATCATAAGAATTTTCATAGCAAAAGGAAGAATTAAGGGGTTAGTACTAAAAGAGGGGCAGCTCCTAAGTACTAATTCATCGCTGGCCACGAGCACAGAGAGGACGCCGTGAGGAGAGAGAAGCCTAGCCGACGACACTATGGCGCGGCAGCAACATACAAGGAGAGGAGCAGAGTGTTACAGGATAGAATAGAGTTAGCTTAGTTAGTTGTACTTTGACGAGAAATGATCGGTTAGAGTTTGTTGATACTCATTATATGGCTTCGATTAAGCTCAGCTATGGCAATACTAAAAGCTACTCTTTGAATAATCATGAAATGAAATAATATCCTTTTCCTCCTCTCTCAATATGATTCCTCTCTGTCTCTCTCACTCTCACTGTCTATTTCTATTTCTCCCAATTTCTTTCTCTATCACTTTCCTTCTCTATCTCTTTCTATCGAAACATTTTCTTGAAATCCCTTGCTAGGACATCGGTCCTGCAACATTGATATCGAGCTAACTGACGCTCGTTCAATTTCTTTGAACACCCAAGGTGTTTGATTAAATGCATAGCTGAAAACTGCAAGAATTTTAGTAGAATCTTTGTTCAAGAATTGGGCATTCTGGCACCCATTTCTAAGGTTGTTGGTAAGAGTTTGCAGACATGGAAGAACAAGTGAAGCAGCTTGAAAACGTCTTGAAGAGCAAGCTAACAACATGCTTCTCTTAGACGCAAATGGTGAAAGAAATGAAGGATGGAAGCAATTCATTTGGAAGTTAGAAGAATACTAAAGGTTAATTCTATGAGACCTCAAGGTATGATACCAAAATTACAATTTCCTACTTTTGATGGTTCAAATCCTCAAATTTGGATAAAAAAATGCAGTAGATACTTCTTGTTGTGTGAGATTCCGATGATTGTAAAGTAGACTTGACATCATTATACATGCAGGACTTGTGGGTGTCCAGTTATTTGGCTGTAAGAAAGAATGTAGACTAGGATGATTTCATTCTTGATTTAATTGCAAGATTTAAGGATGGAAAGGGTAGTAATGCAAGGAGAAAGTTTTAATAAACTTGAAACGATCTGGGTCTTTAGAAGAATATATTGATGAATTTGAGAGTTTGAGATCTTTATTGATGCAAAATGGGCATGTATTAACTGATGAATATGTGTTAGAGAGTTTTGTGGGTGGATTAAAACCTCCATCAAACCCTTTGTGAGAGCTTTTAGCCCTCCATCTATATCCGATGCGATGAGGTATGCAAGGCGCAAGAAGACAAGTTATAAGCTTTGTGCTATGAAACCTTATCATAAACCTTCTTCATCTTCTTCTTTCTCATACATACTTGCCAAACCTATACAATCCGTTCCTTTTAATAACAATGCAAATAAACCTCCCTTTCTTCCCTACCCCAAAACCTTCACAATCCCTAGTTAAATACCAACCTAGACCTTTTAAACACATACCACCGGTGATGTAAGAGCGAAAAAGATTGTTAAAGGCCTTTGCTATTATTGTGATTAGAAATATGATTGGAATCACAAATGCAATTTTAAAGAAACTCAACTTTTCACTGTGGAAGTTCCAAGTGAAATAGAGTGATGATGAGAATACTAGTATGGAAGAAGATTTGAAAATAGAGATGAGCCATATATTTCAATGAGTGCCCTCTCTGGTAATCAAATTTTAATACCATGAGAGTAGTTGGGTTGATTAATGGTAAACCTTTGCACATCTTGGTGGATTAAGGAAGCACTCATAATTTCTTGGATCTTGAATTGGCAAGAAATGGGGTGTGAGATTGAGCGGATGAACCCTTAATCTATTACAATAGCGAGATGGAAATTATTTGGTATGTCCGCATAAGTGCTCCTTCTTTCAATGGTCCATAAATAAGAAGGAATTTAATACATAAGTGATGTTAATTCCTTTTTAGGGGGTTGTGATATGGTCTTAGGAGTAGTTGGTTGAGTACTTTGGGACCAATCATTCGGGATTTTAAGGAAGTTGTTGATGAAATTTGAAATGGATAATCGGGTGTTCTCATTGAAGGGTATTCCTCCTCAAAAGAGAAAGGTGATTGAAGGAAGTCCTAGCAACAAGATGATGACAACTATAGTTCGCCTGTGTTATGCGAGTCGATGAGTTATGTGTAACTCAGGACGTAGGATAAAAGATATCCTGTTGTCAGCAAAGTTCCGGTTATTGAAAGAAAAATATCGCTGACATCTTTGTTGATCCTGTAGACTTGCCACCTCAAAGGGGGTATCTAATCACAGAATACCTTTGCAACTTGGATGTTGGACCAGTGAGCATTAGACCCTACATATACCCTTTAAAACAAAGGGATATAATTGAGCATTGGTGCGGGAGATGCTTGATAGGGGCATCATACAAAACAGATTGTAGCCCATTTGCTTCACCAAAGGGTTTTAGTGGGAAAAAGTGATGGAACTTGGAGGCTATGTATAGACTATAGGGAGTTGAATAGGAAGACTGTCAGGACAAGTTTTCTATCCCTATAGTAGAAGAACTCATTGATGAGTTAGCGGGAGGCCGCAGTATTCACCAAGCGGACTTGAGAGCTAGTTATCACCAACTCGAGAGTACACCCTTCCGATGTGTTAAAAAACATGTAAAATTCATACAGGTCATTTTGAATTTCTTGTTATGCCTTTTGGCTTAACATATGCCCTAACATCTTTCCAAGGGTGGATGAATCAGGTTTTTAAACCTTTGCTTAGAAAGTGTGTTCTTGTTTTCTTTGATGATATTCTCATCTATAGTAGATCCATCACGAACATTGGCAACATTTAGAGCAATTGTTGGTGTTAATGAGGCAAAGACAAGATGTACATTAAAGGAAGCAAGTGTTCCCTTTGCAAAAAGTAAGGTGGAGTATCTTGGACACTTCATCTCAGTATCGGGGGTTGAGATTGATCCTAAGAAGATTGAAGGCGTGTCTAAATGACCTTCTCCAACTTGAGTCAAGGAATTAAGAAGTTTCATGGGCTTAACGGGATACTACAGAAAATTTATGCAGAAACATGCTATAATCTGTAGACCTTTGCATGATTTACTTAAGAAGGATGGGTTTGTATGGTCTACGGCAACACGAGGAGGCTTTTGATACCTTAAAACATGCTCTAGTGTCTTCCAGTTTTAGCTGTCCCCGCATTTTTCCAAGATTTTCGTTGTTGAAACCGATGCTTCTAACATTGGTATTGGTGTTGTTTTAATGCGGGAAGGCCATCCCTTAGCTTACATAAGCAAATCATTGGGGCCCAAATGGCGAGAAATTGTCGGTTTATGAGAAAGAGTTACTTGCAATTGTGTTTTCAGGTTCGAAATGGGAGCAATATCCGACTAGAAACCATTTCATAATTAGGATAGACAGAAAAGTTTGAAATGGTTGTTACACCGAGAAAATTTCAACACCATTTCAACAATTTTGGTTATCCAAGGTTATGGGATTTGATTATGAAATCCGGTATAAAAAGGGACAAGACAACTTAGGCTGCAGATGCATTATCAAGAATCAAAGGTGCTGAAGTGCTTTGCTTAGCTTTATCTGTGGTTGATGCTGATTTGATTACCCACATTAAGAGAAGCTATCATTTAGATTTCAATTTGATTTCTATCATTGAAGAATTACAAGATTCTTCAAGCTACATGGGTTTTAGATTGCAAGGGGGATTGCTAAGGAAGAAGAGAAAGCTTGTCATAGGACCTGATGTTCAATTAAGATTGAAATTGCTCACTTGGCAACATGCGTCTCCAGATGGAGGTCACTTAGGCAAAGACTTGACTCTTAGAAGATTGAAAACAATCTTTTATTGGAAGGGCATGAGCCTAGATGTTAGAAGGTTTATCATAAACTGTCACATTTGTCAAGCTTCTAAACTAGATAATGCAGCAAGTCCTGGTCATTTGCAACCACTGCCAATCCCTGAAGAAGTATGGTATGATATATCTATGGACTTCATCACTGGACTTCCTTTATCTAATGGCAAGAGTGTCATTTTTGTAGTGGTAGATAGGCTTAGCAAGTATGCCCATTTTATACCACTTGCTCACCCCTTCACTATAGTAGAAGTTGCACAAGCTTACTTGGATAATGTATTCAAGCTTCATGGGTGGCCAAGGAGTATAGTTAGTGACAGAGATTCAGTCTTTCTAAGCAAATTTTGGAAGGCTTTGTTTTCCATTTATGGTACTGAGTTCAATATGTCTTCTGCTTACCATCCTCAGACAGATGGTCAAACCGAAGTAGTGAATATGTGTTTGGAGACTTATCTTAGGTGTATGAGTGGGGATAATCCCAAGAATTGGAGTTTTGGTTGCCTTTGGCTGAGTGGTGGTATAACACCCACTTTCACTCTTCTACTCAGCTCACTCCTTATGAGGTGGTGTACAACCAACCTCCTCCACTACACTTACCCTAGGCGGGGAATACGTGAATGAAGTGGTTGATAGGAGTTTACGAAGAGGGGAAGCTATGATAACTAATCTGAAACATCATTTGACCGAGCTACGATTAGAATGAAAAACCAAACCGATCAACATAGGTCTGATAGAATTTCAGGAAGGTGATTAGGTTTGGCTCAAGTTACAACCTTATAGACAACATACTCTTCATCATAGGGTCAATCAGAAGTTGTCCCAAAAGAATTTTGGCCCCTTTCAAGTCTTGGCTAAGATTGGAAAAGTTGCTTACAAGCTGTCATTGCCAGCAGGATCTCAAATACATGATGTTTTTCATGTATCTCAATTGAAGAAATTCCATGGCATTCTTCCAGTAGCAGTACACATTCCTCAATGGTTGCAGGGCTAATCTACTTCTATTGTGATTCAACCCAAAGCCATATTAAGGAGGCATTTTGTAAAACATCAGAATAGAGCTATCACTCAATACTTAGTTCTATGGGAAGGATTTGAAGAATATGAAGCCTCTTAGGAGAATGCGAGATTCTTTTGAAACCAGATTTCCGATTTCAATGTATCATAGACTTGAGGAAAGTCTTTTATAAGGGGAAAGTATGTTAAAGGATAAAATAGAGTTAGCTTAGTTAGTTGTACTTTGGCGAGAAAATGTAATCAGTTAGAGTTTGTTACTAATTTGTTATTCTGTCACAAACTCAGTTCAAGCTCAGCTATAAATTAAATATTAAAGCTAACTACTGTAATAATCATGAAATGAAAAAAATATCCTTTTCCTCCTCTCTCAATCTGATTCTCTCTCTCTCTCTCTCTCTCTCTCTCTCTCTCTCTCTCATTCTCACTGTCTATTTCTATTTCTCCCAATTTCTTTCTCTATCACTCTATCTCTATCTCTTTATATCAAACATTTTCTTGAAATCCCTTGCTAGGACATCAATCCTGCAATAGAGAGAGGCGCAAAGGAGAGAGAGAGAACACGAGCAGCGGGGCGGAGCCACAGCAGCCAGCATCGCACATGCGGTGGCAGCACCAACAGCATCGCAACACCACAACCGCCTCACGCAGCAGATAACAAAGGAGAGAGAGAGAGAGAGAGAGAGAGAAAGCAGAAAGCGGTGCCGCTAGCTTGCGGCGGCAGAAGACGAAGCTCCGGCGAGCTTGAGGGGAAAGTCGGCAAGACGACGGCGCAGGTAAGCGAGAGCAAAGGAAACAGGGGTTTCCACGGGGAGGAGAGAGAAGGGGTTTTGGGGTTTGGGTTTTCACAAGTAAAAAGAGAGAGGTTAGGGTGAGAGAAATAGAGATGGGTTTGGGATTTCGGACTAAGAAAAGCAAATAAACAAGTAACCAGCTTTGGCTTTCTATTTTGGCAAAATATCGCTCAACTAATTGCACACGAAATTCAAAATATAAAATAATTATAATAACTTCATAGAATTTATATAAATAAATATATTATAACCACTACAAAAATAAATATTCATACTTTAACTCAAATTCAATAAGAATATTCGAAATATAATAAACTTAGTAATTATAATTAACGCTAAATAAAACGTTCTTAAGAATCGGGGTATTACAATTGATTATTGAACCGATCTGTCTATCTATAAATGGCGATGGCCAATTTCTTCTATATGAAACCATAGGTCTTTCGTTGATTCATAAGAGTAAAGACCAAATCATAAAAAAGATACAATGAAAATGTTGATAAAAAAAAATTGGGTGAAAGAGACAAAAATAATTTTGATTTGGTTCCTCCTGAAAATATATATTTTTAAGGTCATAATAATATCCTTTGTAGAAGTGGAGGGAAAATTAGGGATTTCACTTTGCAAAGAGCAAGAATCGAACCTTTGTCACAAGGGTGGAAGGAGGGCATCCAACCAACTAGGCCAACCTTGATTCTTTACATAAGGTTATTATAGACAAGAAATTTTCTTAAAAGTTTATGTGGGTACTACTATACAATAAGCATGAAAACTAATACTCCCTCCATCACATAATTATATAATGCTTGTTTTCCAATTTTTTTTATGGATTTTAAAGAAGGTGAAAAATGTTACTCCCTCCGTCCCAAAATATAGTGCTTGATTATCTTTTTTCACAGGAATTATGGCAAGTAAAATCTAAGATGAATATAAAGAACTTTTATTTATTTAAATAAAAAATGAAATATTAAATGGGTACAATTAATGAGAGTGAATGATGGGGATTTAGGAAAGAGAAAATTTAAAGAAAAGGGTCAAGATGTGAGCATGTATAATTTAATAACTTTAAATATGGGCTGGGTATAATTTTCCATGATAAAATGAGGATATGAGAGGAGTTATTTTTTTTTTCTTGCAATGAGGGTATATTAGGGGAAAAAAATGTTTCTAAATATAAACAAGCACTATATTTTAGGACACCCAAAAAAAAAATCAAGGACTATATTTTGAGATGGAGTGAATATCATTTGTACTCCATCCGTTCTATAATATAGTGATTACATTACTTTTTGGGTACGATGTCCCAGGATGTTGTGCCTATTTTATTTCTTATCAATTTATTTGGACTAACTTATCCTCAATTTTTACACAAAATTTACAAAATTCCACTACCTTTCTTTCAAAATGTGTGCCCCTACTTATTGCTTTAGACTGTTCCAAGAAACATCTATTGCTTGTTAATTTTGTTTTGATGGAAAAAGAAAATAAAGGAATAGTTCCAAACAAAAGTACCAAACAAGTACTTCATGAAATATTTTTTTCCGGAGAAACCTACTACTCCCTCCATTATTCTCCCTAATTCCCGTGAAAAAGAAGAAGTAATCGCTATATTATGGGATAGAGGGAGTATTATTTAATGATGTACTTGTATCGGAAGCTAATTGTTTTAATACCTTCAATATAAAAATAATCAAAAGTATACAATGAAGCTAACAAGCAACATTAAACGTTTACTAAAATTGAACATAAATAGGAACAAAAGTCTACATGAATCCAAATAAACCAAAATTAACCAATAGGATTATATCAAATATTTCTCACAACCAATAGAATTACAGCGTTAAGAATTTATAGCTTCCAACCTAAACAGTTAAATGTAGAAATATTTAAAATGGGATCAATTTTTTGGGAAACCAAAAAAGAACAAGCCCTGTAATATTATGGGACGGGTGGAGTAACATTTTGTAAAAATGTTAATATATAAGTTGCCAATATATGCAATCCTAAAGGCTAAGAATAAGCAGTGAATAGAAATCTTAAAGTTATTTTAATTTTAAATTTATGACAAAATCATAAGTCATTCGATATTGTTAATGCTTATATATTTATATATGCTAGTTTTTGCATGCGCAATCATGTATCCAAGGGAAGGGTGATAACAAGAGTATACAACACAATTAATGTTAAGAAATCTAGGATTTAAGTACAAATTGGGACCCATATTTACACTTTATACATTACAAATGGTGTGTTTTATGCACCTTAGTTTTCTTGAATTAATCTGAATACCGGATTGTACATATCAAAATATATATTTTTGATAAAGAAAGAGATTTTTCATTAAAAGCAAATACGACATCTACATTCAAAAAATTTCCTAAACAAGAACAAATCTAAAATATCGAAAGAAACATATTTTTTCAAAACATTTAAATAAATGCAAACTTGAGTTTAACTCCTAGACCTTGTTACATTAAAATTTTGACAACGACCACCATGGGATTTATTTAAGAAATTTTGATTAATAGGATTAAATTCTACCACCATGTTAATTTTGAGTTGGATTCTGCCTTACATTAAATTCTATTAATATTGGGTAAATTACCCATTGAGTCAATCAAATTTTATCTGATTATGATAGACTAATAGCAACTCCCACGCAGAGAGAGAAACAAACAAAACCGACCATAATACACATATAAAGTGTAGAATTATTAATAACTAAAGTAAAAGCATGATATATGAAGAAACATGTCGAAATAGCCAAATTTCGTGCTAAAGCAGCTCAAAAACTGATAAACCTTTATGAGATAAAGGAGAGAAAGGAGAGAGAGAAATGGGAGAGAAAGAGTTAGGCTAGTAGTTATCCGAACTTATTAATAATCTTATTTGAATGTATATGATACTAGGTTTGAAGCCCGTGCGTTGCACGGGTTGTTGTTTATTTTATTTTATTACAAATTTTTTGTTAAAATTATTGTTGATTTTGTGGTGTTGTAAAATGAGATTTTTCAATATCATTGTATTTACATACTTCCTCCATTCTTTTTCTATTACAACAATTACCACTTTAGGTAGTTTCATCTTTTGGAACCATTCCAGTTTTGAGAAACTACAGTTGACAATATTACCTTTACTTTATGTTAATAAAACCATCATTAATTACCCGAATTGCCTTATAAAGTTGCGTTACTTTAATAAGGATTTATTTGTCCCCTACTCTAGTTAACTAAAGAGTACCTCTATGCTAAACTACCCATTTTTTATTTCCTTAAAAACCATGTCCAAACCAACTGTTGAAGTAGAAAAAAAACGGAGAAAGTATTTGTCATTATACTGTAATTTCTAGATTTGTTATTGTAATGTATAAATTTTATAATTTTTAATATTCAATTGAATATTGTAGCTAAGTCTATTATTAAATGGTATCCCAATAACAGGTATGATTAAGAATAGCTAATACAGTTTTAACATGAATAATACCCGAATGATACTTTAAGAAAGTAGAGGGTAATAATTTAATTGATGCAGGACAAAAAGAATATTTTCTTGAAAATTGATAAGATTGACATGGCATGCTTAGGTGGAGCTCTTTATAATATTCTAAGGATGTTTAATTTAAATCAAACTCTAATTTTTACATGATCCAAAACTCTAATATGTAACTTTATCGCTACAGATTTTAGTTGATAAATTTTGTTCCAAACTATATTGTTTTAGTTTAGTTGAGTAAGGTTGAGGTTTTAAAAGATAATATGTTTAATCCTGTAAATTGGACCTATAATCAAATGTTATAATCACATATAATACACTATACTTAATACTTATAGCCATTATTATATTTATCTAAAAAAAGACAAAATAATGTCCTACAATGCATCTAATTTAATATAGTTTCATGAGTTGTGAAACTATATTGTAAATAGATCGTATTTTGAAGCATATTTCAAGCACTCTCCAATGGTAAAAAAATTATAATGTTTTGAATTAAGTAGCAAAAGTTAAATTCAATTTACATAATATAATAATTTAGGTTGTTTATTCAAAACGAAACTCTAATTTCCCCCTATCCAAAACTCTTTTATGTATTTAAATATATGTAGAATTCTATTTTTTTCAAATATATAAAATAAAAACTAATGACATGACAAACTTAAGTGGCGCTCTCTATTTCATAAATTGGAGAACTACATTGTAAATGGATCTTATATCAAAACATATTTCGAGCACTATCTAATGGTACAAAAATTATAATATTCTGATTTAGGTAGCAAAAGTTATACACAATTTACATAATATAATAATTTAGGTTGTTCATTCAAAACGAAACTCTAATTTCTGCTTATCCAAGACTCCTTATATGTATTTAAATCTATGTAGAACTCTATTTTTAGAAAAAAATAAAAAATAATAATTGATGACATGGCAATCTTACATGGCGCTTTATATTTCGTAAGTTGTACAACTATATTATAAATGGATCTTATTTCGAAGCATATTCCGAGCACTCTCCAATAATACAAAAATTATAATATTCCGAATTACGTAGCAAAAGTTATACACAATTTTCATGATATAATAATTTAGGTTGTTGATTCAAATCCAAACTCTAATTTTCGCTTATCCAAATCTCCTTATATGTATTTAAATCATCTAGAACTCTATTTTTGTAAAAAATAAAATAAAAATAAAAATTAATGACGTGGCAATCCTACATGGCGCGCTCTATGAGCTCGAAATCTTGAGGAGCTCCCTATGCTCCCGAAAAGTTCCTCACAATTTTCATGATATAATAATTTAGGTTGTTGATTCAAATCCAAACTCTAATTTTCGCTTATCCAAATCTCCTTATATGTATTTAAATCATCTATAACTCTATTTTTGTAAAAAATAAAAATAAAAATAAAAATTAATGACGTGGCAATCCTACGTGGTGCGCTCTATGAGCTCGAAATCTTGAGGAGCTCCCTATGCTCCCGAAAAGTTCCTCACAATTTTCATGATATAATAATTTAGGTTGTTGATTCAAATCCAAACCCTAATTTTCGCTTATCCAAATCTCCTTATATGTATTTAAATCATCTATAACCCTATTTTTGTAAAAAATAAAAATAAAAATAAAAATTAATGACGTGGCAATCTATGAGCTCGAAATCTTGAGGAGCTCCCTATGCTCCCGAAAAGTTCCTCACAATTTTCATGATATAATAATTTAGGTTGTTGATTCAAATCCAAACTCTAATTTTCGCTTATCCAAATCTCCTTATATGTATGTAAATCATCTAGAACTCTATTTTTGTAAAAAATAAAATAAAAATAAAAATTAATGACGTGGCAATCCTACGTGGCGCGCTCTATGAGCTCGAAATCTTGAGGAGCTCCCTATGCTCCCGAAAAGTTCATCCTTTATATATATATATACTAGGTTTGAAGCCCGTGCGTTGCACGGGTTGTTTATTTTATTTTATTGCAAATTTTTTGTTAAAATTATTATTGATTTTATGTTGTAATAAAATGAGATTTTTCAAGATCATTGTATTTACATACTTCCTCCGTTCTTTTTCTATTACAAGAATTACCACTTTAGGTAGTTTCATCTTTTGGAACCATTCCACTTTTGGTAAAAAAACAAACTACAGTTTACAATATTACCTTTACTTTATGTTAATAAAACCATCATTAATTACCTGAATTGCCTTATAAAGTTGCGTTTACTTTAATAAGGATTTATTTGTCCCATACTCTAGTTAACTAAAGAGGTACCTCTATGCAAGACTACCCATTTTTTATTTCCTTAAAAACCATGTCCAAACCCATTAAATGGTATCCCAATAATAGGTATGACTAACAATAGCTAATACAGTTTTAACATGAATAATACCCGAATGATACTTTAAGAAAGTAGAGGGTAATAATTTAATTGGTGCAGGACATAAAGAATACTTTCTTAAAAATTGATAAGAATGACATGGCATGTTTAGGTGGAGCTCTTTATAATATTCTAAGGATGTTTTATTTAAATCAAACTCTAATTTTTACATAATCCAAAACTCTAATATGTAACTTTATCGCTATAGATTTTAGTTAATAAATTTTGTTGCAATACTATACTGTTTTAGTTTAGTTGAGTAAGGTTGAGGTTTTGAAAGATAATATGTTTAATCCTGTAAATTGGACCTATAATCAAACGTTATAATCACATATAATACACTATACTTAATACTTATAGCCATTATTATATTTATCTAAAAAAAAGACTAAATAATGTCCTACAATGCATCTAATTTAATATATTTTCATGAGTTGTAACACTATATTGTAAATAGATCATATTTTGAAGCATATTTCAAGCACTCTCCAATGGTAAAAAAATTATAATGTTTTGAATTAGGTAGCAAAAGTTAAATTTAATTTACATAATATTATAATTTAGGTTGTTTATTCAAAACGCAACTCTAATTTTCCCCTATCCAAAACTCTTTTATGCATTTAAATATATGTAGAATTCTATTTTTTTCAAATATTTTAAATAAAAACTAATGACATGACAATCTTAAGTGGCACTCTCTATTTCATAAATTGTAGAACTATATTGTAAATGTATCTTATTTCAAAGCATATTTCGAGCACTATCTAATGGTACAAAAATTATAATATTCTGAATTAGGTAGCAAAAGTTATACCCAATTTACATAATACAATAATTTAGGTTGTTCATTCAAAACAAAACTCTAATTTCTGCTTATCCAAGACTTCTTATATGTATTTAAATCTATGTAGAACTCTATTTTTAGAAAAAAAATATAAAAATAAAAATTGATGACATGACAATCATACATGGCGCTCTATATTTCATAAGTTGTACAACTATATTATAAATGGATCTTATTTCGAAGCATATTTCGAGCACTCTCCAATGGTACAAAAATTATAATATTCCGAATTACGTAGCAAAAGTTATACACAATTTTCATGATATAATAATTTAGGTTGTTGATTCAAATCCAAACTCTAATTTTCGCTTATCCATATCTCCTTATATGTATTTAAATCATCTAGAACTCTATTTTTGTAAAAAATAAAAAAAATTTGATAACGTCGCAATCCTACGTGACGCGCTCTATGAGCTCGAAATCTTGTTGTTTATTTTATTTTATTGCAAATTTTTTGTTAAAATTATTGTTGATTTTGTGTTGTTGTAAAATGAGATTTTTCAAGATCATTGTATTTACATACTTCCTCCGTTCTTTTCTATTAGGACAATTACCACTTTAGGTAGTTTCATCTTTTGGAACCATTCCACTTTTGGTGAAAAAAGAAACTACAATTGACAATATTACCTTTACTCTATGTTAATAAAACCATCATTAATTACCCGAATTGCCTTATAAAGTTGCGTTTACTTTAATAAGGATTTATTTGTCCCCTACTCTAGTTAACTAAATAGGTACCTCTATGCTAGACTTCCCATTTTTTATTTCCTTAAAAACCATGTCCAAACCAATTGAATGGTATCCCAATAACAGGTATGACTAACAATAGCTAATACAGTTTTAATATGAATAATACCCGAATGATACTTTAAGAAAGTAGAGGGTAATAATTTAATTGGTGCAGGACATAAATAATACTTTCTTAAAAATTGATAAGAATGACATGGCATGCTTAGGTGGAGCTCTTTATAATATTCTAAGGATGTTTCATTTAAATCAAACTCAAATTTTACATAATCCAAAACTCTAATATGTAGCTTTATCGCTATAGATATTAGTTAATAAATTTTGTTGCAATACTATATTGTTTTAGTTTAATTGAGGAAGGTTGAGGTTTTGAAAGATAATATGTTTAATCATGTTATAATACAATGTTATAATCACATATAATACACTATACTTAATACTTATAGCCATTATTATAATTATCTAAAAAGAAAGACTAAATAATGTCCTACAATGCATCTAATTTAATATATTTTCATGAGTTGTAACTCTATATTGTAAATAGATCACATTTTGAAGCATATTTCAAGCACTCTCCAATGGTAAAAAAATTATAATGTTTTGCATTAGGTAGCAAAAGTTAAATTCAATTTACATAATATAATAATTTAGGTTGTTTATTCAAAACGCAACTCTAATTTCCCCCTATTCAAAACTATTTTGTGTATTTAAATATATATAGAATTCTATTTTTTCAAATATTTAAAATAGAAACTACTGACATGGCAATCTTAAGTGGTGCTCTCTATTTCATAAATTGTAGAACTATATTGTAAATGATTCTTATTTCAAAGCATATTTCGAGCACTATCTAATAGTACATCAATTATAATATTCTGAATTATGTAGCAAAAGTTATACACAATTTACATAATACAATAATTTAGGTTGTTCATTCAAAACGAAACTCTAATTTCTGCTTATCCAAGACTCCTTATATATATTTAAATCTATGTAGAACTCTATTTTTAGAAAAAAATATAAAAATAAAAATTGATGACATGACAATCGTACACGGCGCTCTATATTTCATAAGTTGTACAACTATATTATAAATGGATCTTATTTCGAAGCATATTTCGAGCACTCTCCAATGGTACAGAAATTATAATATTCCGAATTACGTAGCAAAAGTTATACACAATTTTCATGATATAATAATTTAGATTGTTGATTCAAATCCAAACTCTAATTTTCGCATATCCAAATCTTCTTATATGTATTTGAATCATCTAGATTTCTATTTTTGTTAAAAATAAAAATATAAATTGATGACGTGGCAAACCTACGTGGCGCGCTATATGAGTTCGAAATCTTGAGGAGCTCCCTATGCTCCCGAAAAGTTCCTCCTTTATATATATATACTAGTTTTGAAGCCCATGCGTTGCACGGGTTGTTGCTTATTTTATCTTTTTGTAAATTTTTTTGTTAATATTATTGTCAATTTTGTGTTGCTGTGAAATGAGATTTTTCAACACTAATGTATTTATAGCTTTCTCCATTCCTTTT
The DNA here is from genome assembly GCA_947646795.1 of Beta lomatogona. Lineage (NCBI taxonomy): Eukaryota > Viridiplantae > Streptophyta > Magnoliopsida > Caryophyllales > Amaranthaceae > Beta > Beta lomatogona. The sequence goes on from CANSNZ010000358.1 coordinate 14,718, forward strand.
CTATTACAATAATTACCGCTTTGGGTAGTTTCATCTTTTGGAACCATTTCACTTTTGGTAAAACAAAAGCAACTATTGTTGACAATATTGCCTTTATTTTATGTTAATAAAACCCTCATTAATTATCTAAATTGCCTCATAAAATTGCGTTTACTTTATTAAGGATTATTTATCCCCTACTCTAGTTAACTAAAGGGGTACCTCTATGCTAAATCACCCATTTTTTATTTCCTTAAAAACCATGCCCACACCAATTGTTGTAGTAGAAAAAGAACAGGAAGTATTTGTCATTATACTATAATTTCTAGATTTGTTATTACGATATATAAATTTTATAATTTTTAATATCCAATTAAATATTGTAACTAACTCTATTATTAAATGGTATCCTAATAATAGGTATGACTAACAATAATTAACACAGCTTTTAACATGAATAATACCCGAATGATAATTTAAGAAAGTAGAGCGAGGGTAATAATTTAATAGATGCGAAACGGAAAGAATAGAGAAAAACATGAGTGTCGACCACAACTTCAACTTTGAATATAGCACATAAACAATAACGCATATAGAATGGAAGATGAAAAAGCAAAAAAGAAGATCATAATGATAGTTTCATGAATAAAATTAATTAAATGTAAAACTAACCTCTGTTAATAATTGAAAATACTATTTAAGAGAAAAAAAAAATACTTCTTCATCAATCATGACCATATCAAGACTTATCAAACTTCCCCTTTTTTATGATCCGTGACCTTAAACAGTCTAGAAACGCGAATCTTGATTTCCAAATAGTTTTAGTAGAATTAAGTTCATGGAGAAAAGAATAAGATCTTACATATAGATATATGGAAAAAAACATAAATAATTATGTATGCAATAAATATTATAGGAATAAAATAATTAGTTAATTGCATAATACCTCTGCAATCTCGATGACAAACTTTCATTATTCATGTAATGCCATCATGGAATGCTATAGGTTCAAAACTATGGATATGAATTTTTTATCTTTATATAACTCAATTTTTAAAAGTATGATTCTTAAAGACATGCGCTATTTTTATATATTTAAAATAAAGAATAAATAATATGTTATTGTTCATCTAAATAAATACATTTTCATAAGTTGTAAAACAATATTGTATATAGATCTTATTTCAAAGCATATCTCGAGCACTCTCCGACGGTAAAAAAAACTATACTATTGCGAATTATGTAGCAAAAGTTATAATCAATTTACATTGTATAATAGTTTAGATTTTTTTATTTAAAAATCGACAATCAATTTTACATTGTTGTTTATTTTATTATATTTCATAAGTTGTAGAACTATATTGTAAATTGATCTTATTTCAAAGCATGTCTAGAACACTATCCAATGGTACAAAAATTATTATAAATAATTTAGATAATATAATAATTTAGGTTGTTAATTCAAAACCAAACTCTAATTTTCGCTTATCAAAAGCTCCTTATATGCATTTAAATCTATGTAAAACTCTATTCTTTAAAGATTTTCATGATTTGTGACCCTATATTGTAAATGGATCTTACTTTGAAGCATATTTCAAGCACTATCCAATGGTAGACGAATTATAATGTTTTGAATTAGGTAGCAAAAGTTATACACAATTTACATAATATAATAATTTAGGTTGTTTATTCAAAATGAAACTCTAATTTTCCCTATCCAAAACTACTTTTAGGTATTTAAATATATGTAGAACTCTATTTTTTATAATATTTAAATTTAAAACTAATGACATGGCAATCCTACGTAGCGCTCTCTATTTCATAAGTTGTCGAACTATATTGTAAATGGATCTTATTTCGAAGTATATTTCGAGCACTATCCAATGGTACAAAAATTATAATATTCCGAATTACGTAGCAAAAGTTATACGCAATTTACATAATATAATTATTTGGGTTGTTAATTCAAAATCAAACTCTAATTTTCGCTTATCCAAAACTCCTTATACGTATTTAAATTTTTGTAGAACTCTATTTTTGTAAAAAATAAAAATAATAATTAATGACATGGCAATCCTACGTGGCGCACTCTATGGCCTCGAAATCTTGAGGAGCTCCCTATGCTCCCGAAAAGTTCCTCCTTTATATATATATATTGATTGATTGTTTGATTGATTGATTGTAAGATCAAATTATAGAAAATTATTTTAATATTTTATAAGCCGTGAGAATTTGTTTAAATTTATCTGAATTTATTAAAACTTGTTAAAATCTATTTAGAACTTATCAAAGTATTTAAAGCTCTTTTTAAAATATGGATAGAAGTTATAGAACACACCCAAATTAATGACTTTGGCGAAAATGGAGTAAGGTGAAAGAACAAAGTGCATGCAACATTGACGTAAAACAATTTTCCAATAATACTCCACCTCACTAGTCACTAGGTTCGCGTCTTTTCACTTTTGGAAGAGAGATGGATTGAAGTATGGAACCTTACTTTAACAGTAACAGATAAAGACGGTTTCCAACTTCTTCTATGGTAATTAAATACGACGCAACTACTATCTGCTAATTTATAACAACAAATATATAGTGATGTCTTAAAAAAGGAGAATATTAGGGATGTCTTAAAAAGGTTAGGGGACTTGTGCTCTTTATTGACCGTCTCTAAACTTACAATTATTATGAAATATGTATATAAATATTCATTATCTATAATATTACCATATAATATTAATTGTTACGAAAAAAAGTACCTAAAGCATAACTATAAGGATAATGTAACCAAGGCTCCATTTTTTTGAACTGGAAGAAACTGAATTGAATTGAAACGAACTGAACTGAACTGAATCGAAATGAACTGAACTAATAATAATAAAATAATAATTAATAATAATAAGAATAATAATAATAAATAATGATACTAATAAGAATAATAATAAATAATAATTATAAAAATAAATATTGATAACAATAATAATAATAATACTAATTAATAATAATTACAATAATAATTAATAATAATAATTAAAAATAATAAAATAATAATAATAAAATGATGATGATGATAATAATAATAATAATAATAATAATAATAATAATAATAATATTGAACTGAACTGAACCGAAGTGAGTTGAACTGAACTGAATTGAACTAAACTGACCTGAAATAAACTGAAAATAATAAATTTCAAATTTTGGGGGTCTTTTAGATGAGGGGCCTTGTAATGTTGGTTTATGAACACGCCCTTATAAACGGCTTCAAGAATAATACAGATCTTGTGCCAGACAGCCTGACTGCTGACTGCTGTGATAGGATGTCGTACACCTGTCAAAAATAATTCCTAGCAAACCTCTTAACAATGTAGTAGGGTAAGTAGGATAGAGATGGTCATGCTAATCTAGCTTCTAAGGGATTAGCAGAAATATGGGATTAAGGTTATAAACTACTAAAATACGAAAATCAAACTAAAAGGATCTAGGGCAATGGGTCACCATGTTTATAATTCAAAGACAATCAAAATATCATCAATAGTTCAATGAATCAGATATCTAGAGCAAAGGTTAATCCTACGGTCGGATCTTAACGCTATGAAATCAACATATGCAGTACGATCGCTAATATAATCAGATACGCTAATTACAGGTAAACCCCTAAAGTGTACTATCTTTCGATCTATGACTCGATATTAGCAAGATTTAATCAGACAATTGATCATGTTGCATGATTCACGAAATAAACCTCATCAATTAGAAATATCAATACGACTAATCAAACCATCAATAACATCAATCAAGATTCATAGCATATAAACATGGATTCCCAAACCCTAGAAGATGAGGTGCGATTACTCAATCATGAAACCTTTAATAAAATCTAAATTTACAAAGAAAAACACAATTAAAGAAATTAATGAAAGAAACTCATGAAATAATGAAGAAAAAGAGAAATTAGGGTTTAGTACTAAAAAGCTAGAGAGAAAAAAAAAAAAAGAAAACTAAAACTGAGAAAAATAATAATGACCGCGAGAGAGAGGAGGATGAAGACTGGAGATTCTTCACAAGTAGTGATTCCTCATATATGTAAATAATCCTAAATATCCTAATATGAATAGGAAAATAGGTTACAAGATAAGAAAAAGTCGAATAAATCATTAAATGGGCGGATTAAATGATCCGCGCGTACGGCAGGAGATTCCAGCAGAAACAATCTGAATTTATGAAAGGCATAACTCCTTGACTAGAAGTCTCCTTGGGGCGTGCCACCTATCGGGAAAGCTAAGTCTAATTTCCAAATCCACTAGAATTATTCAATTCTCATAAACACATCAAAAGGTATGGTCAGAAGAGACGTAGACGTACGTGACTCCTTTTTCACATTTCTTCCAATGATTTTCCGCTTTGTTTTCGCTCAAACTCGTACTATAACATATCCATTCGATCCTTATGCAGTGTATCTTCATCCCAAATGTTTCTAATCCTCAAGATTAGCTAATTATACTCTAAATATGTCCTTAGTACCTGAAATTCATCAAAAACAAGAAAACAGACCGAATAGGAGTAGAATAACATAACTTGATAATATGTAAGGCAACTGAACCTAAATATGAACCTAAATACTCTAAAATGCAACCTAAATGCACCTAAAAACTATATAAATATTTGACACATCATGCTAACGCGAGCTATTAGACGGTAGGCAACTAGACAAACCGACATACTCATAATAATTAACAAAAAAGTTATAGCTATCAACTCAAAAGCCATAACTAGTGAACAAGCATAACTATTAACCCAATATCGTATGATTAACTATTAAACCATAAAATTATAACTATTAACCAAAAACCATAATATCAAGCACCAAAACTAATAACCCAAAATTTTGTCGACAAATTCAAGCTAAGGCCTACGGGGAAAGGAATAGAACCATAGAAGTGCTCAATAATTCTGTATACTATTACTATGATTTAGGAACTTGTTTGCTACTTCATTTATTTCTAATAGTTACACTTCACCTTTTTACCTTTGCCAATGTAAATGTTTGAACATTAATATCTCTAAATTTGTATTTGTAAAAATTATAAAAAGTTAATATTCCAAAAGTACATATCTAGACGAATCAAACAAGATCTCACATGAGTATATTTTCCCTTATTAATCACAAATGATAGTCAAACATAAATTTGTGAATAGTGTCAAAACTCGAAGTGTAACCATGACGTAGGTTCGCGACGGTCATATTGCTATTATCTAAACCTTGAGCTGGAGATTGCCAGGAAAACAAAACCTGGTGAGTGATGACGGGTGGGAAACGGTGTAATTAAAGCAGTGGTACCTGCAAAAAAAGAGTTTGCAAAGCGAAACGGGAATTCCCATTTCTTGCTACTATAAATTGCCCTAAAGATGACTTGTAAAATATTGAATCTTGTAAAAGATGATGACTTGTAAAATATTGAATCTGTTATTATAAAAAAATAGGAAAATTTGTCAGAAACCACCTTTTATAATCACTTTTTTGTGAGAAACCACCTTTTAAAAAAAATTGGTTAATTAGCCACCTTTTTGGTTCTTTTTTTTGTTGGAAGCCACCACTTGCCGGAATCCGGCGTTGACCTCGCTTTTCCGGCGTTGACCATCATTTTTTCGCCATTTCTTCCACCCGGGATGTCGGCGGATGCGAGGGGGGAGAGGGGCTTAGGGGGCTGGGAGGGTGGGGATGGTCGTGGGGGGGTAACCCGGCGGGTTGCGGGGGGACAGGGTTGTACGGCGGATGCGAGGAGGGAGGGGGTTGCCGGGGAATGCGAGGAGGGAGGGGGGTTGCGGGAGATGCGAGGGGGGAGGAGGGAGAAGGATAAAGGGGCAAAAATGGCGAAAATCTGATGGTCAACGTCGGAAAATTGAAGTCAACGCCGGATTCCGGCAAGAGGTGGATTCCAACATAAAAAAGAACAAAAAAGGTGGCTAATTAACCAATTTTTTTAAAAAGGTGGTTTCTCACAAAAAAGTGATTTTAAAAGGTGGTTTCTGACAAATTTTCCAAAAAAATAACATAACTCCTTAATTTCCTGATGGACCAGCTAAAGGAAAAAAACCTTTTTCAAAGCGGGTTTATCTTAGGGTGTTGATCAAATAGATGCTCCAAATTGTTTGCGCCTGTTCCTCCTCTACATCCGACCCAAATGGTTCATCAATTGCGTCGAACACAGAATCGAGGACAATTTTCGTCGAGACCTGTAGCGTTGAACCCTGAACCGAGCAAATGATGATATGGCCGGGAATCGACGCAAATCGTGTTTTCTCTAATAGTATAGATACAACATGTGAAGAATTCGCTGATGAATTTTAGAATGAGACCAAAATATGAGTAGCGGCCAAAGAATTAAAAAAACAAGTGGTCTATGGTTTCAAGTAGAGCTGTTCACGGACGGGACGACCCGCTAAGCCCACCCAACCCGACCTGCTAAAGTTGCGGGCTTGTACAACAAACTTTGAAAAAAAATTCTAAATGGGCGGGCCAAGCCCGACCCGCTAATATTAATGGGAGGATATGGACAACCTCAAATATACCGCGGGCAAGCCCGCCCGGCCCGTTTATGATAATATCTATTCTCTATGAAATATAATTTTTTATCTAACTAATTTAGTGTTGATTTATCTTTTGGAATATATAGTTTATTTGCACTAATATAGCTTTGGTAACACATAATTGTCTATTCTTACCTTCACTAACTTAATTTCTTAATAATTTGTCGTCCTCTAACATTTTTGTTACGAATATTTTTAACTTTCTCTTTATCTTACGTTGTGATTATCAACTTTTTTTCTATTTTAACCAAAATTATGTTTTAATCTATCAATATTAAAGAAAATTAACTAGAATATTTGGAAAAAAACAAACGTATTAATAGGCCCGCGGGCAAGCCTGCCCGTTTATTAGGGCGGGTCATGGACAAGTAGTTAAGCCCGCATAAAAGGGCTTGGACTAGACATATTAGGCCCGTCGGACAATTTTTTTTAATTAGGCCCGGCCCACAACCCGCCCAAGCCCGCAAATGATCACCTCTAGTTTCAAGACGATAATCGAAGAAAGTGAACATGTAAAGCATAGTTAGGGATGGCAATGGGTCGGACTGGATTATGCATAATCCGACTCCGACCCTACAAGATGTCGGATTTTAGTTCTGACTCCGACATCCAACTCTAAAAATCCGAGTCCGATCCGACTTGAAATCCTAACTTCCGACTCCGACTCCAGTCCGACTTTTTTTTTCGCCCCATTTTTTTATAGAAAAATCTTCTATGATACAAATAATCTAATTATTACTATTTTTTTAATAATCACTAGCAAATTATGCACGCGATTATACATACATAATACATTAATGTAAATAAAAAAGGATTAATTACCTTAAAGTTGAAGTCAGATTCAGATGTCAGATTTTTTTAATGGGATCCGACTCTCACCCTCCTTCGACTCGAATTCGGACTTTTTAAACGGAGTCGGATTCAGATTATTTTTTTCTGAGTCGGCTCAGATTTTTTTCCTTTGGATCAGAACGGACTGAAGTCGGATTCAGACTGGATTGCGATCCCTAAGCATAGTGTGACAATTGCCATACTACGATAGCTAATTTTGGTGAGATTTCTATTAAATCCACTTGAATTTCCAATTGGTAACATCTCAAGAAGGAATACCATGAGCTAGCTACGTAGGCGGATTCAATAGTAAATTCACCATTACGATTTAGACCCCACGTGGGAGAGTATTGTGTTTTATAATAAAAAAAGGGGATTTTCAAGCATTGTGATCTTATTATTGGACTGAATGATTAATTTTATATTAGTATAAACCGAGTTTAGCTAGGAAAGCATTATTAGTATAAACCGAGTTTAGCTAGGAAAGCATTATTAGTATAAACCGATTTTCAAAATCCAAATCAATAATAATTTTTAGGGATTCATATGATGTATCATATTTATATATAGTTTTTAGGTACATTGAGGTTGCATTTTAGAGAACAAAAATTCACAAATTGAACACTGATCTTATGGAATATTGTCTAAAGTGTACTATAGTATTAGTACTTAATTAACAAAAATTTATTAGCATTACTAAGTTTCACATTGCAAGAGTAGTTTTCTTTCCACTTTCGTTTTTGTAATTTCCAAAAACTATCTATTTAATTACCAAGGGAAAACCAACCATGTGAAGTTATGGTAGTACGTACCAATATATCACCACTAGCATTCATTATAATCAACTACCTCAACTCCACAAGTACCTCATTTGCCTCCCCTCGTTCTTTGCCTATATAAATCCGGGACCCCTCTACTTCAAAGTTCAAACCCCACAACTCAAATCACTACTCATTTCCTTAGAAAGTGATAGTTTTTCACTTCCAAACAAAACATACATCAGCCTTTCAAGTCTCAACTCTCAACCGTAACATATACACCGTGCCATATGACCATTATGGGTAACTACAACCACACTTATTTTTGTGTTATTTTTCTCATAACTCTAGTGGTGGTTGCACCACAGGCTAAGGCCACGGTCACATGCGGGACCGTGGCCACTAGCCTAGCTCCATGTGTCAACTACCTCCAGGCCGGTGCTTCCGGTGCCGTTCCTGGAGGTTGTTGCACTGGAATCAAAACCCTTAATGGTGCGGCTCAGTCCACTCCTGACCGTCAGATGGTTTGCCAATGCCTCAAATCAGCAGCCAAGGCTATGCCAAATGTGAATGTTGGATTGGCTTCTTCCATTCCTCCTAAGTGTGGGGTTAACATTCCCTACAAGCTTGACCCCTCCACTGATTGCTCCTCGTACGTATTTTTTCTCCCTATACATGTGTCATCTAACAAGGAGGATTTATAAGTAACATTATAATCTTTAGATGGATTTTTTTTATGAACTTATGTTTTTTATTAGATGGAGGAAAAATAATGTCACATGCACAAATTGAAAGTTATTACATAGTTTCTTAAGAAATGCATGGTGCATGCTACAATATAATTCATTTTGTGCCGTACGTGAGCTAAATGAGTATATCGTTCTACAAGGCTCATGTTATAATTAATTTATGTACGTCAGATCATATAAGTTTGAAAATAATTTTGAACCTTACAGAATAATTACTTGGTTTGATATAAATATATCGTTTTATATCTGATTTGGTATTTTAGTTGCATATCTTCACATGCATGGCTTAATTTTTTTTTTTTTTTTTTGGGTAAGTAAAGAATGCTTTATTTGGTTTTAGAGTTACCATGATGGTTGATATTTTGATGAGTTGAGTGTGTATATTTCATGCAGGGTTCATTAAGAGAATGGTAAGCCAGGGATGATCTAGAAGTGTCTTGTTTCGCTACAAGGTAGAAACTATTACGACGGAGAGAGAATAAAGGAGGATTTCTAGGAGTTAATTTTCTACTTTGGAATATGTATGTGTTTTCCAATGTTTATTAATGTATGAGGTTGCATCTTTAGTAAAGTGTCCCAGGTTAATATATGTGTTGACGTATATTTATGAGCCTTCAACTTATGTAAGACAGTTTAATTTATTGGTATCACCTTGGCTTTTTTTAGCTAAATAGTATTTCTTTCATTCTTTTTTATTCTTTCTATTTTTTTAAAAAGTCAAAATAAAAAATACTTATAAGAACGGAGAAAGTAGTATTTCCTAGGAAATTGTTTTTCTCTTAAGCTCAAAAACCTAGGAATAGCAAAAGTTGTTTCATTGCTCATAGGAAGTAAAACTTTTCATGGGAAGTTCTACTTACCTAGGTCTCTCTAGGTAAGTAACTTCATCTAATTCGTTTGAAATAGAACATTATAAGAAGTGTAACTTCTTACATTTTAGCCAACCACAGTACACAAACTTCGCCTTATTGTACTTCCTAGAAAGTTCCACACTTCTACTTTCCATATATTTATATGTTAACCAAACAACACTGGATATAATTCAAACTTCTTTTGAGCGTTCTTCCAGACGATGAAGTAGATATCTAGCTTTGACTCAAACTCTAATTAAGTCCATATGAGTACAGATCTCGAGTAAACAGCACAAATATTGTAGGTCTGACCTGAAATTGTACCTGAAGAATATATATGATCATGCTCAGGCACTTTGAATTGCGTAAAAGCGACCAATATTTCCAACATGATCAAGTATAAGAATATAATCATGTTCAGGGACTTTGAAGTTCTTGAAAAATATGTGTTGACGTATGTTTTCTTACACGTTTTATATCTAATTTTTAGAGATATTGAAAATAAAAAGTACTTTAGAGGATAGAAGTGAAGAAAATAAAAGTTAGATTCTCCTATATATTTGAACATCATGAACATAATATTCATATTACTATCATATGGAACACACATTATTCTTTTTATATTCATCTATATATTGTACTTTGTCTTTTGATTTAACCAAGGCTACCAAAGTTAACTACCAAGTCCTTAACGGGGCAACAAAATAGTGGAGGCCTTTCACGGAATAAAAACTAAAAATATACTCCCTTCGTTTTTTTTTATTTAATTTGCTACATTGTTGTTTTGGGAAATGAACCACTAACTTTGACCGATTATTTCGGTTTTTTTATAAGTAAATATAGTCATGTGTGGTCTTGTTAGATTCGTCTCGATGGATATATTCATAATATCATATTTTTATAATTTGTACTTAAACGAAGTAAGGGATATTGCGAGTTAAAAAGCGTCTTGAAAACCGTGCACTAACTATGTAGCAACTAAAAAAAATCAGAAATAGTAGGTAAGTATATGATGCTTAACTCCACTACATACATATGTTAGCTTTCACCATATTAATTACGAACATATAAAGTGTATATAAATGTAATTATGTGATATGTTACTTATAATGTCAACTTTTTACTTCCTCTTTTATTTAATTGGTTGCAAAATAGAGTATGATAAAAGAATTTACAGAGCGGTAAGAGATGCTAAAGAAAAAGGGACTCCATGTACTTAGAAAGAGATATAGAGTATAATTTTCAGAAAATGGCAATGTTGCAAGTAATTTGCAACTTTCTAAAATGGGTTATGTCGCAAGTAGAAAAAACAAAGTAGTACTACCTTTATCTCTAAATCTATGCTCAATTTCATTTACTGGAGTTCAATTTTATCAACTTTAATCACATGAACCCATAGATCTCTATAATATAAGCCAAGGGGGGAGCAATGGTGTCCCCCTTGGAATTTACATAATTACCTCTCCACAACATAAATATTATATTCCAAAAACTTGACATTTAAACCCTTCTACATTGCAAAAACTTGCCAGTTTCAATAAAATTTAATTGGCCTTAATTAGCAACACAATCAATGCAAATTGCACTACTATCTTTGACTAAATCAAAAACTTACCATAATAAAATAGGACACTGAAACAGAAAATACATAGAAATAATGTTGAATTGAACAATACAAAAATCATAGGTGCTTCTTTAAAAAAAATATCAATTTGAAACACAAACTCAAAAAAACACATCAGTGCTCCCGAATTGCTTGCAACATCTCAACACTCTCAGATTCTGAATACTACACTTTGAATCAAGGTACGTACTTTGTTTACTTATCTTCTTGCTCAATAGCACATGCTTCTCACTCTATATTTACAAGAAAAAGAATGAGTTAGATGAGAAAATAATGGTCCACATAAATGGTACAACTATGAATAGCACTTAGAAACAAAGTTATTAAAATCGCGATTTAAATCTTAAAATCTTAAGATTTTACGATTCAAAATATGGTAGACGATTCGATTCACGATTCTAGACGATTCTATACATTTCTGTTGACAAGCGAAAACCTAGCAAATTCAAATTATGCTAACAAAGAAAATAATAGATATATATTGTTAGTTATTGCCAATATAGTGGGTAAACAACTATTTTTTCCAATTTTTAGGTCTTTTAACTTATAATTTTAGCATATTCAATGAAGATTGAGTGCAATATCTTGATTATACGTGTTTGTAGAATCTTACGATTTTACGATTCGATTCTACGATTCGATTCTAAAGGTCGTTTCCGATTCGAACTAGAATATCGATTTTAACAACATTGCTTAGAAATGTTAAGTGAAACCCATGAATAAAACTTTTATTTGCCATGAAAAAAGCTTCCCAGTTGTGCAATAAAATATATCAATTGAAATGCAAACAACCAATAGAGGTCGGTAATCCCAGTAATACATTTTTTTAGTTGTAAAATTAAATTTTTTTAAAAAAGAGTACAAACAATAAATTTTGGAAAAAACGTAGAACTCGCTGATACACATTGAATTAATTTTTAAAAAAATACATAAAAATTAGAATTGTAAAAATTAAATTAAAAAGGTCCTAAATCCCGTAAGAAAAGGTCCTAGATAAATACAATCGAGTTTGAAAACTACAGTAAAAAAACGAATCTACAAGGAAAAATTTCTAAGAATTTCTTTCAATTACATGAAAATTATAATTGTAAAATTTAAATTTTAAAAAATTCAATTTTTGGAAGGTAGAAATAGTGCAAAACTACGGTCAGAGTAAAATTATGAAAATAAGAGAGAGAGAGAGAGAGAGAGAGAGAGAGAGAGAGAGAGAGAAAGAGAGAGAGAGAGTGATGTTATGTGAGTGAAAATGAGGATTTTAGGACCAGGTGAGGTATAGGTATGAATAAGCTTAGAATGGTTGATTAAATTTTTTATGTAAAATATAAATTGGTTTATAAGAGGTATACGTAGGGTGATGGGTAGAACATGTAAGTATTTCAATCTTTCTTACTCACAAAATGAAGGAGAACTTAGATACAAACTTTCGTTTTTGGTTTGTTTTACTACTGAGTAATAGTTATGCCTAAGATGTAGCCGCACGCATAGCGTGCATAAAAAGCTAGCATACTAATAGTATATCATGTTAGTTTTTTTAGATTCGTTAATCATGTATAATTTCAAAATATCAATGTTTTAGAATTTTTATAAATATATACTTAAGAGATATTAATGGTCAAACATACACCTCAAAGACTGAAAAAAAACTAATGGAGCATAAATTTAGGGATGGATGGAGTATACCTTATACTGATCAAATATTAGAAATATTGGTTATTTTCACCAAAAGCCCCCGAGTTTTCATGCAATTCACCATATACCCTCCTACTTTTTGAATTAAATTCACCAAATAACCTCTTCTATTGTACAAATAACACATCTTGCACTTTTAGCTATAGGAAAGTTAATACCGTTAGTCATTAGTCCAAATTAATTAACCCGTAAATCTTAACTAAACCAAATTAACCCTAATCCATTCTTCTCTCTCCAATCCCCCTCCCCATCCACTACCCTAGTGGGTATTTTCGTGGTAGGTGTTGGGGACGGTTGGGTGGTTAATAGGTGTTTTTGGGCTTGGTGTCGGGGATAGTGGGTGGTGGGTGATTTTGGGGTTGGTGTTGAGTCGTGGGGAGGTTTTTGGGGGTGGGCATTAGGTGTTTTTAGATTTGTTGTGGTTCTCAAGGTGGTTGGGGTGGTTGTTGGTAGCTAGGTGGTGGAAGGGAAGGGCAGGGGGCTAGGTGGAGAGAGAAAGAAGAGGGAATATTAGGTTAATTAATGAATTAGGTTTAATTAGTGTTTAAGGATTAATTAGGGGATAATGACTAACGGAAGCCTGATTCTGGCTGTTAGTCAAAAGGGCATGCTATGTCATAATATAGGCAGTTTGTAAGTATAAGTATTTCAATTCAATCGCGTGAAGAGAATAGAGCGAGCCTTATTGTTACTTATTTGAATTTTTTAAAACCTGAAGTAAGTCAAAAAAAAAGTTGAATTTAACACTAGTGCAAATCTATGTTACCTATTCTCTCCTCCCCAAAACATGTTCCCTTGCAATCTTGATACTGTTCTTAAGTAAAGTGGATCTTCTAAATTATTGCCACTATATAAGAAAAAACATATTTATGATGGGTCTTATTTGATTCGTCTCAATAAAAACATTACGAAAATCAAACTTTTATAATAATATATTAATTATATAAAACGTGCATTGACAAACGTGAATAACAAACATGAATATCTTTTTAAAATTGAAGGAGTATAAGAGTGGTATATAATTTTTCTTTAGATGAAATCTACAATAGATTGTTGATGCAGTGCAGGGGCGAATCTAGGCTTGGTTGTGGAAGGGAATCAATTTAACAAAGAATTCTAAATGTGGTTGTGGAGGGGGCCAATTTATAAATAAAACAACTTTTATTTTCACTTTCTTAATCTTCTTAGCTCATTATAATTAGTACTTCAACATGAGCCATGACCCTCTTAGGTCTCTACTATTCCTCGCCCCTGATGTGATGTTACATTTTTATTTTTGAGGGAGTTGATGCTATGACACATGAGATGATTCCAAACAGATAAATATATACCAAGTTAGCATTCATTAGTTTAAGACCCAAGTTACCATTCGTTGAGGTTGAACCTATTTTTTGTGCCAATATCTTGTCAGCTTCGCAAATCGAAACCTACACTAGTGCTTAAAGTTAAGTTACACGTATTGCATTCTTTGAACCAAAAATTCAAACCATAAGGACCTAGAGATCAAAGTTGATTTGTAAACCCCACAAGAGAAATCTAGAGGTCGATGTTTAATGCATCTTAGACAGTAGTTGACACTTAGCGTCCTCCCATTTATTACATTTGACACCGACACAGCAACACTGCCGTGCTTCCCATACTTTTGTCCCATTTTTCTCAGAATTTAATAGCCTTCAACTACATTGTGCTTACTCAGAAATTTTTTTAGGTATGCTATGGGAAAAAGATGTCTTCTTACTTTGATATTTATATAGATGGTAAAACCACAACTCTTTAATTCAAAGGTTGAACTAGATACGGCAAACTTGAATCCTTTGGGTTCAGTTATTTTGGATCTACTGCTATGTTTAGTTCACCTGATCTGATCTGATCTGAACTTATTTTTTCTGATCTGATTTGATCTGAACTTATTTTTTCTGATCTGATCTGATCTGAACTTATCTTTTAAAAAACATATTATTACTAATATTATTATTACTTTGTATTTCATTACTAGTATTACTATTACTATCATTTTATTAGTATATGCACAACTTTCAATAATAATAATAATAATAATAATAATAATAATATAATAATAATTTTATAATAATAATAATATAAATAATATTATAATAATAACAATAATAACAATAATAATAATAATAATAATAATAATAATAATAATAATAATAATTATTATTATTATTATTATTATTATTATTATTATTATTATTATTATAGCATAATTTTTTTTTATTTTTTTTGAAAAAGAGCACATTAGTATATGAACATACAATTACAAAATAAAAGACTAAGGACTCTTGGGTCCAATGGTATGACTTCTTACCTCCCACATGGGAGACCAAGGTTTAAATCTTGGTGGAAGCATATATTTCAATATTGTTGTGGGTGGGGGAGGGGGGTTGGGGCTTGTTGGGTCTTTAGATGAGTGACCCTGTGCGAGGACAGCCCAGAGAAAATTCATCTTACCACGGAATTCCCGAAAGGGGCCCAAAAAAATTAAAAATAGAAGAACACTCATGTTCAAGGTCCGTTAATAATAAGAATTTAGATAGTAATGAAAAGAACATATAATGATATTAAAAAAAGAACATATACTGAAAGAGCATACAAGATCTATTTAAAGAACACATTTTATTGATGACATGTTTGGATATAAGTCTTTAACAAACAACATGTTATTTGTTATATCAATAAATTATTCTCTTTTATTATAAATAAACCTATAAATATATATAATCATATGATCTTGAACAAAATAGTTAAATATTCTTCATATATCGTTGTCTTGTTCTATATAAACTTTGTTTTTAAAGATAAGTTGAAATCCTTTGTAGGAAAAATTTTGAACGTGATGACAACACCATTAGGTTATCCCATGCTACTCATATTTTATATAAACTAGTAATATATAATTTATATTATTCTACCAAAATTGTTTTAAAAAATAAACATCATATACTATTGTCATGTTCGTTACATGTACAACATCAAAAAGAACATCACATATCAAAATTATTAATTAGAATAAATATAAAAAAGAACACTTACAAATGCCAAAAGAACATTATTCTTCTTGAACACAGATAGCTTCAAATAATGATATCAAAGACATTTATAATAATAGCAACGACATTAATAATAATTACCAATATTAACAATTAATAAGTACAACAACAACAATAATAATAATCTTTTTGAACAAATGTACTAGTAAATAGTAATATTAATAGTAATAGTAATTATATAAAGTAATATTAATAATAATAATAATAATAATAATAATAATAATAATAATAATAATAATAATAATAATAATAACAACAACAACAACAACAATAATAATTACTATTACAATAACAATAATAGCATGAGTAATACTAATAATCATAATAATCATGATGATAAGTTTTTAAATATAAGCATAATCTGAAATTATCTGATCTGGTCTGATCTGATCTGATCTGAACTTATCTGATCTGATCTGAACTTATTTTTTCTGATTTGATCTGATCTGATCTGGTCTGATAAGATCTGAAATAAGCAAAAATAAGGTGAACTGAACATAGCCTACATCTCTTAAAATCCAAGTTAAAGGTTGAACTAGATATGGCAATTGGATCATTTGAATTGGGTTATTTTGGATGTGCCACTTTTGCGGCTAATTTACGTCCGGGTTCAATTTATCTCGCGTTGGATTGGTTCGAACTTTTAGTTTGATTCAATTTCGAGCATAATGGGGTTGATTCAAGTATCACGTCGGGTTATCATGTTAATATGGAACCGGGTAGTTTTCAGATTCAGTCCGTGACAATTGGGTGGTTGTCATGCGGATCAGGCTTTATATAACTTTAGCTTTATTTGGATTTTAAAGGCACCAATCTTAATAATTAGATGATTTTAAATGGTAGGGGAATTGACAAGAAGATAATACTTCTTCCAATTCACAAATGTTACAAATTATGGCCTTTATATTATATATATATATATACTCCCATTTTATCACCTCTTGTGATTTATATGCAAGGAAAAAATATAATCAATTCTCAACAGATACTTTCAAAATGTCAACTATAGATATTAATGATCACAGTTAAACTAGCACAGTTGGAATCATAAAACTCTACAGGTTCCAATTTACATGGAACAGAGGAGGTATGAATCATTACTGATATGTGCAAACTAATACAAAGAGAATTAATGCTATAGATAATATAAACTTAACTCCTGGCAATTGGAAAAACCATTGATCTCACAATTAGTAGCAAAAAGTGGCTCAGTACAACCATCACAAGGAGCAAGTAATAGCGATACAATCTACTGTCCACATGAAAAAGGTATTCGCGGATTCTAAAACTCGTATATATATGCAAATATTAACAACCATGGCCTTGAGATGATCCAAATCAAGCAAATTATAAATGGAGTAGCAAGGTCGCCTCCCTTTAAATTATTCGAATACTCCTACAATTGATCAGTGCTTGTCGTGATAAAGTGAATAATACTTCTAGGGTATGAGCAATGTCAAAAAAAATTCTTGTAGGGATTCAGTTTACACAAATGGATACTAACAGTGAATTAATCCTTAATAATTTTGTAGGTAACTCTCATAAAGGGTTAGTCAGCATGTATGTACTGATGTTTATGCCTTGTTTGATTCATTGGCCCTTTAACGTTTGTTACTTTTTATTAGTTTTAATCTTAATTAGTGTAAGGTTTCGATCTTTAGACATTTTGAATGTGATTTCTTATCATGTACTTCTTGTTTTCCTTCCCTCCGAATTTGACGATTGTGATCAAAGTTAGAATATTTTGATTAAATTTTCTCTATTACTATATTAATAAATTTTTATATATTTATAGTATTATAGAAATAAGGTAAAATTGGCCTCAACACCATAAACTATGACGCGGGTGAACCTAGCGTCACCAACTTTGATTAGTAGCCAAAATACCACAAACTATTAGCATGGGTAACAATGAGTGTCATAAATTACGCCGAAACTAACTTTTCTTGACATATGTTCACTTGACTTAGGCTTCTAATCAATGAAAAAATAGGATAAATAAAAGAAAAAGGGGAAAATGGAGAAAAATAAACACGGATTCCCCGTCATAGGCAAGAAAAAAGTTAGCTCTGGCGTCATTTATGACACTCGCTTAGGGATGACAATGGGTAGGGTCGGATAGGGTAAGGCTAGACCCTTACCCATACCCTAATTTTTGGATGTAGACCTCATACCCATAGGGTAAATTTTTTTAGGATCCTTACCCGTACCCGTAGGGTCCGATAGGGTATGGGTAGGGTCTAGTGTCTAGAATGGGTCCAATATAAATTTTTTTCTGCTTATATTTTCACGTGTATATATAATTGTTAAGCACAATTCAACATACAAAGCTATCAATTGCCACACTAAATATCATATTACATAGGAATACATAGTTTTTCCGCATCCGAAAAGTCTCATACATCCAAATATGAATAAAGAAATTTGTTTGGAGCGAGGGAGTGAGCTATTGGTAAGATGAGACTGCGAGAGTGCAACTAGGGTAAGGGATTGAGGGTTTATTTTGACTGGAAGGGTTTCTTATATCTGTTACTCCAATATATATTTTGAATGGGTAGGGTCTAGTGTCTAGAATGGGTCCTATATATCTGTTATTAAATATATATATTTATTTTGAATTAAAAAATATATATTTTAGTTTGGGTGGGTCTATGGGTAGGGTCTGGGTAGGGTACGGGTATCTGAGAAGTCGACCCTTACCCTACCCTTACCCGATAGTATCAAGACCCATACCCTACCCTTACCCATAGGGTCCAAAAAATTAAGACCCATACCCTTCAATTAGGGTTGGGTCTGGGCGGGTCCGGTTAGGGTCCTGGACCCATTGCCATCTCTACACTCGCTGCACCAAGGTCAATAATTTGGGGTGTTTTGGCTACTAATCAAAGTTGGTGGTGCTGGGTGTACCTCGCTATAATTTGTGGTGTTGATGCCAATTTTGCCTAGAAATAACTTGATGTTTAGATTCCAGGCCCAACACTTCAACACTTCATACAGAATCGCGAAAATAATTTGTACTAAGCGCTAATCTCTGTAGAATTTGTAGTATTATGGAACATAAATGAGCTATTTTCTGTAATAAATGTAGTAAAAGAAAAACATACCATCCTACCAAATACCAATAGCACCCATTGTACGAGCTCAACAAGTACCCCAATAAGCATATGACATGCGAATAACCACGTTAATTAGCAGTTGGTAGCTCATGGAGTCACGTCCCTTAGGCCAAATCTTCAAATTAATACAATGCTCCAACGGTTAAATGTACTATACAAACAAACAAGGCAATTCGGCATCCAATAGCCAATCAAGTAAAGATTTATCAGCATTTAAAAATCAACTACCAACTACCCATAATTGCCCTATTGATTAGAGCCACAAGTTTAATTTCCATGAGTTCACACTTCCTCAAAATGCTCTATAAATTGACCATTCAAAGTAGCTCCTAAACCATCAAGCAAAAGTACTAAAAACACATAACAAAAATCATCACTCAATTTTTTTACATTCTCTCAAGTGAAAAAAACAACTTTTAAGCAACTATGGCTAGCTCAGCTTTTGTGAAGTTCGCTTGTGCACTTGTTATGTGCATGATGGTGGCTGCACCACTAGCTGAGGCCATAACTTGTGGTACGGTGGCCAGCAAAGTTGCCCCCTGCATTAGCTACTTGCAAGGATCCCCCGGCCCCTCGGCCGGCTGCTGCGGTGGGATTAGGGCCCTCAATAGCGCGGCTGCCTCCCCTGCTGACAGGAAAACTGCATGCAATTGCCTCAAGTCTGCTGCTGCTTCCATTAAGGGAATTAATTACGGAAAGGCCGCTAGTCTCCCTGGACAATGTGGTGTCAGAATTCCCTACGCCATTAGCCCTAACACCAACTGCAACGCGTATGCTACTCTCTCTCCCTCGCTCTCTTAGTAACTTAGTGTTACGGACTATTTAATTTGTTCGGAAAAAATTGTTCCCTTTGACTTTTTACGGTTTTTAAAAAACAATTCTATAGTTTACGTTATTCATTAGTATAATTTTTTAATTAAAAGATAAACGAAGGTCAAAGTTGATATCATTAAAACAGGACAATATTTTCCTAATCGAGGATGTCCAAGTTTTCTTTTTTATATATTAGTTCGATGAATATTCCCTTGGAGAGAGTGGCATAGTGCTTACTAGTTACTACTAGGCTACTCCGACTGCCTCGTGGTACTTGCAACATCTTTCTCATAATTAAGATAAAAAACGATTATCTATCCTCTTATATCTACGGTCCTTATGTCAATATTTGACCGCATTGTGATAACAAAAAAATGAAAATCCTAACATGTTTGTTTGAATTGTCTTGTGTTGCAGCATTCACTAAACGGAGTAATTATATTGAAGCTGAGCATGACAAAGATGGAGCTACCTAGGAGTGGCCCATCTTAGTAGAGCGTATAATAATAAAAAAGAGCCCTGATGATATTACATCTTTAGCGAATCACTTGTATTTCCAGTTTCATGCATGCACCTTTTGTACTTTAGTTTTCACATTATGATATTACTACTACAACTACATTGTGTGTGCTTCTTAATTATATGTTCCATTTTCGCTTTTAAACTAGAGTATATGCTTTTTTGTTTTTTTTTTTTTTGTTTTTTGAACTAGAGAATGATTTTTGAATGCTTCACGTATACTAGGGAATGCTAACATCGATCAATTTGCCAAAACAACATGAAGAGGTCACTTGTTTATACTCCGTCAAACTGACTAATGGAAGATCTAGTACACAACCATTGTGGCAAATATGATTAAAGTAAACTGATCAATTCTTCATGAAATAGATGAAACCAAAATTGAGTTTTCTTTCTAGAAAAAGTGGAGAAAGTATAACATATACTAATGAAGTAATGATTTATATTAAAATTAACATGAAGGACCATCTAATAGACCACTTTGAGATAATCAAAAGTTTTTAGATCTTTTAAAGTAAACTAACCAAAGTTTAAATTGTTAATATCGATTTTTCTTAAAATTAATAGCACAAAATTATTACGGAATATTTTTGTTTGGAAGTACTATAAATATATTTTTGTTTCTTTATTTTGATTGTTTAAAATGCCCTCTTTGAGCTTAAGTTATGAAATATATCTTTAAAATGATGTCATATGCTTAATGCAAATATTTATATTAGACGGTATAACCTGTCAAATCACCATTACTTAAACAATAAGCGAACATATTCTTGGATGTAACTGTTACACCATAATTTATGGTATAACAATCTATAAACCACCGCTTCTTTTATTAAAAAACTCAAATGACATGAAACAAATGACATGAGATTCATGTTATATTTGTATGGTCCATGTCATTTTTGTTAAAGTGTAAGTAATTATGCTTGTTACAAAATATAAGTTATGGTGTAACATGTTACATCTAATACGCAATGTAAAAGATATCCCCTTCGTCCCGGAATATTTTTGAACACTTTCATTTTTTGTTTGTCCCAAATTAATTTGGACATTTTCATCTTTAATATAGTCCCACAATTATTATATTAGTTGTTTAAGACCCCTCTAACCCACATGTATCTTTATCAATAATAAAAAAAAATACCCAACTTTCTCTCTCCTTCAATAAAAAAATACTTCATCAACTCCTATTACATCTATTTTTTTATAAAAAATTAGATAAACACGCTAGAACTTATCACCTTAAGCTGCATATACTAACAAGTGTTCAAATCTTTTTGAAATGGATGAAGTAGAATCTAAAATTAAAATAAAAGGTAGTATGTGAAAAAAATAAATAATTCAAGTTAAAAAGTTATACAGAATTGCTTAACATTTAAGTAAAATAGACGAGAAGTTAGTGTTTTGACAAAAGTCCAACAAATGACCAACAACGTTCTTTAGCTACGGGCTTTTAAGATGACATAACAACTAATTTCAGAAAAGGAGTTGTTTTGAATGCCAAATTGAACTTGTTTGCATTAGTTAAAATGATCAAACAACATTATACTTATGATTTCAAAAACGAGTACACTAGTTTATTACTCCCTCCATTTTCTTTTGTTGTTTCTATTTGGAATATTTTTGTGACAGAAAATTGGAAGAAGTTTTGAAAACGGAGGGAGTATTTGATTGAATGGCAATATATAATTATATATCACTTCAAAGGAAAAAAAGGCAATATATATCACATATAATTTTTCAAGAACATGTTTCTTAGACGAAAAATTATCATTAGGCATTCATATCTTAATAAACATGACGATTTAAGTAAAGATTAACTAGTGGTAGGTCTATAACTTAATGGGCGAGATATTAGGTCAGCAGTTTTCACCCAAGAAAGTAAATTAAAGTAATCCTTTAAACACTTTTAAAAGATAACCTAATAGTATTATATATAAAACAAAGTTGATGTATGAATTCTTTAGCTAGGGATGTATATAAAAAACTAAAAGAAATTTAAGCAATAACTAAGCATTAATAACACTGATCAACATGCAATTTTGTTATAAATTTCTAAATTAATATCAACCGACAATTTACATTATTACGTATCTAGTTCCCACGTATAGAAAAAACTTAATTTACCCACATTTGCCTTGTGCGTGTATATCAAAACCGTTATTAATATGACAACTAGTTTTTTGACCCGGGCTACACCCCGCGTAAATAAATTTTTTCATCTATTAATATTTTAATTTAACATGATAACATCAAGTATTACTTGGTTTAGTGGTTTAAGACTTTAGTATGTTTGCTTGTGATCAAGGGATCAAATCTTATGCAATGCTTTTTCTAATGTTTTTATTGTATGTTGATTACATACAGTAAAACTACTAAAACACTCTAAGAGAAAGTGACACGTAACCTCGTTCCTTGTTTAAGAATGTCTTTTAATATATTAGGATAGATTAGTATTTTCAATATAATTGAGTAGTAGTACTAGTACGTTAGTTTACAAATTGAGATTTTCTTTTCTTTAGGTCTCTTCAATGTTGGTTTGTTTTTTCCCATACCTGCAGACAGTTAGCATACATTGAGTGGAGACTGGAGAGCCTGGACTTTTTGCGTTTATGAAATATAATTTGGGAACAAACATTAATACTCTAGATATGAAAATTTAATTTGTAGCCCCACAAGAATGCGAAGAAGAAGCTTAATATTCAATGGCTTTCAAACAAATCATACCACGTTGCTACTACGAGTCTAAGATTAGGAATTTGGTTGTCTATATATAGTCGCACACTCGCACTATTTCTCTTTGACACCGACAGCTCCTTTTTTTTTCCTCGCCGGTTAGCGCTTGTGCTTCTTTTCTCTCTTTAATAAAGCCATGTTAAATATATTCAACTTATTTCTACTTATCTAAATTTATATCAACTTAATTAAACTTATCTAAACTTATTATACTAATGCTTATTAGACTGTATTTTGTGAAATTGTCATACCTTATTTTTACGTATTTTTACTAAACTAATTATCTAAACTTTATTTTTTCTGATAGGGGGTGGAAGTAAGGTGAATAATTAAGTCCTAACTTTAGATTTTTGTCTAGCTTTTTATCGCTTTAAAAACAAACATGATTTATCTTTACATAGTATCTAATGTGCATATTTAACTGGGTATCGGTAATATTTGTAAGAAATCGAAATAGTAAAACTTCATATTAAAAGAAGTTACCAAGATCCCACATGTTTTTATTTTTTCATATATAAAAATCACTAAACTTGGTCAAAGTTTTCTTAGTTTGACTAGACTATTCTAAATGAACAAGATAAAAAAACTAGAAAGTGAGTAATTATAGTTAATACCAAATACTTATTTTGGATAAGTTGTATCTCTCTTTAGGCTTTGGAAAATCCGAACACTTGAAGAAGAATGAAAATACAACTCTTAATTTTATCAAGTTCATTAGAAGGCCTAAAAAGAATCAACTTTATTAGAAAGGAAAATATTTTCACCAAACTATTGAAGCGAAAGGACGTTAATGCAGCGTATCTTTTTTTTTTCTTTGACATGTAATGCAGCGTATCTTTTGTAAGATTAAGTCTTATGTCAGACATTTGACTAAACAATTTTGGTCAAACTAATTAACTTCTAACTTATTATCTTAACTTTGGAATATTATTTTATAACTATTTAACTTGAAGCGACTTTTATGTAGATATTTAAGTTTCTTGTAACTTTTATTACTTTGTTGCTTAATTACTTGACTGCCTAACTCGCTTTTTTAAGACTTAGTGCTTTTGTATGTGTAACAAGAAACTGGAGAATCGAGATGACCAAAAATGTTTTAATCGAGCATCAACGATAAAGCATAAACGTAAAATCTTCAAAGTAGAGGTGAAAGTACAATGTATGGTTTAGATTTAGACATAATCCAATCCAATTCGAATAAAATTTTGGATTATACTTTTTCAATTCAAATCCAAACCAATTAGAGTTTGAGTCCAAACCAATTCAATCCAAATTTTTAGACATTAGATTTGATCCGATCCGAATTATTCAATTTTTTAAAACTTTGTTTTTTCGATGATATTAATTAAGCGCGAACATAAAAATAAAGTGTTTAAAAATAGAATTAATTCATGCAATCCCATAAAAATTCATTAATAAACTAATAACAACTAATAATTTATTAAAAACTCATAGTTTTTTATGATAAAAGGTTCAACAACAGCATAACAACATGTTCAACTACACATCAGCAAGTTAGGGTTTCAACTTTTAGGGGAAGGGAAGGACTGCTGGACCATTTCGGCCTTTTTAAAAAATAAGTTAAGCCCAATCACAAATATACAAATATAAACTATTCGGTTATTTTGGATTTCTAGATCCAATCACCCCCAATCTAATCCAATGGAAAACCTGATTTTTCAAAAAAAAAAAAAAACTCAATCCGAATCCAATCCGCACATAATTCGAGTCCAATCCAAATTACTAATTCGGTTTGGATTATGGAGTATTGGATTTCAGTTTTTATCCGAATAACTTTCAAACTTCACAGGCCTCTTGCAAAAAAAAAACAAAAAAGCATATTTCGCAACCGGTTAGTTCGACCAGTTAGATCGTGAAAATATGTAAGCAAAATTCAAATCATATGAATACACTTAGAATTCTTGTCATGCTCTCAAGCGGAAAATTTCTAATTCTGAAATGTTTGGGACGCAAACTTGTTCAAAATAATTAGGCCTTGTTCTTTTGGACTTATTTTCAGTCCAGTTCAGTTTAGTTCACTTCAGTTACTCTCTACAATTCAGTTTCTCTCAGTTCAGTTCAGTTTCTCTCAGTCCAAAAGAACAGGACCTTAGTTGTTACTTCCCCGTTCCATATTAATTGATATCATATTAACTGACACAAAGTTTTAGAAAATTTATTTGACACCAGATTTTATTATTCGGATTTTTCACTAGGTATATATCCCTGAGCTTTTACAAAATTCATGAGGTACATAACCCTGCGGTTTCAAAAATTCATTGGGTACCCCATAAGTTTGCATATAATGTACCAGACGCCCTCAATAACTTATGGGTGCTGATTCTGTTAACTTAAATGACTCAAAATCAGTTGACTCCTATCGTAATTCCCCTAATGTAATAAGACCCAAATTTAGCCTATATCAAACCTTTTCTTTTGGTATGAAAGCATCCATTTAATTAAGTAATGGCAACATTTTTTTGAAAAAAGGTAAGAAGAAAAGAAGGTTAGCAGACCCTCCGCACGAGGCGAGCTCCAACCTTATAGTTTACAAGAATAGAGTGAAGAACATAATGAGTTTCTATATTAAACTGAGAATCAACTAAAGGACCAACGTTGGCGATCCAATCTGATGCTTTGTTTGATTCCCGGTTGTAGGCGTGGATTTTTGAATTCCTTTAATGCCTACACGCTGTGTGAACGCGTTTATTTGACTACCCCATTGTTAAGGTTTTATTAAAAATACGCTTTGAAGTCGCCAACAATCTTTAGAGGAAGAATCATAAACCTAATTGGATTGAAACGGAAGGAACATCTTAGGGACTTATCCAATGTAGATTTCCCCTTCATGACTCCATAGATGGTCAGGAACCAAAAAGTGAGTTCGGGGGTGAGGGTACAATATAGTCAGGAACTATATTGCCCATCGCTGACCTCTACTAAATAACATTTCACAGCAGACTTTATGCAATAGAACAATCAAATAATATTTTAAAGCACCCTAAAATAATTAATCTAGATGGGTCCAGGAAACACACAGAAAGACTAATTATTTAGTGACGAGTTATTATACAATCATTTTACAAGGTGCCTAACAGGTTGTCCAAATTATCTGAATTAATTAGAACAGTTCTTTAGGTCTTGTTTAGCAATAATAACATGTGCGTGATAAAAAGCACGCAAGACAATCATAATAACATGAGCATTATATACAGAAAATATAAGAAAAGAGGTTAGAATTTACAAAACGACCACGGTTATTAATTAAAAATCTACATCATGACAAGAAAAAGGTTAGTAACTTCAATGAAATAAATATGATTATTCAAGAGCCCTCAGGATTATACCTATGCGGTTTAGATCGAAGAGCGTAATGACCTTCAGTCGAAGCAATCTTGGAACCAGGAATATAGTAGAATCAAGAACCAGAATCAATTGTGGAAGATCAAAAGTGTTTTGTATGTTTTGTATTCGAAGTATGTTTCGTGAGTATTTGCTTGCGTAAAAATAATAATTCGAAGCTCCCTTTGATTCGGGATATCAGCCCGTATTTATAGGCAAACAAGCGCGTGCGTCTCACGCACAACCTGCGCCTGGCGCAAGCCTACGTGGCAGGCGCGCGGACACGCGTCAGGCGCAATAGCCTACCTGACGTGGTCTGTCCAATTAAAACTTTGCACATGGAAACGTGTTTTCGAAAAGATAAATTATTACCTTGCGTCTCACACAAGACTTGCGCTAGGCGCAGGACTATGTGTGAGTCACAAGTCCATGTGTCAGGCGCTCATTGGAGTGTCTAACGCGATATGACCAATGTGCTGGACGCATGTGGCGCGCTGAGAGCCGCCGCCGCGTCCGGCGCAAAATCCGGAATATTCCAGAATATTCCTTTTTAAATACTACGCGTGCTTTCAAGATGCCTTTTTTATCCCTAAAATCTGGATATCGAATTTTCCGGGTTAAAAATCTGTTTTATGGGTAAAAGATAATAATAAAAGCTTTTAGGAAAATATTTATCAAAACAATAAATATTAGAAAAAATATCTATGAATAATAAATATTCAGTTGGGCTTTTAAAATGGACTTTAGAAAGCATTTCACGGGTTGAACTTACAATTAATCATCATGAATGATTAATTGGGCTTTTATAATATTATTTTAAAACACACATTGCCTGGTTATTCGGACTGCTCCTCCATTGGGCCATGCCAACTAAGATCGCAGTATATTTCATCATTGGACCCTTAAATGGGGAGACACGATTATGTGTCTACAGAAGCCCCCACTTTGACTGAGGTTTGTAAAACCGAAAGTCAAAGTATACGTGTCGGGACGAAGAATGATTCTAGATGCTCTGCAATCCAAAATCATTCTTTTGCGCCAGTACCTGCAAAACAAGCAAAAGCTTCAGGAACAGGCATGGATGAAACATATTCGCAAAATAATTGCAAATTTGCAAAAAATGTAACGATATATGGGAAAAGAATCATGAGCTATTATGATCCGGCTCATGTCGGGGTAGAGTTTTTGGCCTATTCCAAGGCAATATGTGTAGAGCAATTGATGCGGAATGTTTGGCCTATTCCTAGGCAATTGTTGCGGAATGTTTGTCCTCTTCCAAGGTAATTGTTGCGGAATGTTTGTCCTCTTCCAAGGCAGTTGTTGCGGAATGTTTGTCCTCTTCCAAGGCAGTTGTTGCGAAATGTCTCTTGATATACATTGAGAGTTTGTAGGATGTCATGATCGTATTTTTCACAAACTTTTGAAAGTTCGTTGAGTTGTTGCGCGCAATGTCGTAACGAACATTTGAAATTATTCAATTAGGTGTGTGGACCCCACTTGGCTAAGAAGCCCCCAAGCGCGTTGTATAGGACTTTGCGCCAAACGTCGATTCCTGCGCTTGATATGTAACACTGCGCTTGGCGTAGCTATTCGCGTTAGACGCGGTGCTTGATGATGCGCCAAGCGCACGTGTCGCGCTGGGCGCAGGTCATTAAATGACCAAAAAAAACACGGGCGACTTTCTTCTTCCCCATTTCTCATCTTCTCCGCCGTTTTTCTTTCATTTCTCTCTCTCTCTCCTAAACCCAACTCCATTTTTGAAATTTTTGAAGCTTGAAACTCCTTATTTCTTGAGCATTTCTTCAGATCTACTTGGGAGGAGTGACAATTCTCGCTTAGTTGTTACTTTTGCGGTATTTTTGGGTTTTTTGAGTGATTTTCGAAGGGCTTGGGGTGCGAAAATTTTCGAAGTCTTTGACTCCTTTTCCAGGCTATTTTCCGGCGAATTTCCCGGCGATTTCGGGCAATTCAAGTATTTCTTGCTCTTTTTTTGTTTTCATCATTTTCCCTCTTTTTTGTTTTGGGCGGTTCGACCCTCTTCTTTTTTTTCTTTGATTAGGTGGAGCGCGCCATTTCCGGCGAGTTTAAGCTACGTTCGCTGGCGAGTTTCCGGCGTACTTCGGCGATTTCCGACGAGCTTCTGCGAACTTCCGGCGAGTTTTTTTCGGGCAGCTTTGTTGTTCTTCACGAGTTTGATACTCATTTCATGTGAGTTTATTATTTGATGTAATTTCTAAATCCGGTATTTAGAAATATGTTTATGGAACGTTGAACGTATGATGATTCTTGGAACATGAATCTTAGAATGAAGATTAGCATAGCTTCTAAATTTGGAACTTAGGAACAATGTTAGGGAACTTTGACTGTGTGATGATTTTTGGATCACGAATCTCAGAATCAAGATTAGCGTAGTTTTTAAGTTTGGAACCTAGAAATATGCTTAGGGAAGTTTTGAATGTGTGATGATTCTGCTGGTAGAAATCATGCTTTAGGCAATGCATGTATATTGATGTGTGAAATGGATTATGGGAATCTCATGTAGTAGTGACGCTTTGAAGCGGTTTTTACCGATTCATGAAATCTGGTAATTTAGATTCGGGAACTCTTTTTTTTTTTATACTTAATTTCATTTGTGATGTTCAATCCGATTAGCATGTCATTAGGAGAATAGGGTGGGGAGGACGATGGTAGAGCAGCTTCCGGGTCTAGGAGGGCGTGGAAGGCCGTGGGGTGGACTCCCGACCAGTTGTACATAGATCCAGAGCATCATATTTCACATCTCCCGCTCTCGGGCGTCGTAAGTATTGTACATTATACCGACTTCATTTCACACGACAGCCTAGGCATTTGATTGATTATTCTTACATTTGCAGGACGAGGGTAACACTCGTCATTTTGGAACCTTTGACTTTACCTGGCTCAGGAAAGTCCGAAAGGTCCTCATCGAGCTGTCCTCATCGAGCAGAGTGGTCTGTCCTCTTTTCTCGATGTTTATGAGAGTATGGGCGAGGTTCATTCCTCTCAGATTGTCGTTCGAGGTTTGTTGGAGTGGTGGTGGGATACTACCAACTCTTTTTACATGCGTCGTGGGGAGTTGACCATTACTCCGCTGGATTTCTCCTTGATTTTCGGCTTGTCTCTTACCGGCGTCCGGGTGCCGATAGGTGAATCGTTGCCGTTCAAGTCGGCGGTGGTTCAAGGTTTGATAGGCTCGGTTACCGATATGCTTCCTCCGAATGCATCTTATGCTCCCCGGTCTAAAGTGGCTAGAGGACTCACCCTTCAGAGGACTACTGAGGAGCAGAAGGTACGCATTCTGCTGTGGTTGGCTGTCTGTGGCCTGTTGCGCACTGATAGGGGATCGCGCGTCTCGACGCGATATTTGCAGCCTTTGAGGGAGTTGTCTCAGGTGTCGACCTATGACTGGGCCGAGCTGGGCTATTGCAGTCTCTTGTACTGCATGCGTACTGCTTGCAGGTAGTTGGGTGATGGTGGATCAGTCTCCCTTTTTGGTCCATGGAGACTTTTGGAGGTATGACTATACACATCGTCCATTTTTTGTTTCGTTATCTTGATCAGTACTAATGTAATCTTATTGTTACAGATTTGGTTTTATGAGTTTTTTCCGGGATTGGCCCCGGAAAGGGTTGGTGACCCTACATTTCCTGCCGGCTTGTCCAGGGCGGAGGGCGGGATGACTCGGTATGGTGCTGTAGAGAGTGTCCAGAAGGCTATCCGGCGGGTCAAGGACGACCAGGTAATCGTAGTGAACCAATCTTGTCCCTTGGGTGTATTTAATTGGTGTTAACTTTTTTTTGCTTTTCAGGTTACCTTTAATCCTTGGGCGTCGTTTCCCGAGATGTCGACTTGGGCTCATAGGGCCAGTATTCTGACTCGCGAGAGAGTCATTTTTTATGGAGAGTCATACCCTGTGTGGTATCTAGGTGAGAGAATGACCTGTCAGCATGACGGGACGAGGCTATTACTGGTGCCTCATGACCCCCCTGTCACTATGATGGATAGGGTTGCTCTTGTTCAGGCTATCGAGGGAGGGGCGACGCTTCGGGTGAGCTATCACGAATTTGTTTTTCGTGACAACGACTTTGTTTTTCGTGACAGCAATTACCAAGTTGTCAAGTTCAACGAGGTATGTATATTGATTTTGTTTGTTTCTTGTTTACTTTGACATGATCAAAGTATTGAATGTTATTGTTTTTTTGCTTTTGCCAGGAGGCTGCTGCGGCCGTATCTCTTTCGCTCCAGATCTGAGAATCCGGTATATTGGAGGTTTCGGGCATGTTAAGGAGACGATTGATGTTTCCCCTGAGGCCTGACGCCTGATCTTGCGCTGGGCGCAGGTTTACATCCGCGTCTGGCGCGCCCTTGTGCGTTAGGCGTAACTTTAGCGTGTAACGCGTTTTCCGTCATGAACAGTATGTCCGAATCCGTTTAGAGTTCAGATGTGAAGCTGTTATAAATAGGCGAATATGTACGTTTTTGCAGTATTACGAGTTCAATATTTTTCTTTGCACTTTTCTCTATAATACTTTGCTGCTACTTTTAACTGTATGCCATGGCTTTTGAACCAACTCTAAGTGGGTGGTTGTCATCATTGACCATTGCTGAGAAACACGAGCTCGGCAGGCGGCACATGGATGTATTGGCGTCTTTGAGGTTTGTTGAGTTAGACTATAATTTCCTTTATGCAGCTGTTAATTTTTGGGATGCCACCAATCTTTGTTTTTGTTTTGGGAATCACGAATTAACGATTTTGCCTGAGGAATTTGGTGCTATAATTGGATGGCTCTGTAGTCAATTATCCTGTGTCCCTAGTTTGGAGGATTATTTTTTTAAGGACTTTGAGAGGTTCATGGATTTGAAGGAAGAAAATATGTCCGAAATCGTGTATGGTAGGAGGGTTAATTTGACTAGGCTAGCTGCACTGTATAGTCCTCCTACTGAAAGGGCTAGGCAGACATATCGTATGCGGGCATTGGTATTTTGCCTTCTTAGTCGTTTTCTGTTTGTGAACGGGGACAATGGTGCTGGTTTTGCTTCCTTGATCACTGTAGTAGAGCAACTGGAGGTAGGAAGGACACCGATGCCACTTTGCGCAGGGGAGATGATCTCCAGTCTGGATGCTGTGAAGAGGGACCCAAAAGGGCAGATTTCAGGGAGCCCTCTACTGTTGCAGGTAAAATATATTTGTTTTAGTCATGAACCAAAGAAATAATTTTTCGTCTTCCCTTTTGTTTTTATTTTTATATTTGACTATACTATGACTCTATGCGAAGTAATAATAATAAATTTTCCGAGTTTTGACGACTGTATTGAATAATGGAACTATGATATTACATCCCGAAAAAAAGAAAATATGAAAAAGGAATTTGTGCTGGGCGCAGATAGTTGCTTCTGGCGCATATGTAGGCGCCTGTCGTGCATAGGGCGCGTCTGGCGCAGCTTTGTGTGTCAGGCGCGGTCATGGGGACACTCGTATTATTACTCTATAGGAAGTAATATGAGGTTTTTATTATCACTCGTCATGAAGCATTAGAGGTTGTGCACGTATTTTTACTCTTGGAGAAGCAATAATGAAATAGTGTGTATGTATTATTACTCGTCAGGAAGCAATAATAATATATACTTTATTTGTTGTTGCAGATCTGGCTGATGGAACACATGACGTTTATTGATCCTCCTGAAAATATGAATAGATATAATAAGAAGGGTTTCATTGGCAGGAAGAAAATCTTCACGAAGAAATCTTTTGAAGACTGGACCCTTTTCTTTGGGGATGATGAGTTGAGTGTTAGATGGGTAGTGCCCTGGTGGAGGATTGGGTCCATGGTAGGGATTTGTGATGATTCACCCTATGTGAGGTTGTGTAGTCTGTATACCATGACCTTTTATTTTCCGTCAAAGGTGTTGAGGCAATATGGGTACCGCCAATTGATCCTTGCTGAAGACACTATTGCTCCAAAAATATATGGTCTGACCTGGAGTGGGATTAAGAGGTGGGAGAAATATTGGGGAGAGCACCCACTTTGGTATACTCAGGAAAAAATAGAATATGAGAAGGTGTCTAAGAGCTATATCGTATGGATGCTGACTAGGGACCCTGCCGTGAGGAAAGACATGAGGGTGAAGGAGTCCGCCGAGGTGACAATGAAGCGGAAGTTTATTCCCCGAACTGTGGAGAAAACTTGTGAGACTTTGGATAACAGAGGCAAGAGACCAGTTGGACACTCATCTGCAGGGAAGAGCAGCCAGAAGCCTGTTACTAAAACTTCCTCTGTGAAGGAACGTTTAGGTCCAAAGGTAGCACCAGCGCGGGAACGACTTGGGCCGCGGATGCCTCCTACAAAGAGAATACTACGCTTAGGGGGCGTAGTAATCAGGGAACGGGCCGACACAGGAAAGGTGACTCAACAGACAGACACTCTTATAGGCAAGGGGAAGGAACCTATGGTGTACTGGGAAAAAAGGAAGGCTCCTAGACCAAAACTACAGATGGAAAAGGGAGAAACTTCTACTATGGGGAAAAGGCTGAGAAGGGGAAGGAAAAGAAGGATTGATTGCAACAATGTCTGCAGCGTTTATGTTTTTATGTCGATTTATTGCTTTCAATAAGACTTTCATGCTACATAGTTATTTTATAGTGTAGTCATAACTTATGTTTCATGTTTTATTTTCATTTAGCAATTTGAATAAGAATAAAGTTATTTTTTTATGTAGACCGAAGTGAGGCTAAATATGGCGCAATATATCGTTGTATTTGAGCATCTTAACGAATGCCGGAAAACGTTCGAAGTAGAAGTGAAGCGGGTTAGTGCGCTAGACGCGAAAATGTCCGTCCGGCACACTACACAGCACTAGGCGCAGAATAGTTGCGTCTGGCGTGATTAACCATACTATTATTTTTTTATTTTTGTAAACTCGTATGAACGCAGGAGGTTTTGATTAATGAAGTGACCGAACCTTGTACAAGGTTGCCTACGTATCCAAATAGGAATCAGGCCGCACGTAGTTCAAAAACATTGGATTACTACCAATCAAAGAATTGGTTGTGTTTTACACATAAAATTTCTTGAGTTGATCAAGATTGGTTAGATTATGAAATTCAGTGCCGTCCATGTCAATGAGTTAAGCTGCTCCTCCAGATAGGATTGTCTTGACAATGTATGGACCGACCCAAGTAGGTATGAATTTTCTTCGAGGATCTAGCACATTTTTCCTTAATGCTTTGAGCACTAAGTCACCCTCTTTCATATTTCGGGGTTTGACCTTCTTATTGAAAGATCTGGCAATACGTTTTTGATAAACTTGCACATGATGCAAGACAGCTAATCTTCGTTCATCGAGTAAAATGAGCTCTTCGAATCTAGCTTTGACCCAGTCAGCTTCAGGAATTTGACTTTCTAGGACAATGCGTAGTGATGGTATTTCTAGTTCAACAGGTTGAACAACTTCTATGCCATAGACAAGAGAATAAGGTGTAGCTCCGGTAGATGTTCGGATGGAAATGCGGTATCCCCATAAGGCAAAGTGTAGCTTATCGGGCCAATCTTTATAATTTTCGGTCATTTTCAGGATAATAACCTTGATATTTTTGTTAGCAGCCTCCACAGAACCATTGGCCTGGGGTCTATACGGGGAAGAACGATGGTGTTTGATGCTATATTTTTGAAGGACTTGTTCATATTCAGCTTGGAAGTGGGCACCTTGGTCACTGATGATCTCGTGGGGTACTCCATAGCGGCAAATTATGGTCTTTTCTAAGAAGGCAGCGACATGTTTGGCTGTCAATTTAGCATAGGATGCTACTTCTACCCATTTAATGAAGTAATCTACGGCCACAAGGATGAATTCATGCCCCGCAGTACCAGGTGATTTTATTTTACCAATAATGTCAATACCCTAGGTTGAAAATGGCCAAGGTGAAGTGAAGGTATATAACAAGGAAGGTGGGACATGTTGCAGGTTAGCGCATAATTGGCATTTTGGACAGGTTTTGACATAAAGGTAACAATCTTTCTCCATTGTGGTCCAGTAATAGCCCAAACGAATGATCTTTTGAGCTAACATGCAGCCGTTCATATGTGTGCCACAAATTCAACTATGGACTTGATCCATGAGCGTTGTGGTATTGGGTTTATCAATACAGAGCAGGTGCACACCTTGTGGTGTTCTTTTGTACAGTGTCCTGTTATATTCGACATATTGGGAGGCCAAGAGCCTTAAGGCACGCTGGGATCTTGTTGAAGCTCCAGGTGGGTATTTTGTTTTTGTTAAATAGTTGAGAATATCAATAAACCAGGGTTCAGAAGGAATAGGATCTGGCTCAGTGTCTAAGGCATGAACATCAGCAGGCTCTTGCCGTCTCTCAATGATAAGGGGCATTTCTGGCATGGTACGAGGGATCCTAATCATAGAGGCTAAGCGGGCGAAAGCGTCAGCAAATTGGTTTTCTTCTCGTGGAAGGTATGTGTATTGTATTTCAGGGATTTGTTCAGCAATGGTTTCTAGATGAGTTTGGTATTGGAAGAGGCTTTCATTTCGAACTTTCCATCTTTTAGAGATTTGATTGATGATCAAAGATGAATCACCATATACTCTTAGTTTCTTGATGTCGAGGGACACTACGGCTTGGAGCCCTATGATACATGCTTCGTACTCGGCTACATTATTAGTAACATCGAAGTCGAGTTTAACCGAAAGAGGAGTGTGTTCGCCGTCTGGTGATACCAAGAGTACCCCGACGCCACATCCTTTTTGGTTGGATGCACCATCGAAGTATAGTGCCCAACTTTCGTCTTCCGTCATGAGAAGGTTTTCATCAGGAAATTCATATTCTTCGCGAGATTCATCTACAGGGAAATCCTCTAAGAAGTCAGAAACAGCGTTGCCTTTGATGGATTTATGAGGGATAAGTTTTAAGTCAAATTCGGCCAACATTACTACCCAGCGGGAGAGTCTTCCATTAAGGGCTGGCTTTTCGAACAAGAACTTAAGAGGGTCCAGTCGTGAAACTATATGGATGGTGTGAGTAAACATATAATGTCGAAGCTTCTTAGTGGCCCAGACTAGTGCAAGACAGAGTTTTTCTAAAGGGGTGTAACGGGATTCCTAGCCTAAGAGCTTCTTACTAAGGTAGTAAATGGCGCACTATTTCCCATCAACCTCTTGTGCCAACATAGCCCCAGCCGCGGTCTTAGTCACGGTCAAGTAAAGCCTTAAAGGTATGTCATGTAAGGCAGGTGCTAAGACAGGCGGGTTGGATAAATATTCTTTGATTTTGTCAAAGGCTTTTTGGCAATCCTCATCCCATTCGGCAGCGACACTTTTCTTAAGCTTTTTAAAGATGGGCTCACACACCATGGTCAGTTTAGAGATGAACCTACTGATGTACTGGATTTTACCTAAGAATCCCCTGATTTGTTTTTCATTCTTAGGTGGAGGCATGGTCATGATGGCCGTTATTTTAGTAGGGTCAATCTCAATCCCTTTAGAACTGATGACATAACCTAGGAGTTTCCCAGAAGTGACCCCAAAGGCGCATTTTTGTGGATTAAGTCTCATGTTGTATTTACGAAGTCTCATGAAGAACTTCTCAAGGGCGGTATGGTGTCCCTCTCTATCTTTGGACTTAACTATCATGTCATCTACGTAAACTTCTACCTCTTTATGCATCATGTCATGGAGAAGGGTAGTCGCGGTTCTTTGATAGGTGGCCCCAGCATTTTTTAATCCAAAAGGCATAACAGTATAGCAAAAGGTCCCTCACGGTGTGATGAAGGTAGTCTTTTTCATATCTTCCTCGGCCATTTTTACCTGATTATACCCTGCATACCGGTCCATAAAAGAGAGAAGGGCATGATTGGCAGTATTGTCTACTAGGACGTCTATGTGAGGTAGGGGGAAACCATCTTTAGGACTTGCTTTATTGAGGTCTCTATAATCGACGCACATCTTAACTCTCCCATCCATTTTAGGTACAGGCACAACATTAGCAATCCAGTCAGGGTAGTTGGCGACTTTTATAAAACCTGCATTAAGTTGTTTAATGACCTCTTTGATTTTGAGGGCTAGATCTGGCTTCATTCTACGCAATTTTTGTTTGACAGGCTTCATCCCTTCGATTAGGGGGATGGTATGCTGAGCAATTTCGCGATCAATGCCTGGCATGTCCTGGTAGGACCATGCGAATACGTCGATATATTCAATTAACGTTTTGATTAATTGAGTGCGTTCGTATTCGCTTAAAGTTAAACCAATTCTTACCTCCTTTGGTTCATTATCATTTGAAAGATTGATTTTTATTTGTTTTCCTCAATGATTGGAGTTTTAGTTTCATGTTCTTCCACTGCTTTAATTATTTCTTTTTCAGATTCATTGTTACAATCAGAAGGATAAGAGGAAGTAGAGATATTGCACAAGTCATAAGCAAATGAGTTCATATTATTGAAATCGAAAATCATAGAGTTGTATAATGACTCAGTAGAAGCTAAAGACTCTATTTGGACACTAGAATTAACGGGCTTAGAAATAGTCCCAACCGGGATACTAGACTCAACAGACTCAGACTCAGACTCAGATGACTCGGACTCTTCAAACATTGACGCTTCCCCGGTGGTGAAGATCATCTTCTTTCTGTTTGGAGTAGCCAACTTGATAGTCTTTCTCCATCCTTGCATAATGCCACTTGTAGGAGTGATCAGCATGGTAGGGTCGAAGCCTTCATTTTGTAGCACAGCCTGGATATGAGCGGTATCATTTGGGCATTTAACTCGTTCTTGACCGAATAGAAGTCCCAATGCCTTGTAGTCTAAACAGTCTTCAGTGAACTGTTTAATTTGGGGATCAGGAATCCCTTCTTCCAAAAAGTGACAGTCCAGAAATACTTCAAATCCGGGGTAGATCACTCCCTCCTGAGCCTGATAGAACGGTTCAGGGAATTCATAGCAAGGATAATCTTCTCCTTCCCTCAGAAATTGCCCATTCAAAGTGGTTGATGGGGAGGAAAAGGGATACTGTCCTTGTCCTTGGTATTGCGATATGCTATGCGTTGTGCAATACGTTCTGCAAGCTCCTTCCTGGTAGGCTTGTATCCTATGCCAAATAAAGTTTCTACTGACTTAGAGTCAGCGACAAGAAGTGCTCTAGACTTATTACTACCCAGTGACATGCCTAGGAAGTGTCCCTTCTTGCGCATGATATAGTTGACTGCTAAATTAGAGAAGCAATCAAAATCAAATGGCGCCAAATCCTCTTCAATGAGGGCTACTTCTTCGGGAACGAATCCTCGAAGATCTTCATCCTCCTCGTCATGGTCTATGTGGATGAGAGGTTTGTCTATTACTTGTACTTTCATTGTAGAGGCATCAAGAGTTATGGGAATGCCATCCACAATCATCTTAACCTTTTGATGCATGGAAGACGGGACCGCACCAAGCTCATGAAGCCATGGTCGTCCTAAAAGTAAGTTGAATGAGGCCTTGATATCAATGACCTGGAAAATCGTGCGTTTTTCTATAACCCCTGCAGAGATTTTTAGGGCTATAGTTCCCAAGGATTGACGGCGAGAATTGTCGTATGCTCTGATGCCTTGATGGGAGGGACTGAAATCCTCATTTTTGAAACCTAGGCGGCGCGCAGTTCGCAATGGACATACGTTGATGGCAGATCCATTGTCTACTAATGTCATTGGGACATTCATGCCCACACATGCTACAGTGAGATGTAGGGATTTGTTGTGTTTACTTCCTTTAAAAGGAAGGTCATCTTCAGTAAAGGAAATACGGTTTCCTCGGATTGGCTTATCAGCAGTCAGGAAATTGACCAATCCTTCAGGAGAAGTATCAGATGACACATTCATCTTGGTAAGGGCATTTAATAATGCCATGCGATGCCCATAAGAGGAAGCTATCAACTGCCAAATGTTAACATCAGCTTTTGTTTTCATGAGCTGTTGAATGAGAGAGTTCTCTTTGGGAAGAACTCCTTCATGAGATGCAGACGATGTGGGAGGGGGTCCTGAACAGGCTGAGTGGATCTTCCAGTTCGAGTAAGTACTCGTACCGCCTCCTCATCATTTTTGTACCAATCCATTGCTAAAGTAAAGTGATCAGTTTTAGGACTAATGACTTCATCATCGTCATATGTTCTCCCTATATAGTTGCTTTCTTCTGTGTCAAACTCATCTTCTTCATCACTATCCCAGATACCATTGATATCAGGTGAGGTGCTAGCAATAATGATAGCGAGGACTGGATCCCCTATTGGTGTAATCAAGAGAAGTGGATCATAGCATTATTGATCCTCAGAGATAGCCATAACTTTGTTTAATGGTCTATCTTGATTGTTGGGCTTCTTCCCTGCAGGAGGAATGGGAAGTCTACCTTCATCTATCAGTCTTATGGCATTCTTCAGTCTGAAGCAGTCTTATGTCTTGTGACCGTTTCCCCTATGGTATTTGCTGTAAGCATTCTTGTCCTAACTTGGTTTTTTCTTATTCTCTTCTGGATCAAGAGTTGGTCCGATGGGATCAAGAGCGCCCTTCGAATGGAGGCGATCAAAAGCGGTGGCATATGACATGCCTATTGGAGTGAATGTCCTTCTCATGTTCCTCTAGAAGGATCTTTGGGGTGCTTCAAGAAGGTTCACCTCTCCACCTTCGGAAGTGGATCCGTAATCATTCTTCTTGTTGTTATTATTACCCTTATAACGATTGTTGTCATTTTGGGCATTTTTCAAGAGATCGTCTTCAATTTGCACACCTATGTCGTATAGCTTGGTGAAATTATCGATACCCAAGTATCTGAGATGAGTTTTGTACTTGGGTAACAAGTTGTTAACAAAAATGCGGACGAGGTCCTTGTCAGCAGGTCTGGAGACCATGTAAGCAGACTTTTCTCTCCACCTATTAAGGTAGGTGGTAAAGCCTTCGTTGCTATCTTGCTTCAACACTTCCAATTCCCTTAGTGAGTTTTGGATTACAATGTTATGTTCATATTGCTTCATGAACTCTCTAGTGATATCACCCCATGTTTCAACATGCTTGGGGTCCAGGGAGTAGAACCAGTTTTGACAGGCTGGGTCCAACGACATCGGGAATACCTTTGGATAAAGTTCACGGTCCACAGACTTAATGATCATAGTGGCCTTGAAGTTTCTCAAGTGATACTTGGGATTGTCAGTAGGTTTGAACTTAGGAAAGTCACTAGTGGAAAACTTTTCAGGTAGTTTTCCCTTGAACTTACTGTTCTCATCCAAATCAAAGTAGGACTCCTTATTGGTGACCTTTTGGACAGCATTTTCCATTTGTTTGGCGAATACAACATTTTCACCACATTCAACTTGGTGCAGACGGAGAGTGACCTCCTCCAAGTTCTTAGACATGCGTTCGATGATATTGGTCAATTCAATGACCTTTTCATCACCCATTGTTGCTTCAACAGTTGACCGTTCTTTAGCTGGTGGAACAGATCTAGCCTTTCGCACACGCGGACGACCTATTGAGACTGTTTTCTCAATTACCCTGTTTGACAAGGACACATTGACTTAGGACGCACTCCAAAAATGGTGAGGAATGAAAATATTTTCGAAAATATCATTTTAATTTGTTCAAAACTCCTGCCAAAAGGAGGGGACATTTATGGAAGGAAATCTATCTTGTGGATGATGTATGAATTTATTTTGTTGAGGAGAATGAATATGATATAGTGGACGTTATGGATTTAATTGTGTGGGGAAAAATGGATAATGATATATTGGTCGTTATGGACTTTATTTTGTGGAGGAAAATGGATAGTGATATATTGGCAGGAGTTTATCATCAATCAAAATGCAGTTTTGGAAAAAAAAATTTTTTTGTTAAGATAGGGTAAGTTGTTGGGAGAATAGGAATATCCGACTTTCTCCAAAAAAAAAAAAAAAAGACCGTGCACCTAGATGAGACCTAATGATGATGGAAGTCTAAGAGAAAACAAACACTAGTAGAAAAATGCAAATTTGCGTCAGTCTATGTGCGTCGCACGCTAGAAGCACTGACGCAAATAGCCCATTTGCGTCGCACATTAGAGAATGTGCGACGCACAAAATGACATCAGACGGGTTGTGGGGTCATTTGCGTCGGACCTCATGGCCCATCCGACGCAGATCCCATGATTTGCGTCGCATGCTTGGATGCGATGCAAATCGTTTAATGCTGATTTCGATGCCTTTTATGTCATGTGCGTCGGATGCAGCTACAGTGCGACGCAAATGAGTGTTCATAGGCATCCGACGAGTAAAGGATTTGTAAATAAGTAATGGATTTGCGTCGGACCACATGGCCCATCCGACGCAACTCCTCGGCCCACGAAATAGAGCCCAACGAAACTAATTAACCTAATAAACGCATCCTCCAGCGCCCCTTCTCCTCATTCTCTCTTCTCTTCAGCGCCCCTTCTCCTTCTCTCTTCTCTCAAGCGCCCCTTCTCCTTCTCCCCTTCTCCTTCTCTCTTCTCTCAAGCGCCCCTTCTCCTTCTCTTCTTCTTCGCATGCATTAACCTAATTCCGGTGAATCACTGTGGCTTGTCGGCGCACTTCGGCTTTCTTGGCGGCGGCTTCTTCGCGTTTTATGGCGGCTTCGGCTTCTTCGGCTTTCTTGGCGGCGAATCACTTCGCGTTTCCGCTCTTCTTCTTCGTTTGCGAATCTCGTTTCTTCTTCGGTTCGGAATTTCTTCTCGAAAATCTTCGGCGACGAATCTCGTTGTTACTGAGTTCGAATTTTTTACAATTTTTAAATCGATTTGTTTAGTCTAGCATTTCGTTTTTTTCATTTTTAGATCGATTTTCTATTTTTGTTTTCAAATCTAAAAATTCATTTTTTTCGGATCCGAAGATAATTGATTTTTTTATTTTGTCAACGATTTTCTATTTTAGTTTTCCTCTTGGCCTTTCGTTTTTATTTTTATTTTTATTTTTTATATCTGATTTTTTTTGTTTACTTTTTTGGCATTTTTATTTTCATTTTCAGATCTGGAATTGGTTCTTCTCGAAGTCGTCTCCCTCGAGCACATCGAAAAACGTCGGCTGCAATGTTCCTTTATTGTTCTAGATTCAGTTTTAATTTTACATATTTACAATGTAATTTGTTTGTATCTATTGTACATATTTTATCCTCTCATTCTAAATCAACTATAGTGGTTTGTAATACATATTTGACATTATTAATGCAGAAATACATGTTATTGCGCAATTCGATTGTGATTTTAAATCATGTTGTGGGAATTATTTGTTTTGGAATTATGTGAGTTTGAGAGGGGAAAAAACGCAAAAAAAAAAAATTTAGCTGCAGTTATTTGCGTCGCACCTAGTGCGACATGCGACGCAAATGATCATCATTTGCGTCGCATGTGGCACTAGGTGCGACGCAAATGATCATCATTTGCGTCGCATGTGGCACTAGGTGCGACGCAAATGACTAGGGCTTGCTAACAACAGCTGGTATGGACGTGTCTCCCATCTGCGTCGCATGGTGCTCAACATGCGACGCAGATGATTGCCCATTTGCGTCGCGTGCTAGTCCGACGCAGATCCTATTTCTTCATCTGCGACGACACCTGTGCCGTCGGACCCATGTCCGATGCAAATGGGCGCCTCGCATCCGACGCAAATCGTTGATTCTGTACTAGTGAAAGACTCTCTTTCTATTTTTTTAATGAAGTTAAACACGAGATGTTCTGAATAGTCAATGACTCAAATGCACGAAGTATTATACGGAATTGATCACCACATTGCCTAAAGTGACGGAAAACGAGAGATGCACAACAATATGTCATACATCAAATTTGCGTGTGACGCAAAGTGTGCGTCAGGCGCATCCTCATGCGTCTAGCGTGCTGGGTCTACCCTCATGTTCGTGGCAGTTTAGGCAATGTTTTGATAAATCTGGTATAATTTCAAGACGCAAAGACTGACGCACTAATCATAACAACAGTTTAGGATGCACTAAGTTAGTTGACGCGATAAGTGGTCAGAAGACCAATTTGCATGGGACGAAAAGACTGCTTGTCACGCAACAAAGGCGCGCGGGCTTTGCGTCTGGCGCAGGAGCATTGCGCCAGGCGCAACTTAATGCGTTTGGCGCAATACTCAGCGGCATGCATATTGGTAATTTGACAAATGTTCGGCAAAAACAACGACAGTTTTTAGACGCAAAGTGTATTAGTTTTAGGCGCAACACATATCAACATGTTAATATGATCAGGCAAAAATTGCAATCACACATAAATGTCAAGTAACATGGATGCAGAAGTTCTCAACCTAAAGTCCAGTTCTACATTCAACTATTCAGGTTTAG
Source organism: Beta lomatogona (assembly GCA_947646795.1). Taxonomy (NCBI): domain Eukaryota; kingdom Viridiplantae; phylum Streptophyta; class Magnoliopsida; order Caryophyllales; family Amaranthaceae; genus Beta; species Beta lomatogona. Next base: position 57,729 of record CANSNZ010000358.1, read on the forward strand.
GTTAAGGCTGAAAAGGGTCTACGACTAAGAGATTGATCCCACGCTTCGTACCCCTGCTTAAAGAGTTGGCCACGTGTAAGACGCACTCCAGTCTCAAGTCAGGAACAATAGAACAATGCCATAGTTTGGTAGGTTTGCTTATGACTAAGATCCAACACTATCGCTCAGGAAGCTTTTTGGAAGGACAAAGCGCAAACCCCCCGGGGGTGACCTCACACATAGAACATGTGTTAATGAGGCAAGGTAGATTGTCCTTATGATGACTAAGAGCATTCTTAGAAATGAACCCAAGTAAATGGTTCATGCTTCTCTTTCCTCTTTTCTCTCTCCTCCACATCATTTTCACAAACCATTTTCAATTTCACTCCTAACCATGAACCCATAAATAATAGTTGATCACTCGCTCTCATCTTTTATCCTACTCCACCACATTTTCTATCTCTTCTATGAAGTTGTATTAATGTGGGTAAAATCAATTTACGCTGATTAATTGTAATTAACTCTTATAATTATTAATTAATAATTACTTGTTTTTATTGTATAATAATTATTGGTGAAAGATTGCAAGCTAAAGCTAAAACAAAATTATGAAGTTTCTTTTCTTGAAAAATTGCAAAGCTAAAGTAAAATTATGTGATGAAAGAAATGATAGTAGGAGGAGAAGAGAAAATTGTAATTGTGAATAAAGTATAGCAAAATAGGTGTCTATTTATAGGTAATGAAGAATTATGAATTTCAGTATTTTTATTTTATTTTTATGAATTATATATTTTGAAATATTAACGTTATAAATATTGTAACATTAATACTTCAAAACTCAATAGAACAACAACAAGTGGCGCGATACTAGTGGATAGCAAAACAAATTGACAAGCGTCAGTCTGCTGCTCAGATTTTGCTTTTTCTCACAGCAAAATGCTGCGTATTGATAAAGTTTGGGAGACAAACTTCATCAAGGCGCTGAGTTTTGATAAAGGAATCATCTTTTTTTTTTTAGTTGTTGACGCGTGGATGGTGAATTGCAAATGACGAACGAAGATCCAAACGTTCGTCAATCTATTCATGGGCGACCCATTTTTGGGTTCATGAATAAGCTCAAAATAAATGGTTCATGAAGGATGAGCATTGGGTTCATGAATAAGTTTTGTACTTGGGTAACAAGTTGTTAACAAAAATGCGGACGAGGTCCTTGTCAGCAGGTCTGGAGACCATGTAAGTAGACTTTTCTCTCCACCTATTAAGGTAGGTGGTAAAGCCTTCATTGTTATCTTGCTTCAACACTTCCAATTCCCTTAGTGAGGTTTGGATTACAGTGTTATGTTCATATTGCTTCATGAACTCTCTAGTGATATCACCCCATGTTTCAATATGCTTGGGGTCCAGGGAGTAGAACCAGTTTTGACAGGCTGGGTCCAACAACATCGGGAATACCATTGGATAAAGTTCAAAGTCCACAGACTTAATGATCATAGTGGCCTTGAAGTTTCTCAAGTGATACTTGGGATTGTCAGTAGGTTTGAACTTAGGAAAGTCACTAGTGGAAAACATTTCAGGTAGTTTTCCCTTGAACTTGTTGTTCTCATCCAAATCAAAGTAGGACTCCTAATTGGTGACCTTTTGGACAGCATTTTCCATTTGTTTGGCGAATACATCATTTTCACCACTTTTAACTTGGTGCAAACGGAGAGTGACCTCCTCCAATTTCTTAGCCATGCGTTCGATGATATTGGTCAATTCAATAACCTTTTCATCACCCATTGTTGCTTCAACAGTTGACCGTTCTTTAGCTGGTAGAACAGAGCTAACCTTTCGCGCATGCGGACAACCTATTGAGATTGTTTTCTCAGTTACCCTATTTGACAAGGACCATTGACTTAGGACGCACTCCGAAAATGGTGAGGAATGAAAATATTTTCGAAAATATCATTATAATTTGTCCAAAACTCCTGCCAAAAGGAGGGGACATTTATGGAAGGAAATCTATCTTGTGGATGATGTATGAATTTATTTTGTCGAGGAGAATGAATATGATATAGTGGACGTTATGGATTTAATTGTGTAGGGAAAATTGGATAATGATATATTGATCGTTATGGACTTTATTTTGCGGAGGAAAATGGATAATGATATATTGGCAAGAGTTTATCATCAATCAAAATGCAGTTTTGGAAAAAAAAAATTATTAAGATAGGGTAAGTTGTTGGGAGCATAGGAATATCCGACTTTCTCCAAAAAAAAAAAAAAAAAAAAAGTATGACCGTGCACCTAGATGAGACCTAATGATGATGGAAGTCTAAGAGAAAACAAAGACTCAAAAGCACGAAGTATTATACGAAATTGATCACCACATTACCTAAAGTGACGGAAAACGAGAGATGCACAACAATACGTCATGCAGCAAATTTGCGTGTGACGCAAAGTGTGTGTCTGGCGCAGGCCAACAGCGTCAGACGCATCTTCATGCTTCTAGCGTGCTGGGTCTACCCTAATGTTCGTCACAGTTTAGGCGATGTTTTGATAAATCTGGTATAATTTCAAGACGCAAAGACTGACGCACTAATCATAACAACAGTTTAGGATGCACTAAGTTAGTTGATGCAAATTGTTGACTCGATCAGTGGTCAGAAGACCAATTTGCATGGGACGCAAAGACTGCTTGTCACGCAACAAAGGCGCCCGGCGCGCGGGCTTTGCATCTGGCGCTGGAGCATTGCGCCAGGCGCAACTTAATGCGTTTGGCGTAATACTCAGCGGCATGCATATTAGTAATTTGACATATGTTCGGCAAAAACAACGACAATTTTTAGACGCAAAGTGTATTAGTTTTAGGCGCAACACATATCAACATGTTAATATGATCAGGCAAAAATTGCAATCACAATAAATGTCAAGTAACATTGACGCAGAAGTTCTCAACCTAAAGTCCAGTTCTACATTCAACTATTGGTCAGGTTTAGGTTAAGGCTGAAAAGGGTCTATGACTAAGAGATTGATCCCACGCTTCGTACCCCTGCTTAAAGAGGTGGCCACGTGTAAGACGCACTCCAGTCTCAAGTCAGGAACAAGAGAACAATGCCATAGTTGGGTAGGTTTGCTTATGACTAAGATCCAACACTATCGCTTAGGAAGCTTTTTGGAAGGACAAAGCGCAAACCCCCGGGGGTAACCTCACACATAGAACATGTGTTAATGAGGCAAGGTAGATTGTCCTTATGATGGCTAATAGCCATGCACATGCAAAACAATATATCATTCTAAGGCATAAAAATAAGAGTGAATTGTATTTTTCAAGTTTCACCCACTCGTTTTAAAAAAATTAATATTTTAAAATCCTCCCCAGTGGAGTCGCCTAATTGTAGGCGTGGATTTTTGAATCCCTCTAATGCCTACACGCGGTGTGAACGCGTTTATTTGACTACCCCATTGTTAAGGTTTTATTAAAAATACGTTTTGAAGTCGCCAATAATTCTTTAGAGGAAGAATCATAAACCTAATTGGATTGAAACGGAAGGGACAGCTTAGGGACTTATCCAATGTAAATTTCTCCGTCATGACTCCATAGATGATCAGGAACCAAAAAGTGAGTTCGGGGGTGAGGGTACAATATAGTCAGGAACTATATTGCCCATCGTTGGCCTCTACTAAATAACAATTCACAACAGACTTTATGCAATAGAACAATCAAATAATATTTTAAAGCACCCTAAAATAATTAATCTAGATGGGTTCAGGAAACACACAGAAAGACTAATTATCTAGTGACGAGTTATTATACAATCATTTTACAAGGTTCCTAACAGGTTGTCCAAATTATCTGAATTAATTAGAACAGTTCTTTAGGTCTTGTTTAGCAATAATAACAAGTGGGTGATAAAAAGCACGCAAGACAATCATAATAACATGAGCATTATATATAGAAAATATAAGAAAAGAGGTTAGAATTTACAAAAGGACCATGGTTATTAATTAAAAATCTACTTCATGACAAGAAAAAGGTTAGTAACTTCAATGAAATAAATATGATTATTCAAGAGCCCTCAGGATTATACATATGCGGTTTAGATCGAAGAGCGTAATGACCTTCAGTCGAAGCAATCTTGGAACCAGGAATATAGTAGAATCAGGAACCAGAATCAATTGTGGAAGATCAAAAGTGTTTTGTATGTTTTGTACTCGAAGTATGTTTCGGAGTGCTTGAGAGTATTTGCGTGCGTAAAAATAATAATTCGAATCTCCCTTTGATTCGGGAAATCAACCCGTATTTATAGGCAAACAAGCACGTGCGTCTCACGCACAACCTGTGCCTGGCGCAAGCCTACGTGGCAGGCGCGCGGACACGCGTCAGGCACAGGTTGACCTGCCTGACGTGGTCCGCCCAATTAAAACTTTGCACAGGGAAACGCGTTTTCAAAAAGATAAATTTTTACCTTGCGTCTCACACAAGACTTGCGCTAGGTGTAGGACTCTGTGTGAGTCACAAGTCTATGTGTCAGGCGCTCATTGGAGTTTCTGACGCGATATGACCAATGTGCTGGACGCACGTGGCGCGCTGAGCGCAGCCGCCGCTTCCGACGCAAAATCCGGAATATTCCAGAATATTCCTTATTTAATACTACGCGTGCTTTCAAGATGCCTTTTTTATCCCTAAAATCCGGAGATCGAATTTTCCGGGTTAAAAATATGTTTTATGGGTAAAAGATAATAATAAAAGCTTTTAGGAAAATATTTATCAAAACAATAAATATTAGAAAAAATATTTATGAATAATAAATATTCAGTTGGGCTTTTAAAATGGACTTTAGAAAGCATTTCACGGGTTGAACTTACAATAAATCATCATGAATGATTAATTGGGCTTTTATAATATTATTTTAAAACACACATTGCCTGGTTATTCGGACTGCTCCTCCATTGGGCCGTGCCAACTAAGACCGCGGTATATTTCATCATTGGACCCTTAAATGGGGAGACACAATTATGTGTCTACACCGGTAGATATGACGAATAGCCCACAAAGAGAAAGAACGAAGAAGAGTTTGGATATCCTAAATGATATGAACAATCTGCCAAAGAGGAGACCATATACCTTTTACTGAGTTGATGACCACAAGATTATCGCCTTCAATTTGGAGGTGTCAAATATTGTTCTGGATAGCTAGGCGAAGCCCTTGTTGCAGAGTAGTTGCCTCGGCAATGAAAACGGAAGAAGATCGAAGGTTGAAAGCTGCAACTTTGTGGATATGGCCGCCAACATCTCTAATGATAATACCTGCTGCTGCAAAAGTACCACGAACCGAGCTGTCAAAGATGGGTTTGAAAAAGGAGGTGGGAGGATGGAGGAAGGATACTTCGGAGTGGATGGAGGAAGAGAGGAAGGGGAAAACGGTGAACTAGAGGAGTTGCAGATGTCCACGACATTCCTTAGACTCCATTTTGAGAATAAAATTTTTGCTTTATGCAGAATCCTGTGAACATTAAGAGAAGCATTATGAAAAATAAATGAATTTCTTTCCTTCCAGATATTCAACATAAGGAAAACAAATTTGATAGGGGAGGACCTATCATGTCTGATTTTGGACAATGTATTTAGAAGAATGGCCCGGTGTAAGGTGTGAGGTATCATGAAACTGCCAAAGGAGGATGAGATGATGGCATCCCCCAAAAAGATGGTCTAAAGATTCCTCGTGTGTTACAAATAGCACAGTGGGTGAAAGGGATTATGTTGCACTTAGCAAGGATGGCTCTAACCCCAAGACTGTTGTGGCAAATTTGCCACATAAAATTTTTCAGTTTGGGTGGGACATCAAGCTTTAGAAACACATTTGATTTTGCATAAGGGTCATGTGCGTCTGTCCCCAACCTCATCCGACACATATGACTCTTTGGTTTTTGGATGCGGTGATGTGTGTCGCTGTCATGGCCCGTGCGATGCAGATGGAATATTAATTTGCTTCAGACCCCTTGGTATATCCGACGCAGATGACCACCCGCATAAATTTTAAAAATTTTAACAGTATCTGCGTCGGACTTTCTGACCCATCCAACGCAGATGAATGGCCCAATCATTAATTTTCGCTAGCCCTAAGCTTTCCAAATCCACTTTCTGCGTCGGATTTCACTCACAGTATGGCGCAAATAATGATATTATAAAATCTTCCAACCCAATTATTTCTCCCAAACCCTAAAAAATTGATAGCCGTTCCCCACCTTATTCTCTCTCTCCCTATTCAACTCCCCATCTCATTCACTCTCTCTCTCTCTCTCTCTCTCTCTCTCTCTCTCTCTCTCTTCATTCTTCTTCGCCGACTCTTCTCCCCACTCAACTCCACCTTTGATTTTTTGGGTTCAACACCAATTTACAGCAGATCTACGGAAACAAGCACAAACTTTACTACTCTCCTCTACATCCTAACGTCATTTTTCGCCTAATTTCACGTTCAATCAAATCGTAATATTTTAGGGTTTACATCGGAAAAAACCAGATGAATAGCAAGGTCAAAGACGAAATTATAAAAACAATTCGTTCAGTAGTTAGGCAAGATTACGCTTAAATGGACATAATCAGAGCTCTTCACATGGCGAATAACGATGCAACGGGTGAAATCAACATTATATTTGACACCCCCAATTTTATTTCTCAAAGTCGTTTTCTCCCTCCTCTCCATCCCAATTATCGCCCTTTCTCTTTCTTTACTACTCTCCTGTACATCCTCTCTCCTAAATTCATCCAAATTTTATGAAACAAGCACAAACTTTACTTTTGTTCATCTGGGTATTTCAACAAGTTGATTGATTTACTGGGTTTTCGAAATCTCGAGGATACGGTTGCAAAAGATGAGTAGATCTTGGAGAAAAACAGAGCAAAATAAATCTGCAGAAGAAGAAGATGATGGTGCTAATGAAGATACGGTTCTTAGCAAGAAGAAGATGATGGTGCTGATGAGGATACGGTGCAAGATCTCATGTAATTTTTTTTCTTTTTACTTTGAGATTTGAATTAGTTCCTCTCTAAACATATTGTTCCTCACTCTCTTCATAATGGAATCTCATTTAGCTGGTATTTTTTTTAATTTGTTTTGGTTTTTTCCGTATATTTTTGTAATATGATCTTTGGACCTTCTTGATATGAATCCTCAAGATGTTATTGAGTCCCCTGTCAACAGACAAATAATCTGCATGAAAGTTTTATATGTTCAGGCTACTTGAAACATTCCAGATTAGATCTTTATGTTGTTTGTTTATTTGTTGTTGTTTATTCTCAGATCTGCACGCTTCCCTTCTCAATTTCTTTGTATTTGTTTTGATGTTTATTGTTCGTGTGGGTACTGTTCTGCTTCTGCTACTATGAATGTAATTTTTTTTTATAAGACAATAGCAATTTGCGTCGGATATAAGCCACATCCGACGCAAATTGTTGTTTTTTTATTTAAAAAAATGAATTGTGTCGGATGAGGCTCTATATTCGACGCACATTGCTATTTTTTTTGGTGAAAAACAATGCCAGTGGCATGATTTGTGGGCCAATGCATGATTTGTGTCAGATGAGGCACTATGTGCAACGCAAATGACTGTTGGGGGCTTTGGCTTGGCGTCTCCCATCTGCGTCGCATGCTGAGCCATGTGCGACGCAAATGGTCTATCATCTGCATCGCACATGGCTCAGCATGTGACGCAGATGGGAGACGCGAATGCGGGGGCGAGGCGTCATGTGAGTCCCAACTCGAGCCTCGTCCGACGCAAATAGCTCCTTAACTGCGTCCTTTCCTAATCCGACGCAGATCATGTCTCCGTCATTTGCGTCGAGACCTGTGCTGTCGGACCGATGTCCGACGCAAATGGTGGTCCCAGGTTCAACGTAAATCATTGATTTTGTACTAGTGGAGCCTCCAAGCTTTGGACAGGAATCCCGATTCTAGAGGTTAATCCTTTGATCAGTCTTTTGAACAATATGAGCAAGGTCAGCTTTAGAAGGATGATGGGAACTAAAGAAGATTCCCAAGTACCTTCCCAGAGAAGAATTGGGCAACATATTAAAGTGACCGGCTAGGGCCGTTTTTCGGTTGGACGAGACCTTTTTGGAGAAAATAATAGTAGATTTATAAAAATTCACTAATTGACCGGAAAGACCACATAAGTCATCAAGGACGGTTTTTAGATTTCTACAAGCTGAGGTAGTTGCTTTGCAAAATAAGAGGCTATAATCAGCAAACATTAGGCAGGGTATGTTGGCAGTTCTGGGGTGCAGCTTAAAACCGATACCTGAATCTGGAGATGATTATCCATAATACAAAACAGGTTTTCGTCTACCATACAATAACTAATTTGCATTCTATAGAACTACTTCTACATTCCTTTCCTTTCTTGTCAAAACTAAACCAAATTACTCAACAACCAAGTTAACTCAAATTCGAACCGATCTTTCGGCCACCTGTAATTTGAGTCTTAAAGGACTTATAAATCATAGAGGTGACTCATCATATGACAATCAGTTAATCACCAACGTAAGCGTATTAGCATTCAATAATCATCAACTACCAACGCCCAACACACAATATGAAGGACAAGGTTCACTTTTAAGCCCTCCAATCACAACACCTGAAAACCCCTATAAATAGAACCCATAACATAGCTAACAAACCATCAAATTGCCAATTACCAAGAATCATCCTCCAATCTAAACCATTCACATTCTCTAGCCAAAAGCAGTTAACCAATAATAATCAATAATGGGTATCCTGAAGTTAGCTTGTGCAACTTTGATCATGTGCATGTTGGTGGTTGCACCACATGCTGAGGCTGCTGTAACCTGTGGTCAGGTGACGAGCAGCCTTGTCCCATGCATGGGCTACCTTCAAGGAAAAGCTAGCCCGTCTCCGGCGTGCTGTGGCGGGATTAAGTCCCTCAATAGCATGGCTTCCACCCCTGCTGACAGGAAAGCTGCTTGCGGATGCCTAAAATCTGCTGCTGCCTCTGTTAAGGGTATTGACATGTCTGCTGCTAGTGGACTCCCTGGTAAATGTGGTGTCAGCATTCCTTATCCCATTAGCACCTCTACTGATTGCTCCAAGTAAGTTTCTGTTATTATCTCTCTTTTCATTCTTCATTATTGCCCTCCAAATTGATCATTATGAATAACATGTAAAAGTCACTCGGCTAATAAATTCTATGTTACTCAAACTCAGGGTATTAATTATAAATTTATAATACTGAACACGTAAATATATGACTTAAACTATCATATGATAATTTTCCATGAATATGTCCAGTACCTTAATACCTATTTTCGGAGTTTGAGGATCTAACACAAATATTCAACATAGGTAGTTTTATAAAAAAATTGAGTAACAATGTTATTTTGGGCCAAGGTAAGTGAAAGCAACCTTTAAGAGTCTATGTATGGATTGCAAACCTGTTCTAGCAATTCTAACTTGTTTCTTCGATTAAACGTCTTATTTTGCAGGGTGAACTAGACGGATAATCAAGTTCCATCGAAGCACAAGAAATTAGGTCTCGGTCTATATATAGTAGTGTGTATGCTGTATAATAAGAAAAGAGTCCTTATGAGACTCCACCACGACTAGATCAGTAGATTGTGTACTTGCTAGTTGCTATTTGCGTCTTTGTAACTTATAATATACTGTAGTGAAGTTGTTACATGCTACGTTGCTTCTTCTGTAATACTCTACTAATTTGCTATTATGCAATCACCTAGCTACGAAACCGGGTTTAAAACTATGATAGAGTGTTGTTAACATGAAGGAACTCGGTTAGACATAAAGGGTTGTTTACCAACTGGGCCAACTCTAAAAGTCTAAACCATCGAAACATTATTATTAGCTAACAACTACTTTCTTTAATTTGAAAGGACTACAATTCTAACAAATTACCTTGAAAAAAATAAATGGCTGAAAAAGTTAAATCATTGAGGAACAGAGGGAGAACATATTCTTGTAAAACAAAGGTTAATTCGGTTCATTTGGTTATTTTTCATTTCAAGATTTTAAAAGGAACAAAAAGTTAACCTAAGGTTTGATACATCCAAGTAAAAAGTGTATGAATCAAGCGGGACTTGTAATAAGCTGGCATTGGCAATGGATTAATCATGACTAGTTATTGGTTCCATCATGAAAAACTATACTATAACTTTGTCGTAGAATTTTAGATGCGATAAGCGGAATTTCAAGAAACAGTTTTTTAGCATCTAAACAGGATCACAAGCACATTACATATACTATGATACTAGTACAAATCACGAGTTATAGATGGTATACCTTTGATGCGTGATTCCTCAACCAAATGGCCTCCTTCTAGATTGGAGATCTTAGAACATTAAGTGTCGTTCTTCTAATAGTGTTGGTCCACAAGTATAGACTGTATAGTATGGAAGGAGGAACAATTCTCTTGCTTTTGATAGTAGTAGGCGTTTTTGAGGAGGAAGAAGACAAATCATGAGTTTTGCTTATATTCCGTAAGTCCGTAACCATCACACTAATTATATAGAGATATTATAATTAGGTGACATAATGATGTGCTTAATGGGCAAGATCTATACATACCTGGTAACCTCCCCATCCGTAACTATATAATGCATGTGTGATCTCAAAGGACCCGATTATTATTATCAGTAGGCCTAATAGCCCACAAATTGTAATTATTCTAGCAGAAACATTAAGACCACCTAAAATAATCGAATATATGATCTCCGTAAATTGTCCTATTTATACTTGGATAATTGCACTTAATCAAAAGACAATTCCTTCATTCCTATCTTTTAATCTGCACATTTTGGCTTCCACACTGGTCAGCATATAACTATGACATCTAACATCTTTAATCATGAATAAATAAAAATTATATAATTAAAAAGTTGATATTTTAAAAATATATGTTGAGACAAATATGTCAAGATTCCACATTATGTTTTTTCTTATGTAGAAATTTAACCACAAATGGTATATGGTTAAAGTGAAGTAGGTAAAAATTGTCAAAGTACAAATTATAGTGTGTAGATTCAAAATAAACAAAAAAAAATAACAATTGATGAATTTTAACCCTGAAACCCACACCCACCCCCTTTAATAAAAACCCTTAAGGCAGGTCGGTGCCTTTTAATTAAGATGATAGTGAAAATAGATGGATCAACCAATAAGTACAAGGCAAAACTTATTTAAGCATTACAAGCAAAAGGGAGGTTAAGACCACATTCTTACGTACACATTCTCTAGTCAAGCAAACTAAACCAATAAAGACATGAAGTACGTAATGACTACAATACACAAATTGGCATTAGTTTTTATTACACATACTAACAGTGACAAGTTGAGTTTAACGGTGACATATCCAAATTTTATATTTCCTCTATTTCTTAATAGATGCATCATATAAACTGGACATACTTGTCGATAAACAATTTTGACCATCAATATTTTTTATTATATATTATTAAAAATTACAAATTAAACAAAATAATATTTTGAAAAAAAATTGAGATTAACCTGACAACAAAAGATAATTAACAACATTTATCTTAACAAAATAGTAATTAAATACTCCCTCCGTCCCAGAAAGATCTGAACACTTGTTGGGACACGTAGTTTAAGGTGATAAGTTGTAGTGTGATTATCAAATGTTATTTTATTTTAAAAGTAGATGTGATAGGAATTGGTGGGGTATTTTTTATTAAAGGAAAGAGAAACTTAGGTAACTTTTTATTGATAAAAGGTAGAGTGTGGGCCAAAGATGTGTAAAAGAAATAATATATTAATGGTGGGACCATGCCAAAAAAAAAGTGTTCAAACTAATTTGGGACAAACATAAAAAGAAAGTGTTCAGACTATTCTGGGACGGAGGTAGTATAGTCAAAGTTGGTATCGAAAAGTAAGAAAAGTCAATGTGATGTATATTAAGAAACTGAGGAAGTATTGTTCATGCAATTTATTCAAGACACTCATTATATTAAATTTTACTCCCTCCGTTTCGTTTTAATTTACTCACTTCACTTTGGGGGAGAACCAAGAAGGAAGTACAAAAGTATGAGAGAAAAACTGAAAAAGTAGAGAGAGAAACTGAAAAGTATGAGAGAGAAACTAAAAAGTGGATTAAAATATTAAAAAAGTGAATGACATGGGTGGAAAAAGAGGAGAAAGTAGATGTGACATGTTACCAAGAATAGAAAAAGCAACAGTGTGTAGATTAAAAAGAAACAGACCAAAAAGGAAAGTGAGTAGATTAAAAAGAAACGGAGTGAGTAATACACTCCCGATCCTTAATAAATACAACAATTTGATTTCATGGCTATCAACGGATAATTTAACTACTAACATCTTTAATCATCTATACTAATGTTTATAAGAAGTCAATGTCTAGAAAATATAAATAGAGGCAAATCAAAAATTTCACATAGGAATATTTATTAATTATACTAAAAAAATTTGTCGAACCTAATATAAAGTTGAATTGTTGCCTTGTTTTTGAAACAAGGAAGTAACTACTTTAAAATGTATATTATAAGAAAACAAATGGTTGAATACATACAATAAGACTTAGGCCCTGTTCTTTTGAACTTATTTTGGCTGAACCGAACTGAACTTATTTTTGCTGAACTGAACTTATTTTTACTTATTTTTTTGAACTGAACTTATTTTTACTTATTTTTGCTGAAATGAACTTATTTTTGCTAAATAATAAATAATAAATAATGATAATAATAAATAATAAATAATAAATAATAAATAATAAATAATAAATAATAAATAATAAATAATAAATAATAAATAATAAATAATAAATAATAAATAATAAATAATAAATAATAAATAATAAATAATAAATAATAAATAATAAATAATAAATAATAAATAATAAGTAATAAGTAATAAGTAATAAGTAATAAATAATAAATAATAAATAATAAATAATAAATAATTTTAATAAATAATAAATAATAAATAATAAATAATAAATAATAAATAATAAATAATAATAATAAATAATAATAGTTAATAATACAAAATAAATAATAATAGTTAATAATAAAAAATAATAATAATAATAATAACAAATATATAATAATAAATAATAAATAATAAATAATAAATAATAAATAATAAATAATAAATAATAATAATAATATTATAATAATAAATAATAATAAATAATAAATAATAATTAATAAATAATAAATAATAATAAAAAAATATTAAATAATAATTAATAATAATTAAAATAATAAATAAATAATAAATAATATGGAATAAAATAAATAATGAATAATAAATAATAATAATTATAATTACAATAAATAATAAATAATAATAATAAATAATAAATATTAAATATTAAATAATAAATAATAATAATTAAAATAAATAACAAATAATAAATAATAAATAATAAATAATAAATAATAAATAATAAATAACAAATAATAAATACTAATAAATAATAAATAATAAATAATAAATAATAAAAAATAAATAATAAATAATAATAATAATAATTATAAATAATAATTACTACATAATAAATAATAAAAATATTAAAATAAAAAATAAAATAATAAATAAATAAATAAATAATAAAATAAAAATATTAAATATAAAATGAAAAATAAAAAAATAAAAAAATTACAAATTCATCGTTATTATAATTATAATATTAATAATAATAACAATATTAATAGTAATATTGAAAACAAAAAAAAAAATTACAACATTAATAGTAATACTAAACTTATTTTTGCTGAATTGAATTTATTTTTGCTGAACTGAACTTAATTTTACTTATTTTTGCTGAGCTGACTTATTTTATTTTTGCTGAACTGAACTTATTTTTGCTGAACTGAACTTATTTTTACTTAACTGAACTTATTTTTACTTATTTTTCTTGAAAATGAGTCCAAAAGAACAGGGCCTTAGAATCAAGAGAGATGGATACACTTTACAGTAGATCGGCCATGTACACCAATGAGGCAATGATAGTCGTCATGCAATAATGATATTGGTAACAAAATATGAATTGAGATAGAGTTTTAACAATTTATAAAAAGGATTATGTGGAGATAAATTGAAAAATAGATAAGAAAGATTTTGAAACTGCATTTTATTGGTGATTTAGGCCCTGTTCTTTTGGACTTATTTTCAGCAAAAATAAGTAAAAATAAGTTCAGTTCAGCAAAAATAAGTAAAAATAAGTTCAGTTCAGCAAAAATAAGTGAAAATAAGTTCGGTTCGGCAAAAATAAGTTCAGAATTACTATTAATGATGTAATTATTATTTTTGTTTTCAATATTACTATTTATATTGTTATTATTATTAGTATTATAATTATAATAACGATGAATTTGTAATTTTTTTTATTTTTTATTATTTTTTTAATTTTTTATTTTTTAATTTTTTAATTTTTTAATTTTTTTAATTTTTTAATTTATATTTTTTATAATTTTAATAATTTTATTATTTATTATTTAGTAATTATTATTTATTATTATTATTTATTATTTATGATTTATTATTTATTATTTATTATTTATTATTTATTATTTATTATTTATTATTAATATTATTATTTATTATTTATTATTAATATTATTATTTATTTTAATTATTATTTATTATTTACTATTTATTATAATTATAATTATAATTATTTATTATTTATTATTTTTTTATTATTTATTATTTTTTTATTATTATTATTTATTATTATTATTATTATTATTATTATTTATTATTAATATATTTATTATTTATTATTATTATTATTATTATATATTATTTATTATTTATTATTTATTATTTATATTTATTATTATTATTATTATTTATTATTAATATTATTATTTATTATTATTTATTATTTATTATTTTTATTATTATTATATTATTATTATATTATTATTATTATTTATTATTTATTTATTATTATTAATTATTATTTATTTATTATTATTATTATTAATTATTATTATTTATTTTTATTTATTATTATTATTATTATTATTATTATTTATTATTATTATTATTATTTATTATTAATTATTATTATTATCTATTATTATTATATATTATTTATTATTTATTATTTATTATTTATTATTTATTATTTATTATTTATTATTTATTATTATTATTTACTATTTATTATTATTATTATTTATTATTATTATTTAGCAAAAATAAGTTCGGTTCAGCAAAAATAAGTCGATTCAGGCAAAAATAAGTAAAAATAAGTTTAGTTCAAGCAAAAATAAGTAAAAATAAGTTCGGTTCAAGCAAAAATAAGTAAAAATAAGTTTAGTTTAGCAAAAATAAGTTCAGTTCAACAAATATAAAATAAGTTCAGTTCAATTCAGCCAAAATAAGTTCAAAAGAACAGGGCCTTATGACTTGGGGCTAGTACTCTAGTCTATGACCTATAGTCTATGAAATTCTATGATTCTCATTCCGGCTACTGCTCCAATGTTGATACTGTGCATGCCTTTAATTACCCAAGACCATCCAAATCTTAAATAGACCCAACTCGGTTTTCTTATTTGACCCAGGATTACCTCAAAATGTAGCAACTTTGACCCAAGTTTTACCCGAATTGAAACAAGCTGAAACCGATTTTAATCAAACTCTTCATTTGAAGTAGAATTACAAAATTGCATTGTTGTGCATCTATCTAGCACTCTTTCAGCAATTTACTTATAAATTAATAATGCTTCTTATTCAAGTTCGAGTCGAGTTGGGTCCATTCACATATATGGCATTCAAGTGGGTTAAGTATCATTGAAAGTAAAGTATAACAATTACTAGAGAAACATCACCATTACATAACTCAAGGTCTTTCTTTGCAGTATTCTATATCTCTATTATATAAGTGAAAAGAGAGCAATGGTGTCCCCATATTGAGTACAACTCTACCCTCGATAATGAGAGATAATAACAACATACATAATAATCATATACAAAACATTCCAAAATAAGTTCTCAATCAACTTAAAACCTTCCTCAATCAATGCATATCGATCAACAAATTTAAAGACGTCACGTTTGACAAAGAAAATAAAAAATGAAAGGTTACCATGTACTAAACCATACACAACATACATTGAATAACTACAATTTCGAGAATGTTTTTATCTATAAAAAAATCCCGTTTTCAACTAAAAACACTTAAGAAAAAATACTCAAGAGAGGCTTGGAATATTACTACTTAACGGTTTGCGGGCGCTTCATATACTTTCAATTAAGTATGCAATTTGTTTATCTTGGTATGCAACACATGCTTGCTTCCCTACTAAATTTACAAAAACAGTAGTATGTTAGATAAACATAATGTAATCCCCCGTAATTTTATGAATTTTATAAATGCGTTTTAATGTATATTATATATACTTTAATGTTTAAATGATTTATTTCTTAAAAGGTTGATTATTTGAAAGTCAAAAGAATTAGTTAATGATTTTAAGTAATCAAATATTTTATTTATGATGAATCTGGTGAATGGCATGACTCAACTGAAATTGTCTCTAATGCTTTTTTAAAGTACTATAGAGAATTTGTTGGGTTTAGATGGTCACAATAGGAAGAAAGTGAATGCAGATTTGGTTCAAGAGGGCCCTCTTGTTACTGAAGAACACAATGCTATTCTCACAGCTCCTTATACCAGAGAAGAAGTGAAGAAAGCCTTGTTTTCAATCCTTGGAGATAAAGCTCTAGGAACTGATGGATTTGGAACATACTTGTACAGAGACACTTGGTCTATTGTGGGGAATAAGGTTATTGATGATGTGTTAGATGTTTTACAAGAAGGAAAGGTATTAAAAGCATTGAATACCACTGTAATTACACTAGTACCTAAGACAAAATGCCCTGCAAATATGACAGAATTCAGGCCTATATCTTGTTGTAACACATTGTACAAATGTTTTACCAAGGTATTGTGTGGCAGATTGAGAGAAGTATTGCCTGATTTAATCATGGAGAATCAGGGGGGATTTGTGCATGGCAGATTCATAGCTCACAACATCATGGTCATCCAAGACATGGTGAAGCATTATGGAAGAAAACAGGTGAAGCCTAGTTGCTTAATGAAGATAGATCTGCAAAAAGCTTATGATACAGTAAACTGGGAGTTTCTTAATGAGATGATGCAAGCTTTGGGATTTCTATCCTCATTTATTGCACTCATTATGGAATGTGTCTCAACTCCTATGTTCTCCTTGATGTTGAATGGTAACATGAGAGGCTTTTATAAGTCTTCTAGAGGATTGAGACATGGGGATCCTATTTCTCCCCTTCTCTTTGTTAATATGCATGGAATATTTGTCAAGGATTTTGACAAAGCTTGGAGAATTAGAGAAATTCCATTTCCATTCTAGATGCAAAGAAATCAAACTCACACATATGTGTTTTGCTGATGATTTGATCATGTGCTGCAAATGAGATTATGTGTCTATTCACCTTATGCTGAGGGCATTTAAATTGTTTTCAGACACTTCTGGATTGAAAGCAAACATAAATAAATCAGCTTTTTACACTTGTGGAATGCAAGAAGAGGATGTTCAGAGAGTTGCTATGGCTTCTGGTTTCACTTAGCAATCATTACCATTTAGGTATCTAGGGGTACCTATTTGTGCAAAGAAAATTAGTGCTGGTCAATGTGAAGCTCTCATAGATAAAATGGTTGCAAGGATTAGAATTTGGAGCTCAAGGAACCTTTCATACTCTGCCAGGGTTCAACTTGTCAACTCTGTATTACTTAGCCTTCATGTTTATTGGGCTCAAGTATTCATACTTCCCAAAAGTGTGCTAACTGAAATTAACAAGATACGTAGAGCATTCCTATGGAGTGGTCAACCCTTTTGTTCTAAACCAGGGATAATAGCCTGGGATCAGGTGTGCACACAGAAGTCTGCAGGGGGACTGGGATTTAGAAACATCGTTGTTTGGAACATTGCTAGTTTGGGCAAGTATGTTTGGGCTATTGCTTCGAAGCAGGATAGTGTATGGATCAAATGGATCAATTATGTATATTTGAAAGGAGCAGATTGGTGGAATCATGAGCCTACATCACGGGCAAGCTGGTATTGGAAGAGGATTTGTATGGCGAAAGAACAACTTAAGCAGATTTTTTTCACACACTGAACTTAGTAGTATGACAGCTTATTCCATTAAAGCTGTATATTACAAACTTATTGGGGAGCAGCAATCTGTCACCTGGGATAAAATTGTTTGGAATAGATTATCTATTCCCAGACATAGATTCTTTCTTTGGCTAGCTGTGCAGTCCAAGCTCCAAACTACTGCAAAGTTAGCACATTACGGGATAAGTTAGACAGTTTTGTGTTTGATTTGTGCTGATTTTAGGGAAGATCATGGCCTCATGGGCACTTGTTTTTCACTTGTCAGTACAACAGTGAATGTTTGAAGCACTTTAAAGAGTGAGTCAGAATCTCATCAAGTTCTACTGATTTGCAGCAGTTGCTCAGGAACATTCAAAATGGAAGTAGATCCAAGTTTCAAAGGCAAGTAATATTAGCTGGACCTAAAGCTCTAGTATACTTGATATGGCATAGTAGGAACTCTAGCTACTGGCAACAATGTATTCCTAGTGTCAGATGTGTTGTGAAACAAATGAAATACCTCACAAAAGCTAGAATTTGGGCATTGTTACCTAAAAAGGTTTCTATGAAGGACTATGATTGGTTTAGAACATTGTAATTAGTTGCCTAAGATGGCTTGTTTTACCTGCCTAAAGGTGAGGGAGTCCAACCCGAGTTCCCTTTAGGTTTGGGTTGGTCGTATAATTGTGGTTTCATTAATCTACTTTCTTAATTAGCAAAAAAAAAAATTTATTTAGTCATGCTTTTAAAATTACTTAAATAGCTTAAAACATCTTTGGGTTTAGTAAAAAGGAATTTAAATTAGGTTAGAGGAACCCAATTATGCAAATTACCCAATCATTAAATATCATTAAAGCCCAAACACAATTTCCTAAGCCCAAAAAGAGATAACTATATAAACCCAAAACCCCCAAATTTTTCCCCACTTTATTTTCTCTCCCTTCCTTTTCCTCCTTTTCCTTTTTTCGACCCTCCGCTTCCTCTCTTTTCTCTCTCTTTCTTCAGCCTTCTCCTCTCTACCGCCGACCACCACCGCCGGACGCCAGCCGCCGCCGCAGCCAGCAGTCCGACGCTGGAGTTTCTCGCCCCCTTGGCTGCCGGTTTTCCTCCCTCTTCTTCTTGTGGTTATTTTTTCCTCCTCTAGTTTTATTTAATGTTAAAGTTTATATTTATAAGGATTGATTTAATGTTTTCATGTTTAAAGTTATAGTTTGATGTTTTAAATATAATTTCAGATTAGGTAAATTATATAGTAAGTAATTAAAATTTCAGATTTACTATATTATGTTTAAATTAAGGTTTTGAGTATAAAAGCATGGATTATTAGGGTTTTATGAGTTGGAAAATCATAGTATGATATTATGGTTTATGAAATTGGGCACTCTTATGATTATAAGTATGTCTAAGTATGTTTTAAAGGATTTTAAATACATTATAAGTTACTGGAAATTTTATTAATATGCTTGTGATGGAGTTTAATTATTATGCTACACTAGTGAAAAAAAACGGAAGGGCTGCGTTTTTGGCTAGCAGCCCTTTCCGTAGCCCTTCACAACGTAGGGCTGCGGTTTAGGGCTGCGGTTTAGGCCAAAAACGCGGCCCTTCACAACGTAGGGCTGCGGTTTAGGCCAAAAACGCAGCCCTTCACAACGAAGGGCTGCGGTTTAGGCCAAAAACGCAGCCCTTCTATGTGTGAAGGGCTGCGGTCTAGACCCAAAACCGCAGCCCTTCGTATTCGGATTTTTTTTTAAAAAAAAAAAACATTTAGCACCCCCACCCCAGCCCAGCCCCCGCCCCGCACCCCCACCCCGCCCCACCCCCCGCACCCCCACCCACACACCCCCCCTCGCACCCTCACCCCACCCACCCCTACACTCCCCGCACCCCCACCCACACCCTGCACCCCGCACCCCCAGCCAGGCCTTGCACCCCCACCCTAGCACAGCCCACCCCCTACACCCCATACCCCAACCCACGCCCTACACTCCCCGCACCCCCACCCACACCCCAGGCCCCCGCACCCCCCTTTGACCCACCCTGCAGCCCTTGAAGAACTACACCCCAGCCTTCCCCCGCAGCCCCTACACCCCAAACCTACCCCCACCCTGACCTACCCTCCGCCATCCCCAACCCCCCCGTCGCCCACCCCAAAGACCCCACCAGCCCCCCTAGCCCAAAGACACCCCGGCCCTTGCACCTCACCGTGGCGGCCCCCTCCCCTCCCAACACCTCCCTTCGACACAAGAAAAAAACCTATCGAATTGCCATATATCACAAGTTTTTCAACGTAGTAATTAACTTTAAATATATATATTTAATAATGTAAAAAGTGTACATATAATTGATATATACCAACTATCTAATTATATCGCGAAATCCACAAAATTGTATCATAAGCAATCATCACAAAGGTAGGTCGTCAACTTATCCCGAATTTCATTTAATTCCTCTATGGTGAAGGCCCTCAAACTTGTTGTGTTATTCATATAAACCTTGCAAAATAACCAAGGAATAATGATGTATCTATTTTATATAGATTATTTAGCTCTACTCCTTTAGCTTTGATAGTTGATTTGAGTTCATTGGAGCTCGATTCTTGAGCTATTTGATATGTTTGGACTTGTTTCCGTGTGTTAGATGTTTTTGTGCAGATTAAGCGTTTAGCGCCCTCATTTGAGTTGCAGAACGGAAGTCCAACGGTCCACATTTAGCTCATAGAAGATCCAAGAGTTTGCACAAGTGATTCGGGCAAGGTTACACCAAAGAAAGAGAGGAAAAGCACTCTCGCCTGGTCGACCGGGCGGTTTCGCCCGACCGGGCGAGCCACAAAAGGCTTGCTGCTTAGGAGTTTTGTTCGCCCGGTCAACCGGGCGAGAAGAGAAGAAATCTGCTTGCGCGCCCGACCGGGCGGATCAGCCCGGTTGACAGGGCGGAATTCCCTTCTTGTCGTAGTTTACTTAATCACCGCCGCCCGACCGGGCGGTTTTTCTCGGGACGGATTTACTTGTTTTTTTAGCCGGTTTTGTAAAAAAGTATAAATAGGTTTTTGGTAATTCCAATTAGACTATCTTATTATCTACGTTTTTAGGGCTAAACACTTAGTTTCTCTCTCTAGTTTTGTATTAACTCTTGCTCTTTAAGATTATAAAGATCATCGATTTTGGTTTTCATTGTTCTTGAATCATTCGGTATTTCTCTTTACTTTGTTTAACTTAATGAATTCTTTTACTTTGATTATGTTTATTGATTTTACTATTATCATGAGTGAGTAGACTTTTTCTAGGGCTTAGAGAGGGAAGCCATGTTTATACCTTTTTGATTGTGGTTTAAAGTTCTTCGTTATTTGGATTGAATTAGAATAATTCCTATTGATTTGTTATGCTTGTTTAATTCATGTAATTGCGCAATATCATGAGTTATGTTTAGCTAATAAGAATTAGAATCGAAAGATCGTATTCATTAGAGGCTTGTTACAATAGGTAGATTTGATTATGTTGAGCGACCGTACTGGCATATGTTAATCTAAGAGTTGTTAATGCCTGACCAAGGATTAACGGAATACTTTATTTATTCAAACCTCAATCCAAGTATTGTCGAACTATATTGTAGTGATTAAATTGGTATAAGCATGGTGGACCGATCGATTGCCCTAGGTTTTTAATTAATTGATAAACTTCCATCTTTTTGTGTTATAGTTTATTCTAGTTTAGTTATTAATTCCTCAATCAATTTCCTCTCTTGAAGTAGTTAGATAATTGAACTTAAATCTGTAGAACTCATCTCCCAGTGGATCGACCCGTATTTGCCAGTTTCTGCTAAACAGACACCGTGCACTTGCGGTATATTTTAAAACTCATCAAGTTTTTGGCGCCGTTGCCGGGGAGACGGCTAGTTTCTATAGCTTTCTGATTAATTATTTGTACTATTTCTGCTGTCTCATTGGAACTTCAAGTTCCAATTGAGGCCATCTCATCTGCACATTTTTCTTTGTTTCTTTTATGCCCGGGTCAAAGAGAACAGGTACTCCAGTTCAACCGATCCCGATCTTGAGAAAACCATCCCAAGCAACTCAAAAAGCAACAAAAGAAGAAGAAGCAGTCTGCTAACCAGGGAAAATCCACAGAAGGTCTTTCAGAGTCAATCATGCCTCCTAAGTCATTGAAATCTTATGGGGTACCTTCTTCTGGTGGTATTTCCACAGGGCCTACTATGCCCGACATTCAAGCGGCCAATTTTGAGATCAAACCTGCCCTCATCAATATGATCCAACAGAACCAGTTTGGAGGGCACCCATCTGAAGACCCTGCAAATCATTTACAACGGTTTCAACAACTTTGTCGTACCGTTAAGCACCAAGGGGTCACTCCTGATCAGTTGAAGGTCATGGTCTTCGAATTCTCACTAAGGGACAAGGCACGAAATGGCTGAACGATGTTAATGAAACCGAGTGGAGTGCTATTTTCGAAGCATTCCCGAAAGAGTACTACCCTCCTACCAAGACTGCAGAAATCAGGCACAAGCTTGCTACCTTCCAACAAGAACCTGATGAGACACTGAAGGAAGCATGGAATAGGTTCAAGGATCTGCAGAGAGAATGCCCACACCACAATCTAGACAAATGGTTCATCACTCAGGCATTCTACAATGGTCTACAACCCCATATCAAGAGTATAATCGATTCATCTGCAGGGGGTATTTTCCTAGATAAGGAGGTAGATGAAGGGTACAGTTTTTTGGCCAACTTAGCAGCAAATGATCATAGTTCTTCTAGGACTATTACAAAGAAAAAGTTGGATCTTGATGCATATTCCCTGTTGTCCGCACAAGTTGCCCGAGTTGAGCATGAAGATGGACTCACTTGAAATCTTCGCAGTCTAGTACTCCTCCTATGAGTATTAATGCTATGTCTTCTATGGCTCCTATTACCTCTTCTTTCTGTGAGGTGTGTGGTGTTCAAGGCCACTTTGGCTATGATTGTTCCTATAATCAACCGGACTCGAATCAGATGGAGCATGCAAATGCTTTTCAGCAGAGACCTCCACACAACCCCTACTCTAACACATTCAACCCAGGTTGGAGGGATCATCCTAATTTTTCCTACAAAAACAATAATGTTCAGAACCCTCAACCTATGCCGCAAACATCATACCCACCACCACATCAAAACCCACCACCACATGCTGCTAGACAACAATATTATCAAGGGGCTCCTCAGAATCCCCCTCCTGGTTTCAATAGGCCTTCACACCAAGGCTATCAGCAGCAAACTCCTCAGAGTGCCAGCTCTAAAGAGCCTACTATGTCTGATCTAATGAAAATGATTGTGTCTATGCAGAAAAATCACGAGGAGAGCATAGAAGAGCTGAAGAATACTACAAAGCATTTGGAGACTCAACTTGCTCAGGTGGCCGGAAATAATGTGCAGAGGCAACCAGGTCATTTGCCGGGGCAACCAATTCCCAAAGAGACTGCTAATGCTGTCATGCTTCGAAGCGGAACACAATATGATGCTCCACTTATGCCTACTGATGATTTGCCACCTCCAGACAACAATGATGTAGTGGATGAAAAGGATGGTGAAGATAGCTCAAAAGCTGAAGTTGAGCAAGAGAAAGTAGATGAAGCAAAGAAGCAAAAGGAGAAGGTTACAGACTCTCCTGCACCACCACTACCTTTCCCTCACAGGATGCAAAAATCCAAGGTTGATCAACAGCTTGGTAAGTTCATGTCAATGGTCAAGAATCTTGAGGTAACAGTTCCTTTTACTGATTTAATCTCTCAAGTGCCTGTTTATGCCAAATTTTTGAAAGACATGATTACTAAGAAAAAGGATTTTGGTGGTCTAGATAGAGTTGCTCTAACCGAAGAGTGTAGTGCTGTTTTGCAAAATAAAATCCCTCCAAAATTAAAGGATCCTGGTAGTTTTTCCATCCCATGTCATGTAGGTGCATTGTTTATGGATAAGGCTTTATGTGATCTAGGAGCTAGTGTATCTGTTATGCCTCTATCTATCTGTAATAAACTGAACTTGGGAGTTTTGAAGTGCACCCAGATTACTTTGCAGATGGCGGATCGTTCTGTGAAATATCCTTTGGGTATTTTAGAGGATGTTCCTATCAGGGTTGGAAAATTCTATAGTCCTGTAGACTTTGTAGTGCTGGATATGGAGGAGGATAGTCAGATCCCCATTATTTTAGGTAGGCCTTTCTTGTGTACTGCCGGTGCTGTGATTGATGTTAAGTCTGGCTCTTTGACTTTAAGTGTTGGTGATGATACTATTACTTTCAAACTAACCAATGCTATTAAGTCTCCTATGCTTGAGCACACATGCTGCAGGATTGCTGTACTGGAAGAGATTTCGGGAGGCGATTATCACCAATTTCTGCCAGATGACCCATTGGAGAAAATTCTTGAACTGGATGACCTTAATGTTGATGAGGCAGTCGAATGTGAGGTAATGGAGACTGTTTGCTCTACTTCTGAGCCACAGGTAAGGAAGTTAGAACTTAAACCTTTACCTTCTCACCTCACATATGCATTTCTTGATGATAATGAGGAATGCCCTGTGATTGTCAGTACTAAACTCACAGATAGCCAGCTTTCACAACTTCTTACAGTGCTTCACGTGCACAAAAAAGCTTTTGGGTATAGTATCGATGATCTAAAGGGTATTAGTCCTGATTTTTGTATGCATATAATAAATTTGGAAGAAAATCACCGCCCTTGCATACAACCCCAAAGACGTTTGAATCCTAATATGCAAGAGGTAGTGAAGAAGGAAATAATGAAAGCGCTTGACGCGGGCATCATCTATCCCATCTCGGATTCTAAGTGGGTGAGCCCGGTTCAAGTTGTTCCTAAAAAGGGGGGACTACTGTTATTAAGAACGATAGAGATGAACTAATTCCTACTGCATCTGTTACGGGTTGGCGGATGTGTATTGACTATCGCAGATTAAACATAGCCACCTTGAAAGATCACTTCCCCCTCCCTTTTATTGACCAGATGTTAGAAAGATTAGCAAAACATAACTTTTTCTGTTATTTGGATGGATATTCAGGTTTCTTTCAGATTCCCATTCACCCAGAAGATCAGGAGAAGACGACGTTCACATGTCCTTATGGCACCTTTGCTTACCGCCGAATGCCTTTTGGCTTGTGTAACGCCCCTGCCACATTTCAAAGATGTATGATGGCCATTTTTTCTGATTTAATTGAGAATATCATGGAGGTATTTATGGATGATTTCGGTGTCTATGGGTCGACTTTGATGTGTGTTTGCATAATCTTTCTAGAGTACTGAGACGTTGTACTGATGTTAATTTGGTTTTAAACCGGGAAAAATGTCACTTCAAGGGCCATGGAGGGGGTGTTACTTGGCCATCTTGTTTCGAACGTGGCATCCAAGTTGATCGGGCAAAAATTGAGGTGATTGAGAAACTTCCTCCTCCTGTGAATGTCAAGGGAGTGAGGAGTTTTCTGGGTCATGCGGGGTTTTATCGCAGGTTCATAAAAGATTTTTCCAAAATTGCAAAACCCCTTACTTAATTGTTGCTCAAGGATGCCACCTTTGATTTTACTGACGCTTGTGTGGAGTCTTTTGACATGATTAAGGAAGCATTGATCACTGCCCCTATCATACAACCTCCAGATTGGAGTCTTCCCTTCGAGATCATGTGTGATGCTAGTGATTATGCAGTGGGTGCTGTACTTGGCCAACGGAAGAACAAGACCCTCCATGCTATTTACTATGCCAGCAAGACATTAGATGAAGCTCAGGTCAACTATGCTACTACAGAGAAGGAGTTATTGGCCATTGTATATGCTCTTGACAAGTTTCGAACCTACCTCATAGGTTCGAAAGTTATTGTCCACACCGATCATGCTGCACTGAAGTATCTACTGGCTAAGAAGGAAGCCAAGCCACGACTTATTCGTTGGATACTCTTATTACAAGAGTTTGATTTGGAGATCCGTGATAAGAAGGGTGCTGAGAATGTTGTTGCAGATCATCTCTCCAGATTGAGATTTGAGTCAAGTGCTGGTGGTCCCATATATGATTCTTTTCCTGATAATCATCTTTTTGCTGTATCTATTCAATCTCCATGGTATGCTGATTTTGCTAACTATTGTGTTGGTGGTTCTCCTCCTCCAGATTTGACGTACCAACAACGCAAGAAGTTTTATCATGATGCTAGGCATTACTATTGGGAAGACCCACTTCTATACAAGAAGTGTTCAGATGGCTTGTTCAGACGATGTGTTGCCGATTGGGAGATAGCTGGAATCCTACAACACTGTCATAGTATGCCTTGTAGTGGGCATCTTGGCTCACATGCCACAGCTTATAGAGTTCTCCAGAGTGGGTTCTACTGGCCTACTATCTTCAAAGATGCCCGTACGTTTTGCCTTTCTTGTAATGAGTGTCAAAGAACGGGCAATATTTCAAAGAGACAGGAGATGCCGCAGATGGGAATTTTGGAGATTGAGCCCTTTGATGTGTGGGGAATTGATTTCATGGGACCTTTCCCTTCTTCTTGTGGGAACAGGTATATTTTGGTAGCCGTGGATTATGTGACTAAGTGGGTTGAAGCTGTGGCTTCCACTACTAATGATTCTAAGGTGGTCATGAAGCTCTTCAAGAAGATTATTTTTCCTCGTTTCGGAGTCCCGAGAGTCTTGATCAGTGATGGGGGGTCTCATTTTCATCAGAGAACCTTCCAAGCTTTACTAAAGAAATATGGAGTTACTCATAAGGTTGGCTTGGCATATCACCCTCAGACTAGTGGCCAAGTTGAAGTCTCCAATCGTCAGATCAAGCGCATTTTAGAGAAGGTAGTCAACAGGTCAAGGAAAGATTGGTCACAAAAGTTGGATGACACTTTGTGGGCACTGCGAACTGCTTTTAAGACACCTCTCGGCACCACCCCATATCGATTGGTCTATGGCAAAGCTTGTCATTTACCAGTTGAAATGGAGTATCTCTCAGCTTGGGCAGTCAAAGAAATTAACTTGGATTTAGAGGCTGCAGGTGAAACAAGACTTCTTCAGTTGAATGAGTTAGATGAGCTTCGTCTGGAAGCATATGAAAACCACAAGCTTTACAAGGAGCAAACAAAGAGGTTTCATGACAAGATGATTGAGAAGCGCGAGTTTCATGTTGGTGACAAGGTTTTATTATACAACTCTAGACTAAGGCTTTTTCCTGGAAAGCTTAAATCAAAGTGGTCTGGACCTTTTGTTGTCACTGACGTAAAGCCTCATGGAGCCGTTGAAGTGGCCAATGCAGAGGGGACGAAGTTTAAGGTGAATGGTCAACGTTTGAAACTGTATCATGAGGGTGCTTTCATAGGTCAAGTAGAGGTCATCTACTTAGATGTTCCCTCACGTTGAAATCAGAGGTACTAAGGTCGTGCGGGACCTTTCTAAACCAGCGCTTTGCGGGAGGCAACCCGTCTTTACTTTTCTTTTTCTTTACTAGTTTAGATTACTTTTCTTATTTTTTTTTTAGAGAGGTGAGAGAGAGTGTACTGACATTTTGGCGAGTTTAGTGCGTGCAGGGGGTCCATATCACAACTTGGAAAAATTTTGACGAAAAAACAGCGAAAAATATATCCGCCCGGTCGACCGGGCGGTTACGCCCGACCGGGCCGTTTTTTTTTCTTCTCCCCAGGCCCAGGCCAGCGCTGCGAAAAGAGGGCAAAGACGAATTTTTTCGCCCGGTCAACCGGGCGGATTCCACGAGGCTTACTTTTTCTTATTTCTTCCTTCACCCACTTCTTTCTTCCTTCACTTCTTTCATTTTCTCTCACCTTTCAACTCTCTCTTTCTCTCTCTCTCCTAAAACCCTCCATAGCCAAACTCCACTCTACCTTTCACCATTCACAAATTCATCTTCTCCTTCAATTTTCTTCATATCCCAACACTTTTCTTCATCTTTCTCCCATAAAACCTCCATCATCCCACTTCAATTCTCTCACTCCTAAAAAATCTCCACTTTTCTTTTCTTTTCCACCATGTCAGGGCCAAGCAAGAGGAAACACAGCTCAAGGGGGGAATCAAGCACTCAAATTCCACCAGATTCGACATTCCCGCAGGTAATCTTCAAATCCCTAGAACAAAAACAAAAATTTGAAAAGTTGAAATATCGGAACATAATTCCTACTCGTTTTGTTGATGCCAATGCTTTGCATGCTTTGGGTATTTACGGTGAAACTAAAACGCTATTTGAGAAATTGGGATTGGGAACAATGTTCGGCATGTTTTTCTGGACATATAGGCATCTTACACTTGAATTCTTGAGCTCATTAGAAGTAGGCAATAAAAATCAAGTTCTCCGTTTTCGCCTCATGAATGAGGGTCGAGAACTCACATTGGGCTAATTAGCTGCTATTTTTGGCCTCCCTGTTACTGATGATCACCGCCCCCCTCCCACTGTTCGAATTAATACCTTGTGGACTGCATTCACAGGTGATGGGGATGTTAACACCCAGCATATGACTGCAGACCACCTCCATTTTCCCAGCCTTCGCTACTTACAGCGATTTTTGGGATTCACACTTTTTGGGCGCGCTGAGCCCCACTCCTGTCAGAAACAGGAGATATTTTTGATGGGTAGTTATTTGTTTCCAGAGCTAGATTACTCTCTGTGCCTTCCTTATCTGTTTGTGTCCCAGCTGAAGCGGACTGCCGCCAATTTCCCTGCTCTGTTTGACGATGGTAGTGCTAGGGGGCAACCTATTGTTTTAAGTGGCCTCATTACCGCTATTGCTGCTCATTTTGGCTATACCCCTGACATTAACAATGCTGTAG
The DNA here is from genome assembly GCA_947646795.1 of Beta lomatogona. Classification (NCBI taxonomy): domain Eukaryota; kingdom Viridiplantae; phylum Streptophyta; class Magnoliopsida; order Caryophyllales; family Amaranthaceae; genus Beta; species Beta lomatogona. The sequence continues at coordinate 86,649 of CANSNZ010000358.1, forward strand.
CTGGTCCCGCTGAGATTAACATTGATTATATGACAAATGCTAAATGGCTAACCGCCCAGTCTGCGAACAAATTTAGGTGGTTAATTGCTAAGAAGGAGTCTATCCTTCTTCCTAACCCTGCTCAGACCCACTTAGAGCCTGGTGTGGGGTCGTACCTCCTTCCTATGTGGGGTCAAGAGCCCATTGTTAGGCGACCTCTGCGGACCTACCACAGGCAGCCCGCTGGGGAAGGCTCCTCCTCTGCCGCGCCTATGGATCCTATGATGGCGGTCCTTTCCCGCCTTGGCGAGGGGACAGCAGTCCCTTACCTCCTGAGATGGGCCGTCTTGAGCTTGGTCAGGCTACCATCCATACTCACCTGACTTCGTTGGACACACGGTTGACTACCGTGGAGTTTGACATGCGCCATGCCCTGTACCCTATCTACCATGACTATTTTCACCAAGGGCTTGTTGCCCATGATGCCACACACCCTTCATGGTACACACCACAGGTCCCTGACCCTACTGACCATGCTCGGGATGTTCCTTCTGGCCATACTGCTTTTGATGCTGCAGGTACTACCGGTGGCAGTTTTACTGCCGATATGTCTGATGATGACGCGTGAGTCCTCTCTTCCCCTCTAGCTGCAATCAGGCCATTGCCGAGTTTAGCTTGGGGGGAGGATTTCTGTAAGTACTTTCTCTCTCTTTACTGCTTTGTAGTGTAGTTAAAAAAAAAAGAGAAAGACTTAAAAATATATATATATATATATATATATATATATATATATATATATATATATATATATATATATATATATATATATATATATACGAGCTTGACATGAGCTATGATGAGTTGCATGGTTGTTTCCCTGGACCCCCAAATTTTTGAATGAATTCTTGGACTCTGAATCTATGATAGTTAGCGTGAGTATTTGTTAGTCTTGAGTTGATTTTCAATTTTCCATGACCCTTGATTGCATGATACTTGCGGCACTTGCATTGATTGTAGAGCTAAGTTATTCTTGCCAATGGATTTATTTCTACATCCATTCTGTTTCTTGTGTGTTAGTTCCTCATTAGCTGACTGATCTTGACTTTGACAACGTACTTATTGATATCTGATGACTTGTGGCAATTGCTATGATAGAGGCGTCCTTTTGTCCGATTCTTGAGCCTCAAAGTGATTTTTATTGATATACTATTATCCTCCTTAACCCCGCTGAGCCTAATGACTATTTCATGTTACTAAACCTCATTACATGCCCATGGCCCTTGTTTTGATATTAATCCAAGCCTAGCTTGGGGGAGCATCTGTCGAAGTTAGTATCTGAAATGGTTGCTATGAGTTACTTTGGGTGGAGATGATTGTATTTTGTAAGGTTCAAAGTTCGAGAAAAAGAAGAGAATAAGCAAAGTGAAATAAATGTGATTGTTGGATCGAAAAGATGCAAAGAAAAAGAAAAGAAAGATTGAAAAAAATGAACAAAAGGGTAAAAATTCTTTCCTTCACAATCGCTTGCAAAGAAAAATTCATTACACTGCTTCAAGGATGGGTTTATTGAAAATTTTGTTGATTCATAGAGCTGGGACATTGTTATTGGTTGTATTATAGTTGATGCTTCTTGTGACTTTTGCTTCCCCATTCTTGGGTTTTTCCACCACATTTTCTATACATATTCCCTACCCTTACCTAAGCCCCATTACAATCCTGAAAAAGTCCTCTTGAGTTTGTGTTTACATTGTTTATTGGATTGATGTGTAGTCAGTTTGTCAAGGTTAAAGAGTATGTTTGCTACTTGAGTCGACATGATTAGGATGAGTGGCATTATTACCTTTTTAAACACATGAGAGTGTGAGTGGGAAGGGTTGTTATGGTTGGGATGGTGAGTGATCGGGCACATCTTTTGCCTGCTACAAAAATGAGAGAAGAGCGTTCCCCCAGGTGAGCACCATCTTAGTATTTGCATGATATGTGTAGTGACCTTGCTTGATTGTCTTTATCGGTGATTGGTCATTGGCTTGATATAAAGGATTGATGATGATGCACGCTTTCTAGATTGATTTTTGAGTCTACTAATATTTTCGAACTGCATTTTCTATGGGGTGAAACAATTGTATCTTGTAACTCATTTGTGTGGTTTTGCTTAGGGACAAGCAAAAGGTTAGCTTGGGGGATTTTGATGTATCTATTTTATATAGATTATTTAGCTCTACTCCTTTAGCTTTGATAGTTGATTTGACTTCATTGGAGCTCGATTCTTGAGCTATTTGATATGTTTGGACTTGTTTCCGTGTGTTAGATGTTTTTGTGCAGATTAAGCGTTTAGCGCCCTCATTTGAGTTGCAGAACGGAAGTCCAACGGTCCACATTTAGCTCATAGAATATCCAAGAGTTTGCACAAGTGATTCGGGCAAGATTACACCAAAGAAAGAGAGGAAAAGCACTCTCGCCCGGTCGACCGGGCGAGCCACAAAAGGCTTGCTGCTTAGGAGTTTTGTTCGCCCGGTCAACCGGGCGAGAAGAGAAGAAATCTGCTTGCGCGCCCGACCGGGCGGAATTCCCTTCTTGTCGTAGTTTACTTAATCACCGCCGCCCGACCGGGCGGTTTTTCTCGGGATGGATTTACTTGTTTTTTTAGCCGGTTTTGTAAAAAAGTATAAATAGGTTTTTGGTAATTCCAATTAGACTATCTTATTATCTACGTTTTTAGGGCTAAACACTTAGTTTCTCTCTCTAGTTTTGTATTAACTCTTGCTCTTGAAGATTATAAAGATCATCGATTTTGGTTTTCATTGTTCTTGAATCATTCGGTATTTCTCTTTACTTTGTTTAACTTAATGAATTCTTTTACTTTGATTATGTTTATTGATTTTACTATTATCATGAGTGAGTAGACTTTTTCTAGGGCTTAGAGAGGGAAGCCATGTTTATACCTTTTTGATTGTGGTTTAAAGTTCTTCGTTATTTGGATTGAATTAGAATAATTCCTATTGATTTGTTATGCTTGTTTAATTCATGTAATTGCGCAATATCATGAGTTATGTTTAGCTAATAAGAATTAGAATCGAAAGATCGTATTCATTAGAGGCTTGTTACAATAGGTAGATTTGATTATGTTGAGCGACCGTACTGGCATATGTTAATCTAAGAGTTGTTAATGCCTGACCAAGGATTAACGTAATACTTTATTTATTCGAACCTCAATCCAAGTATTGTCGAACTATATTGTAGTGATTAAATTGGTATAAGCATGGTGGACCGATCGATTGCCCTAGGTTTTTAATTAATTGATAAACTTCCATCTTTTTGTGTTATAGTTTATTCTAGTTTAGTTATTAATTCCTCAATCAATTTCCTCTCTTGAAGTAGTTAGATAATTGAACTTAAATCTGTAGAACTCCTCTCCCTGTGGATCGACCCGTATTTGCCAGTTTCTGCTAAACAGACACCGTGCACTTGCGGTATATTTTAAAACTCATCAAATAAACACATAATATAAGAATTCAATCATTTACCGTAGTTAATAGTAAAAAAAATGACATATACCTTCCCGAAATTAATCAAAAACAAATGCAAGCGTAAAACTCTACACACTAGTTATATTATACCTATATTATCATGTTCAAAAATAAATTGGAGTTAAATGACTCGAGAAATAGGAATTGAACGCGAAAAGACGAAAATAGGCCTAAAATCACATTTACGTTCCCGAAGTTCGACCAACAACAAATGCAAGCCTAAAAATCTACACAATAGTTACCTTATACCTCATATTATCATGATCAAAAAGAATTTGGGGTTAAATGACTCGATAAGTACGAATTGGAAGCGAAAAGGCTAAAATAGGTCTAAAATGACATTTACGTTCCCGAAATTCAACCAACAAGAAATGCATGCCTAAAAATCTACACAATAGTTACATTATATCTCATATTATCATGTTGAAAAAGATTTTGGGGTTAAATGACTCGATAGGTACGAATTGGACACGAAAAGGCGAAAGTAGGCGTAAAATGACCTTTTCGTTTCCTAAATTCAACCAATAACAAATGCAAGCCTAAAAATGTACACACTAGTTATAATACCTCATATTTATATGAAATGCATCAAAGTACCATGTTTTAGGGTAGAATGGGGTCATTTTTTTCAAATATGCATGTGCTACTTTGGTTTCTAAACCAATTGATACCTATTACCAATCGATCTAAGATAAACTAACATATACTAATAAGTTACATACCTTTTGAAGATCATCGACGTCAGTGCAATGGTTGAAAATATCGAACATGTACCTCAGCACGTAATAGCCACATGCAAGTCCATCATCTTATTGCGGACACTAAATGTTCACCAAAGGATGCATCCAATTACATTCATGTTAGATGTGTAGTATGTGGCGAAAAGTGTTTCTATATAAGGAAAAACAAATTAGTCATGTTACCTCGACTGATATCCAAGCAGGAGCTTTTGGTGCTCGAAGTCCTGTTGCACTAATATGCTTCATCACACTACATCAATACATTATAGGCATTTGTGCATTTATTTCTTCACGGCGAGGTCGAGCCAATTTACCCCGTTCCTTTCTCGCATCGAAAGACTCATCCTTGGTAGTGTGTTCAGCAGCACTCGTGCTGTTATTCGTATACACCTCCGCCATCTCCCTGAAATTGTACAAATATACGCATTAATATACATAAAGCTCAAGATAAAAAAAAATTAAATGTGCAGGGAAGGGTGTGTTTGTGCAGGGGCTGGGTAGGGTGTGGGGATGGGGGTTTGTGTGCGGGGGGATCTCGTGCAGTGGGGGTATGGGCTGGGGAGGGGAGGGGTTCTGTGTGCGCGGGGTGTGGGGAGGGCTGGCGGTAGTGGGGGAGGGGGGGTCGTGTGTAGGGGGAGATCTGTGCAATGAATGGGTGCGGGTAGGGGAGGGGAGGGGTTGGGCGGGGTGTGGGGGTGTTTGTGCATGGGTGGGGAGGGGGTCCGTGTGCGGGAGGGGATCCGTGCAGGTGAGGGGGTCCGGGCAGGGGAAGGGATGGGGTCTGTGTGCAGGGAGGGGGCCTGTTAAGGGGCTTAGGAGGGCTGGCAGCGGTGGGGGGAGGGGGTCGTGTGCGGGGGGAATCTATGCGGTGGGGGGTGCGGGCGGGGAGGGGAGGGGGTTGGGCGGGGTGTGGGGAGGGCCGGGCGGCAGTAGGGGGGGTTGGCCGGGGGGTCCGGGTTAGTATCTACCTCGTCGGCCCCTCCCAAGCCACCGCTGCCCAGCTCTCCCAATCCCCGCACACGCCCCCTACCATCACAGCCCTTCCCCCCCCCCGCACACCCCTCCCCGCACGAGCCCTCCCCTCCCCACCGCCGCCCCTCCGCACAATTTCCCCCTTGTCTTTAAGCCTTTTTGTTTCCCAATTTCATTTACATGAAAATTTATGCACAAAAAACCTTATATGTAGTTTCATTCTACCTCATATTGGCATATGCAACAAAAGTTTGGAGTTAGATCATCAAAAAAATAAAAAAATGAGGCGAATCGGCAAAAGTATGCCTAAAATGACCTTTTCGTTCCCGAAATGCATCCAACAACAAATGCAAGCCTAAACATCTAACCAATAGTTACATTATACCTCATATAATCATGTTCAAAAAGAATTTGGGGTTAAATGACTCGAGGAATAGGAATTGGACGCAAAAAGGCGAAAATAGGCCTAAAATGACCTTTTCGTTCCCGAAATTCAACCAACAACATATACAAGCCTAAAAATCTACACAATAGTTACATTATACCTCATATAATCATGTTTAAAAAGAATTTGCGGTTAAATGACTCGAGAAATTGGAATTGGACGCTAAAAGGCGAAAATAGGCCTAAAATGACCTTTTCGTTCCCGAAATTCAACCAACAACATACACAAGCCTAAAAATCTACACAATAGTTACATTATACCTCATATAATTAGGGCTGTGCACTTTTGGACCGGGACCGGAATTCGGACCGGACCGGAATTTTCCGGTCCGGTCCCCGGTCCATGAAAAGTTGGGATTCCGGGTTTCCGGTCCGGTCCGGACCGGCGGACCGGAATTCATGTTTTTTTTTAAAAAAAAAGTTTAAAGATTAAAAAAAGTTTAAAACTTACAAAGTTAGAAAGTTAAAACCTCATATTTATTGCCTTTAAGATTATTGCTTTTAGAATTATTATATTTTAATATATTGAATTTATAAATATATTTAAATCTAAGAAAAAGTTTTTTTTTATAAAAAAATATAAATTCCGGTCCAACCGGTCCAAAACCCAACCGGACCAGAATTTTTCCGGTCCCGGTCCAAAAAAAATTTGGATTCCGGTCCACCGGTCCAACCGGTCTGGTTCGGTCCGATTTTGGACCGGTGCACACCCCTACATATAATCATGTTCAAAAAGAATTTAGGGTTAAATGATTCGATAAGTACGAATCGGACGCGAATCGGCCAAAATAGGCCTAAAATGACCTTTTCATTCCCGAAATTCAACCAACAACATATGCAAGCCTTACAATCTACACAATAGTTACATTATACCTTATATAATCATGTTCCAAAAGAATTTGGGGTTAAATGACTCGATAGGTATGAATTGGACACGAAAGGCGAAAATAGGCCTAAAATGACCCGAGAATCAGGTCACATGGCAATGGAATGCCCATCAGCTGGTAGCGGCGGAGTTGGAACTGTTATAATTGTGGAGAGCACCGGATGGGCATTCGATTGCCATGTGACCCGACTCTCCACATTTGCAACAGCCCCACCACCACCGCCACTACTGCCCCTCCACTACACTCCCTCATTGCCATGTAGGCGTAAAATGACCTTTTCGTTTCCCAAATTCAACCAACAACATATGCAAGCCTAAAAATCTACACGATAGTTACATTATACTTCAGCCCTCCCCCACCCCCACCTTTGCCCCCCCCCACCCCCGCCCAAGCATCCCCACCCCTCCCCCACCCCCCCGCCCTCCCCAACCCATTGCCAGCCCTCCCCCACCCCTATCCAGCCTCCCCAATCCTCTCCCACCCCCCCGCCCAGAATCCACAGCCCTCCCCACCCCCCTCCCCACCCCCTCGCCAGCCCTCCCCCACCACCTGCCAACACCCCCCACCCCTACCAACCCTCCCCCAGCCCTCCCCCATCCCCTACAATCATTGTTTCATCTAATACAAGCACATTTTACAACAAAAAATAGAAGTTGATTTCAAAATCCAATGAAATTAAACAAAAAATAGAGAAATGTAAAAGAGGAGAGAGTGTGAGAGGGGAATTACCGAAAGAGAGTGAGAGAAGGGATGCTCCACAAACAATGCAGTAGTGGAGGACAGAAGAGAAGAAGAAGGAGCGCAAGGTGGTGCAGCTGCGTGGTGGTGGAGCACTGGTGGTGGCGTCAATGCAGTGGATGAGAGAATGAACCAATTCATGGTGCGCTGGTCGTTGCTATGCTGAGTTGGTGCGTCGTCGTGGTGGTGCGTGAAATGCTTGGTGGTGGCGCGCTGGTGGTGGGTCAATGTGGTGTCGGAGGAAGGGTTTCGCGCAAGGAGAAGTTCATTCGTGAATTTTGTCTAAGGGGGGGAAATTGAAATGGGGGTACTGTATTGTATGCGCGCAAAATTAATTGAATCAATAAAAAATGAAAGTGAAGGGCTGCGATTAGCCCAAAAACCGCAGCCCTTCGTGTATGAAGGGCTGCGGTTTCCTTGAAAACCGCATCCTTCCAACGCAACCCTTCCTTTTTTTTTTCCCCTAGTGGTATGAGTTTTTAGGGGTTTTTAATGACTAGTATAGTAGTACTATACTAGGAAGTATTAATAATTGAAGTTTTAATGATGGAAAATATTTTTAAACACTTTTAAAGAGGGTTTAAAGTATTTTAATATTGCTGGAAATTTATTAGAGTATTGATTTGCGGTTATGTTGATTTTTGGTAGGCGGAGAATTCTTTTTTTTTTTTTTGCTAAATAAGGCCCTGTTCTTTTGAACTTATTTTGGCCGAACTGAACTGAACTTCTCTTATTTTTGCTGAACTAGACTTATTTTTGCTGAACTGAACTTATTTTGGCTGAATATACCGAACCGAACTTATTTTGGCCGAACCGAACTTATTTTTGCCGAATCGAACTTATTTTTTGCCGAATCGAACTGTATTAACACAATATTATCAATACTTATTATTATAATAATCAATAAATATTAACATAATATTATCAATACTTATTATTATTATTTTATTATTTTATAATAATAAATAATAATAATAATAATAAATAATAATAATAATAATAATAAATAATAATACGGTTTTTCACCATATACCCCCGACAAATTGGAAAATTCACCATATACCCTCAATGTTTCGGTTAATTCACCATATACCCCCGAGTTTTCAAAAGCGTACACCATGTACCCTTTTTGCTAAAGGATGTTAACTCGCTATTAGTTTTATTTACGATTTTGCCACCATTATCCCCTAACCCTAACCCCTAACCCTAATGCCTAATTAACCTAAGCCCCAAACACTAACCCTAACAAGTTACCTTCCCCTGCCATCCCCCCTCCCCCGCCATCCCTCCGCAGCCCATCACCCCCCCTCACCCCTACCCCTCTCCGTCGATTTCCCGTCGTCCCCTCCCCCCACTCTCCCCGTTGATTTCCCGCCTTCCCCCTCCCCTTCCCCTACCGAATCGTGTAGAATCCCAAACCCATAACAAAAATCCGACCCTTCTCTCTCCTTTGACCATCCTTATCGGCGAAATCGAATCCGACCCATCTCTCTCCTTTGACCATCCTTACCCACCCACCAAAGCCATTTTCATACCCGTCAAAAGATCGATCTAAACCCGACCTCCTCCCCCTCCTCTGTTTTCGTCGCCCAAAACCGACCCCCTCCCCTCTGTTTTCGAAATTCGGGCTACGAGGGAGGGGGAGTTTTTGAATTTCGGGGGGATTTCGACGGTGAAAGAAGAGGGGGTACGGGATTTCGACGGTGGACGAAGAGGGGTGTGGGATTTCGACGGTGAACGAAGAGGGGGTGGGGGATTTCAACCGTGAACGAAGAGGGTTGGGGGAGATCGACGTGGAAGAGGAAGGGGAAGGGAGAGATCGACGGGGAAAGGGAAGGGGGAGGGCGGTGGGGGAACGGGCAGCAGCGATGGAGGGGGGATGGGGGAGGGGGGCTGCAGTGGTGGAGTGGAGGGGAGGTGGGTGGGGGGTGGGGTGGGGTGGAGGGGAGGGGAGGGGGGAGGGGTGATGGGTGGGTTGGTTAGGGTTTGGAGGAGGGGAGGATGGTTAGGGTTTAGGATTAGGGTTATAATTAGGGTTAGGTTTAGTGTATTGGGATTTTAGGGTTAGTGGTTAATGGTGGCAAAATCGTAAATAAAGCTAACGGTGAGTTAACGGCAATTAGCAAAAGGGTATATGGTGAACGTTTTCGAAAACTCAGGGGTATATGGTGAATATTTGAAACATTGAGGGTATACGGTGAATTTTTCAATTTGTCGGGGTATATGATGAAATAACCGTAAATAATAAATAATAAATAATATATAATAATATATAATAATATATAATGATAATAATAATAATAATAATAATAATAATAATAATAATAATAATAATAATAATAATAAATACTCCCTCCGTTTACTTTTGTTGTTCCCGTATTCCCCATTGGGAAATTTCAATATGTTGTTCCTATTTTGAATCTTCGGTTTTTTCACCAGGTACCCCTGAGGTTTCACAATATTCACCTGGTACCCTCGCGTTTTCAAAAATTCACCTGGTGCCCCTGAGGTTTTGAAAAATCACCAGAATACCCTTAATGACTAACGGAAGTCAACTCCGTTAGTCATTAGGGCTTAATCAACGAAATTAACCCCTAATTAACCTAATTAATTCTAATTAATTCTAATTAACTCTAATTAAACCTAATTAATGCTACCTCCGTCCCAGAATAGTCTGAACACTTTCCTTTTATGTTTGTCCCAAATTAGTTTGAACACTTCTTTTTTTGGCATGGTCCCACCATTAATATATTATTTCTTCTACACATCTTTGGTCCACACTCTGCCTTTTATCAATAAAAAGCTACCTAAGTTTCTCTCTCCTCTAATAAAAAATACCCCACCAACTCCTATCACATCTACTTTTTAAACAAAATAACATTTGATAACCACACTACAACTTATCACCTTAAACTACGTGTCCCAACAAGTGTTCAGATCTTTCTGGGACGGAGGGAGTAACTTTAAACCCTAATTAACCTATCTCTCTCCCTAACCCCTAACCCCACCACATGACCCCACCCCACCCTAATGTTCTAACCACCCAAACCCCACCACCTCCCCTCACCCCACCCCTGCAGCCCCCACCCAAGGCGGCAAAGACCGCCAAAACCCGACCCCAAGCAGCCGTCAACCCAAAGACCTGGTTTGAATGCAATCGTCAAGGCACGCAATCCTCAAGGCACCGATTTGAATTCAATCCTCAAGGCACGCGCAATCCTCAAGCACCACCGTTTCTCTCTCTCTCTCCCGTCGTTGCCGCTTGTTGTTGTTTTGTTTTGGTGGTGCGTTGGAGAGAGAAATCGAAGGGGATGGGGTGGGGGGTTGGGCTGGCGTTTTGGTGGTGCGCAGGTATGAGTGCGTCGGGAGAGAAATCGAAGGGGAGGGGGTGGGGGCTGGGCTAGAGGGGGAGGGGGTAGGGGGGCTGCGGCGGAGGGGAGGGGGTAGAGGGTAGGGGGCTGCGGCGGAGGCGGGGGGGGGGGTAGTGGGGTCAGGGCAGGCAGGGGGAGGGGGCCGGGTTGAGCCGGGCAGTGGGGAGGGGGACGGGGCTGCGGCGGTGGAGGGGGGGGGGGAGGGGGGGGGCCTCAATGCTTGATGATAATGCTTCATACAAAAGATGACAGAATCATTGTTCCTCAATATCAACAAGAGCTGCAAATGTAGAATCCTCAATGCTTGTTGTTAATAAAATTCATCTATGCTAATTAGAGGAAAAAAGGATAATCATCCATGGAACTAAAGACTGAAGTGATGCAAATTAAGATCAATTCACCGACAGCATCCATACAAAATTATCAAGAGCGTAGCGAAGAGGGCATCCTACTGTAGAATTGTCATCTCAACTGTGTGTATGTGTCTGTGTACATGGGGGTGTGTGACTGTGTGCCTCTGTGTGTTTTGAGAAGAGTCAGGAGAGAAAGAGAAAGAGAGCAAACCTGCCAATCCAGCACAAGCGGATGATAAAATTGAAGAGAGAGAAATCAAGGCAAAGTGAGAGAAGGAAATCCAGTTGGAGGCATAGGCGCCGGCGAAGCAAAGAGTGGAGGGTGGTAGTTTTAGTGGTGATGCAGCAGTGGGAGGTAGGGGTGGTGGTGTTGGTGTTGTTGTGGTGGAGAAAGAAATGAAATACGAGTGGAAATGTTGGCAATCGTCGAATCCTAAATTCTCACAAACCAGAGGGGTAAATGGTGAATAAAGTTTGTAACGGAAACTTAACGGCAGGGGCAAGTCATGTATTTTTCAAAACCTCAGGGGCACCAGATGAATTGTTGAAAACGCGAGGGTACCAGCTGAATATTGTGAAACCTTAGGGGTACCTGGTGAAAAAACCGTTGAATCTTTCCATAGATAGTATAATTTATGAATTAAATTTCCCATTAGTTTTACGTTGCAATCAATGTGTTCACACTATTGAGGGGTCATTTTTTTTACCTTTTTACCCCTCAAACTTTTGTCTAATAGGTTGTCTAACATAAAGTAACTCAAAGAATAATAAATGTGTTCATACTAATTTGCAATTATTTTACTCATTTACCCCTCAAACTTTTTGTAACATTGGTTGTCTAACATAGAATAACTCAAAGGGCTAGAATCTTAATTTTTAGTTAATTTCATTTCATTAGAATAGTGGAATCTTGCCCATTTTTTGAGTTGTATTGGTTTCTTCCCCGATTCCAAATAGGAACAACAAAAGAAAACGGAGGGATTAATAAATAAAAAATAATAAATAAATAATAAATACCAAATAATAAATAATAAATAAATAATAAATAATAATAAAATAATCAATAATCAATAATAAATACCAAATAATAAATAATAAATAATAATAAATAAGAAATAATAATAATAATAATAATAAATAATAATAAATGATAAATAATAAATAATACTCCCTCCGTTTCCTTTTAATGGTTACACTTACACTTTTCACGCAAGCCAATGCAAAACTTTGAGGATGTATATCTCTAGTTTTGTATTTGTAAAAATTATCAAAAGTACATATTAATAAAATACATATTAAGACGAATCTAACAAGATCCCACATGATTATGTTTTTATTCATGTATAAATCACACATGAGGGTCAAAGTGCAACTTGTGAATAGTGTAAAATGTCAAAGTGTAACAATTAAAATGAAACGAAGGGAGTAGATAATAGATAATAAATTATAAATAATAAATAATAAATAATCAATAATCAATAATAAATAATAAATAATAAATAATAAATAATAAATAATCAATAATAAATAATCAATAATCAATAATCAATAATAAATAATAAATAATAAATAATAAATAATAAATAATAAATAATAAATAATAAATAATAAATAATAAATAATACTAGTAATAAATAATAATAAATAATAATAATAATAATAATAATAAATTAATAATAAATAATAAATAATAAATAACAAATAATAAATAATAAATACTACCTCCGTCCCAGAATAGTCTGAACACTTTCCTTTTATGTTTGTCCCAAATTAGTTTGAACACTTCTTTTTTGGGCATGGTCCCACCATTAATATATAATTTCTTTTTCACATTTTTGGCCCACACTCTACCTTTTATCAATAAAAAGTTACCTAATTTTCTCTCTCCTCTAATAAAAAATACCCCACGAACTCCTATCACATCTACTTTATAAATAAAATAACATTTGATAACCACACTACAACTTATCACCTTAAACTACGTGTCCCAATAAATATATAATAAATATATAAAATAATAATAATAATAATGATAATGATGATGATAATAATAATAATAATAATAATAATAATAATAATAATAATAATAATAATAATAATAATAATAATAATAATAACGGTTATTTCACCAAATACCCCTGACAAAAAATTTATTTACCAAATACCCCCACGTTTTTCAAAATTTACCAGATACCCCTGACCTTTATCAAAATTCACCAAATACCCCTGACCTTTAAAAAAATTACCCAAAATGCCCTTTTGGCTAACGGACGTTATTGTTCCGTTAACTAATTAACGTAAAACAACCCTAATTAAACCTAATTAAACCTAACTAAACCCTAAGTAAACCTTAAAAACCCTAACACTCTTTCTCCTTAACCCAACCCCAGCCCCCCAACCCTAGACCCACCAACCCCACTACCCAACCCCGGCTCCACCCCCCACTCCCTCCCCGGCAGCAGCCACGCGAGCCCCTCTCCCCCCTCCCTCTCCCCCTCCCAGCGCCCCACGCAGCCCCCTCCTCTCGACCTCCTTCGCACCTCCCCTCCCCCTCCTTCCCCCCCGCCGTTCAACACCGTCCCCCTCCCTCGTGTCGGTTCGTGTCGGTTCGCGTCGGTTCAACATCGATCCCCCATCCCTCGATCTCGCCGGCGCCTCCTCCCTCCCTCCTCACTCGCCGGTTCGCATTCTACTTTTCGGTTTGCCTCGAATTTGATGCGGGTTGAGGTGGTGAGACCGGGATCCGAAGGGGTGGGGGTGGTGGGCTTGGGATTCGAAGGGGGGAGGCGCGGCTGCGGCTGCGGGGGAGGGGGGAGGCGCGGCGAGACAACATTAGACACGACTGAACTGAACTGAACTTATTTTTACTTATGTTTGCTAAACTGAACTTATTTTTGCTGCACTGAACTTTTTTTTGCTGAACTGAACTTTTTTTTGTTGAACTGAATTGAAAATAAGTCCAAAAGAACAGGACGTAAGAAAGAATATTATTAAGCTCAAAAAAAACTACAACCAAAGTTTAACCTAAGAGGAACGAACCAACTAGGTTGGACCCTTCCTCAAAGGAAAAGCACCCATTACAACATCAACAGCTTCTAAAAAGCTCCAATAAAATTTACAAGGATCTAAACCAACTGATATCACTACTGCTCATTTACTTAGGCATTACAACACTAATTCTGCTTCTAACATCATGTTTCACGTTATTCACAGTGCATGTAATTGTGGGAATGGAATTCTCCCAATAGCTTCTATTCCTGCTCTGCCAAATAAGATAAACAACTGCTGTCAAGGCAGCACTAGAAACCTGCTTCCTAAACATTGAGCTTCTTCCATGTTGAATGCCTCTAAATAGACTATTTAGACTGAATGAGGTTGAATAAATTCCCAAGCAACTCTTCACTTCTGTGAGACACTTCCTGTTGTAAGCACAGTTGAAAAACAAGTGATCATAATCCTCAATAGCCTGACCACATAATAAACAATCTGCAGAATTACTAACACCAATTTTAGCCAACTTGGAGGTAGTCTGTAATCTATGCTGAATAGCTAACCAACATATAAATCTGTGTCTTGGTGTATTAAGTCTATTCCACACCAGCAAGCTTTTCATAAACTTGCTTTACAGAATAATGAGTCATAGCATAGAAATAAGTTTGAGAATACACTTGCTTCAAGTTTTCTTTTGTAGCACAAATTTGCTTCCAATACCAGATTGTTGTAGCTCTTAGATGATAATTCCACCAATCTTCATTATGAATATACACAGAATTAACCCATTTAATCCACACATTATCTTGCTTAGTTGCCACTACCCGCACATACTTCCCCATATTGGCTATATTCCACATAGAATTCTCTTTAGGCGACTTTTAAGCTTGTAGAACAACAAAACAGAATAGCTCTTTCTCTCTCTAGATCTCTCTCGATGTGAATTCATTGTAGCCATGGCAAGATATTCGAGGAGTCAGAAAGCCGTTGAAAAAACGAAGGGTCCTAATTCTGATACGTGTGCAACGAAGACGAAAACAATGGATGATCTAGGGATGCAACTGGGGCGGGGCGGGGTAGATTTTGTTCTTCCCATCCCCATCCCCACCTATAAATATAATCCCCATCCCCATCCCCACCCCGGCGGGTATGAACATAAAACCATCCCCACCCTACCACCAGCGTGGGTATCCATACCCGCCTAATCCCCTATTTCCACGCCCCACCACCCTCCAAATCCCCACCTCAAACCCACCTTGAAAGGAAAGAAACATGTACAATATTTTTGAGTTTTGACATTGATAAATATAAACGGCCTAAAAATACATAAATATTGAAACGACCCAAAAATAATGTAAAGGCCCATTGGCTTTTTGATATTTTTGACTTTAAACTCAAACTTATTTAAAGATGGGGCAGGTGGGGTGGGTATAGGCGGGGCGGGGTGGATATTGGCGGGGCGGGGTGGGGTGGGTATAGGCGGGGCGGGGTGGATATTGGCGGGGCGGGGTGGGGCGGGGATGGGGCGGGTATAACTTAAAATCCATCCCCGTCCCCATCCCCAAGGCAGGTATGGTTTTTATCCCCATCCCCGCCCCACCACCCACCAAATCGAGAACCATCCCCGCCCCACTGGGGCGGGGATGGGGTGTGTCTCCTGTTTGACCCGCCCCACCTGCATCCCTAGGATAGAGCTACTTGGAATCTCAGCTATGGATATTGAACCTGTAATTCAATCGGAGGAGGAGGATCTAAGAGACATTCAGAGAAGTCAACAAACTCATAGGTTATTTCCTGAATGGCTCTCAGTGGTGCATTCGAATAGGAATCGTGGTGAATCGCAGCAGGGGAGACAAAATTCATTGGTGGATCGAAGTGTTCGTCATGTCGATCTTATTCCTATCCTGGAGTTTTTCGATCCTGAGGTGAGAACGCTAACTGATCACTCAGAATCTAACAGAACTGTTGATGTTGGTAGTAGTAAAGTGAAAATTGATCTTAATGATATACAACCTGAGTTAGATTTTTGGAATTTTTCTATGATTTGTTACGTAATTGGTGCTAATCCTCCAAATTATGTTATGGATGGATTTATAAGAAGAATTTGAAAGAGTATGGGTGTTGACAAAGTTGCGATGATTCAGATGGGGATTTATATTATGCGTTTCTTTTCAATGGAGAAGAGAGATTTGGTTCTTGCGAATAGTATGGTTTTCTTTGACTGTAAACCAATTATTGTTAAGGCGTGGGAGGCTGATATGGAGATTCAGAAGGAGAATGTTGCTACTGTTCCCACTTGGATCCAGATGAATGTTGATTTTAAGTATTGGAGTGTGAAATGCTTAGATAAACTGGTATCTCAGTTTGGTCGATTTGTTAAGGTGGATCAAGCAACTGAGAGGCGTGAGAAGCTTCAGTTTGCTAGAGTAATGGTTGAAGTTCAAATTAATCAGGATTTTCCGGATCAAATTTCTTTTATCAATGAAAAGGGTCTGGATACTGTCATTGATATAAAGTATGAATGGAAGCCAATATTTTGATCAAATTGCAAGAAGTTAGGAGATAATATTGAGGAATGCAGGTGGAAGCAAGAGAAACAGGTGTGGAGACCAAAACATAAACCTATTGTCCAAGAGAATGTAGGTGATAATGAAAAGGCCAGGGAGGATTCTCAGATTTCAAAGGCAGTGAGTAGAAGAACTGAAGCTCCTGTGGTAAAAAAAACTCTTTTGCTGCTTTGGGCGGATTAGAAACTGAAGAATTTCTTATTGGTGAGGTGATATGTGTAAATGATGTTGATGCTATGGTTGGGAGAGGGGACTCTCCTGCTGACCATGGATAAGGTCATGTGTTGGAATGTCCGAGGGATTTATAGTGTGCAGAAGCAGAATGAGGTTAAAATAGTTCTTAACACTAGATCCCTAGGGCTTGTTAGTCTCATTGAGACTAAGGAAAAAGTTAATAAATGGGTGCTTTTGTATCAGAATCTGTTCCCAAATTGGTGTTTTTGTTGTAATTCCTCTTTTCATCCAGGGGGCGGGATTATTGTGGCCTGGAATGATTTAGTTTTTCATGTTGATATTAGGTTGATTACTGATCAACTAATTCATTGTCATGTTGAAACCACAAATTACAACCATGTATTTGATTGCACATTTGTTTATGCTCAATGGTGCTTTTCAGAGAGTAAGGCTTTGGAATGACTTGGAGTTGATTGCTTAGAGGATTGATGGTCCCTGGGTGGCCATGGGGGATTATAATTGTGTTTTGAACAGAGAAGAGAGGATAGGTGCTACAATTAGAGATAGTGAAATGATTGACTTAAGGAGATGTGTTAGTAACTGTGGTTTGGATGACTTAAAGTCTTCTGGTAATTTTTATACTTGGAATAATAAACAATTTGGGGAGAGAATATTTTATTGTAAGTTGGATAGACTTATGTGCAATGATAAGTGGATTGATGGTTTCCCTGCCTCTGAGGCTTGGTTCATGCCCGAAGGCTTGTTTGACCATTCCCCAATCATCCTATCTGTTTTTGAAGAAAGGAGAGGTGGTAGAGTTCCTTTCAAGTACTATAAATTGTGGAGTAAGCCACCTGAGTTCCAGGTGAAAGTTAGGGAGTGCTGGGAGAGCAGAGTTACTGGTACTGCTATGTATTGTGTTGTCCTGAAGCTTAAAAAAGTTAAGCATTGTTTGAAATTGATAAATAAGCATGGATTCTCTGAAATCCAAATAGCTGATGCTAAAGCCTATGCAAAGTTGATTGAATGCTAGAGGCACTTGAAGCAGGATGCAGGTGATGTTGAAAAAGAAATGCAGGCTTCTGTGGAGTATAAGAAGATTCATGAGAATTATTTATCCTTTTTGAAACAAAAAGCTAAACTCTCATGGATTACAGAGATGGGATAAGAACTATAGTCTTTTCCATATAGCTATCAGGTAAAAGAGGGTTCAGAATAATGTGTATGGAAGTCATGATATGAGAGGGGAGTGGATTGAAGGTCTGCAAGTTGAAGAAGCTTTCATCAACTACTACACTCATTTGCTGGGGACTACAAAGGCTAGAGAGAGTTGTGTTAGTGCAGCAATTCTTGCTAATGGCCCTGTTTTGTCTTATGTTCACCAGGAGATGCTTCTAAGGCCTGTTAGTGAAGCTGAAATTCATCAGGCTTTGTTCTCAATCCCAGGTGATAAGTCCCCAGGTCATGATGGATTTGGGACTCATTTCTTCAAAGACTCTTGGCAGATTGTGGGCCAAGACATTACTGCTGCTATTATGGATTTTTTTAACTCTTGTAAGCTTCTGAAAGAACTGAATACTACTCCCTCCGTCCCAGAAAGATCTGAACACTTTTTGGGACACGTAGTTTAAGGTGATAAGTTGTGGTGTGACTATCAAATGTTATTTTATTTAAAAAGTGGATGTGATAGGAGTTGGTGTGATATTTTTTATTAGAGGAGAGAGAAAGTTGGGTAACTTTTTATTAATAAAAGGTAGAGTGTGGGCCAAAGATGTGTAAAAGAAATAATATATTAATGGTGGGACCATGTCAAGAATGGAAGTGTTCAAACTAAATTGGGACAAACATAAAAGGAAAGTGTTCAGACTATTCTGGGACGTAGGTACTACTATCTTAACTTTAAACACAAAAGTTAAGTGCCTTGGTAGTGTTACAGAGTTTAGGCCTATTGATTGCTGTAATACTGTACAAATGTATTACAGAAATCATGTGTGCTAGATTAAAGTTGATTCTTCCTATCATTATAGCAGAGATCCAAGGGGCATTCATTCAGGGTAGATTCATTGGTCATAATATTTTGATCTATCAGGACTTGGTTAGGAATTATGGTAGGAAAAGCAATAGTCCAAGGTGTATCATAAAAATGGACATGAAAAAAGCTTATGACTATATTGGTTGGCTATTTTTGGAGGAGATGTTGAAGGGTCTGAATGTTCCTGGTAGGTTCATTGCTCTTATTCTTGAGTGTGTCTGTTCCCCTAGGTTTACTTTATTGATCAATGGTCAATGTTGTGGGTTCTTTGAAGGTAAAAGAGGACTCTTAAGTGGTTGGGGAAAAGCACAATTTAAGTTTCACCCTAGATGTTCTGGTATGAAACTAAATCACTTATGTTTTGCTGATGATGTGATCCTTTGTAGTAGAGGTGATTTTGTATCAGTTTATTCAATGCTTCAAGGTTTTAATCATTTTTCTGAGGTGTCTGGCCTTGAAGTCAATGAAAGCAAAACTGAGATGTACACCTCAGGCATGAAGCAAGAAGAGATTCAGAGGCTGATAAATGTTACAAGTTTTAGAGTGGGATCTTTCCCATTTAAATACCTAGGTGTGCCAATAAGTTACAAGAGAATTTCTATGAAGGATTGCTTGATTTTAGTTGAAAAGATTACTGCCAGGATCAGGTGCTGGAGTAGTAGGAAGCTTTCTTTTCAGGGTAGACTAGTCCTAGTGAATGTTGTACTCTTAAGCATCCAAGTCTACTGGTCTCAAATCTTTATAATCCCTAGAAAGGTGCTTAAAGAATTTGAAGGTATTTGCATAGCTTTTCTTTGGACAGGGGAATATTATAGCAGTAAGGTTGGCTATGTTGCTTGGGCTAATGTATGCTTACCTAAGTATGCTGGAGGCTTAGGGATCAGACAGGTGATTCATTGGAATAATGCAGCAATGGGGAGGTATGTTTGGGAAGTGTCTACTAAAAAAGAATCTTTAGATTAAATGGGTTAGTGAAGTTTATGTTGGAGATCATGACTGGTGGGATTACCAACCTCCTATGTGGAGTAGTTGGTATTGTAAAAAAATCTGTCAATTCAAGCAGCAAATGAAGAATATTATCTCAGAAAACAGATTAAAAATAATGCAGCCATATTCTATGAGTAGTATCTACTCAATGTTTGTTGGGGATCTTGAAAGAGTGCAATGGGATAAAATAGTTTGGAATAGAATTTCAATTCCAAATTACAGCAGAGATTCTTCATGTGGCTTGCTATGAAGAGAAGACTCCAGACTACAGATAGATTGTTCAAGATAGGAGTAAGTGATTATCCTTCATGCCTTATATGTGGAAGTGCTGATGAAACGCAGGATCATCTTCTATTTCAGTGTTGTTACAGCATGATAATCTGGAGAATCATCAAAGATTGGATGCAGATGGATAATAGTTCAAATTTTGTTGATGACATGGTGAGATGGATTCAGAGAAGTAGACAGAGTAAGTTTTAGAAGCAGTTGTTTTCTGCTATTCTGGCTGCTTTTATCTATAGTATTTGGCATGTCAGGAATGAAGTGCTTTGGGAACAAAGAGTTGTGAATATTAGTACAACTGTAAATAGAATACAAAGGGCCATTATAAATAAAGTGTATAGTGTGATGCCTAAAAAAGTGTCAAACAAGGATAGAGTGTGGATGAGGCAAATCTCTTTACATGTTTGTAATTAGTTTTCCTAGTCTTGTTGGGGAGGGTCTCACCTAGCTGGTTTGTCCCCTCAAGGCTAGTGTTTTTTGTTGTAATTGGTTTTTTGAGTTCTAACTTTCTGATTTAGCAAAAAAAAAATTTTAAGCTTGTTAAGGTGGCCTCCAATTTTGTATACACAAGGTACGTACATACCTATGTGTGGGTTGGATTAGTATCAAGTCCTAAGGATGGTATTTATGTAGTATCATGTATAGGGAACTATTATTAGTTCATATGTGATTTATATTCAAGTGAATTTGCATGTTTTATGCCGTTATGTGAAGCATGTTGAGTATGATGATTAAATTATGTTTGTATGGATGATTGATGCAAGCATATGGGATTGTAAACTTTATTTTATTAATTCACATGATGGAATAATAATTATGTTGGTATTTGATCATGGATTGGGTCATGTTGTTCTCTTTGGATTATTTAATTACTTTATGAGCACCGAGTGCCTTATTTGGCAAGTTGGTTATTCACCTATGAAAGGTGGGTTGGTTGTTGACTTGGATCAACAAGTAAATAAAGGTTATGGATTTAATAGTGGAATTATTCTTGGGTTGTTAAGTTGAGAATCACCTTATCTAATCCTAAGATAAAAATAAAGGTTTATGTATCTTCGATGATTATATTGTTTGTCTTACGTTGTGAGTCATAACAAGTAAATAATTTATTAATCACTTAAAGTGGAAAGCGAATAGCAGTAGCTTTAGACTTGTGCACATCTGAAGTGTTGGACTAGTATGAGTTGGAGTACATGGTGGTAGCCCATGGCTTTTCTTGGGACCGGATTGATCATCGTGTCCTATTTTATTTAAAAGGTTCATCGATATCGTAGATCAGGAGAGTACGGAGTCGCGCCCATATTTCATCTTCCAAATTGAAGACTGGTTTGGTTTGGACAACTCTTTTCATTGCCTATTCCATCTAATTTAATTAACTTATTAATTGTGGAGGCAAGTTCAGTAAAAGTAGTATGCTATGTTGTTATATTATTATATATCCCTGCTTAATGTTTATTAGTATCATGTTAGGTTTTATATTTATTTACTATGTAGTCCTAAGCTTTGCTGATTACGTGCTTTGTGTGTGTATGTTGATCATGGTTATGCCTTATTGATCCTGTGATGACCCATTTGGTGAATAGTCTATCGGGATCAATAATGCATCGTCCGTTTCAGGTTTGAAGATGATGCATCATGGGTTCGGGAAGTCATGGAGAGCTTGTGTTGACTTTATATTTCATAGTTGACTTTTACTTTTATAGTTGACTTTGACTTTATGTTGGTTTGACTTTTGGAGTTGACTTTTTGTTGACTAAGTTTTATTTTGAAAGTTATTTATTACTATTATTTCCGCTGCAAAATTCTGAATAAGCCGATACGTTATTACACGGGCGATAATGCTTTGATGATTCTCTAAGTTTTATATTGAAAATGTATTTTGGAAAATAGAGAATTGTCGGGGTGTTACACATAAGTAGTAAAAAATTTCAAAAAAATGAGTATTACTCACAACATAAATACGCCATAGACTTTAAAAGACAATGCAAAATTACAATAAAAAGTTTGCACTTTTGGTTATAAAATAATCGTCAATATAAAAAAATGTACATAAATGCAAAGAGAAAAAGACACCTAGAATTTAACAAAAAAATTTTTTATGTAAGTGCAATTTCTCTTAAAATAATACAAATCAATGCAATTATTAAAATCGAAAATAAAAGTAATCATTCTTAAAACCCACACTTAAAATTATATTGGTGAAATCAAACATGTCTATGATATAATTCATATTAAAATTATAATCAACCAACCAATTTTATGTTATTTTATGACTGAATAACAACACTAAGTCAAAAATATCACTGCACGCAAAGCGTGCATATAAGGCTAGTAGGCGATTATTTTAAGTAATTAACAACTTCTACAAGCAGCTCAACAAAGGCATTTATCTCTGGCATTGGATCATATGTCCTTAAGATTAACTACCTTCGGCTAAAAATGTATGTGGGCTATTGTTTTCTCTTCCAAAACATCTCTGCAAGAAACTGTGAGAATAATAACTTGTTATTTTGAATAATTATTTTAGAAAGTTAAAATCATAAAAGAATTCAATGATCAATTACTACCAACCAGGGATGCCAATACCCATCCCCTTAGTAAAGCCACAAGCTAAGGTTCACTTCCCAATACTCCCACCCCTCTTAACTCCACCTCCTTGACTCTACTATAAATAGAACCACATTAGGAAACTTTTATACCATCAATTAGCCAAAAACATCCTACAACACCTCTACATTCCCTCCCTCTTAAAGCATTATGGCTAGCTCAGCTCTTCTCCAACTTGCTTGCGCAATTTTCTTGTGCATGGTGGTGGCAGCGCCGCATGCTGAGGCCGCCATGAACTGTGGCATGGTGGCCTCAAACGTTGCCCCATGCCTCTCTTACTTGATGAGCAGCGCCAAGCAGCCGCCATCCGGTTGCTGCGCCGGCATTAAGAAGCTCAAGAACATGGCTTCCACCCCGATGGATAGGAGGACTGCTTGTGGTTGCCTAAAATCAGCTGCTACTGCTATGAAGAAAATGGACTATAGCAAGGCAGCTGGACTTCCCAGTCAATGTGGTGTGAGCATTCCCTATGCGATCAGCCCCAAGACCGACTGCTCCAGGTGATCTGCTTATTTATCATACTGGCCTCCTAATATATTGTGAATGCCCAATATCTCACAAACTAAAAGAGAAAGATGTTGGAAGTATATGCTGTGGCACCTTTCATATATAATAGTTACTATAAGATTTTACTAAATATAAAAGCTATTATACGATGGACTTAGAGGTGGGCATGGGCTGGGCCAACACACGGGCCGGGTCGGCCTAGCACGGTTTGGGCCCAGCCTAGCACGAGCCCGCTCAAGGCCCGGCCCGTTGTCGGCTCCGTGGGCCGTGGGCCTGTCACGGTCAAGAAATTTTATTTTAGGCCCGCACCAGCACGAGCCCGCCTATTTGGCCCGCGGGCCGAACGCCCCTTTTCTTTGTTTTTTAGCCTAAAATTGCCAAGAATCCTAAAAAACAACATAAAACACAGGCCGTGGACAAAATCTAGAAATTTTAGGCACGACACGGCACGGCCCGCTACTCACGGGCTCAGGCCCGGCCCGGCCCGCCATTTCCTCAAGCCCACGGGCCGAGCCCATGAACAGGCCCGGCCCATGTCCAGGTCTAGATGGACTTAAGAGGACAATACGACATGTTCACAATAATATATAATAATGTCAAAAATTTAATATCAAAAGTTCAGATTGTCTAATATCTGATCTCAGGGCTTGTCGATATAAAGATCATTTTTATTCATTTTATCCAATACTATATGACCTATTAGATGAACTCAAGATTGGACGTTAAACAATGCATGTCAATTGATATTCATTTTGCGCTTTGGTGCGTTCTTTCTTATACGGTGTGTGATGTTGCAGGGTCAACTAGATGGAGCTGGCCAGAGGCCTAGAAGCATGAACAATAAAAAGAAAAGGGGCCTCAAGAGCCTTTCATCTTAACAACTTTCTTTCACTTCCGAGCTTACTATCTAATTAAATTGTGTATCTTTGTTGTAACCTCATTCCAGCTCATATGGTACTACTATATAATACCAAAGGAATTTGTATGCCACTCCTTTATACACGAGACTGGTATCAAAAACTCAAAATGGTTCATTTTCCACAACCAGTGACCAAATACATTTCACTTTGGTAAACATTACTCTCGCGAACTCTTCAATTTGAGTCTAAGCATTCAAGCTGATGCGCTGAATATAACGTGGCGTTTTCGTTTGCCTCTTCTATTGCACGAGAGTGGTCTACTAGTCATTTCACCAAATTTACCCAGCTAAAATCTAGCTATTAAACATTTCTTATTTATTTAATTTTTCAGCATGAGAGGCAAAATAATGGTCCAAAGAACAAGAGACAATTTAATTAGGAAAAATGTCACGCGACCAATCCGATACTACCTATTAAAAAATCAAGAAGCAGATTTCAGTGTGTTAGCAATAATAAGCCCTTCCGGACTTGTAAGATATACATATTCCCTGTTTTTATCATAAATTTAATTTCTTTTTAATATATTTATAATATATACACTATCTTTTAATATTCCCTTTTAATTATTCATACTTTTTATTTATATATAATCAATAATTTGAACATACGCATTAAAAAACTAATAAAGTCTATCTATATTTTCTTTTTCTACTTGTAGATAAACTGAAATATTATCGAGATCCTTTCAATTTGATTTTCATAAAGATAAATGCAAAGAATAGTAAGGAGGGAGTATTTTTTTTTATTCGGTAATTAACTGGCCCAAGCAATGTCAACCCTCATAAGTTGAGGGGTAAGAAGGGGGATTTCCAACTCATAAGGAAACTTCCAGAGATTGGAAATTAGGATTTTATACTCAGAAGCAAATATTTACACAAACTCCCCAAATTGAACATACGCATTAAAAAACTAATAAAGTCTATCTATATTTTCTTTTTCTACTTGTAAATAAACTGAAATATTATCAAGATCCTTTCAATTTGATTTTCAAAAAGATAAATGCAAAGAATAGTAAGGATGGAGTATTTTTTTTTATTCGGTAATTAACTGGCCCAAGCAAGGTCAACCATCATAAGTTGAGGGGTAAGAAGGGGGATTTCCAACTCATAAGGAAACTTCCAGAGATTGAAAATTAGGGATTTATACCCAGAAGCAAATATTTACACAAACTCTCCAAATTGGGCTCCCACATGATTCTCGATAAGGAGGGAGTATAATATCATTGAAAAACAAATGTCGTAGCCCGTGGGTCATAAGACTGTAACAACTTATGACAGAAAGCTTGGAAATTGATTATTAAAGCTTTGGATAGTCGAAATCAGAGTCGAAAACTCAGAACTGAATGAATAGCCAATCTGAAAATTGAATGAATAGCCAGTTCTCAACGTGTATGAATTCAGAAAATCTGACAAGAGATCAGAAGCTAGCAACTTTTCGTGTTACTAGAAAGATAATGATGTCTTCAAGAAACCGAAAATTACACAGGCCATAAAATCTTCAAACCCTGCTTTACTTTTGACAAGTTTGCTCATTTTCTCTACCAAGCTCCTCTCTCACTCAATTCGTCATACTCATGTACATTATGCTTTGACTTGCCAAAAATCATAGACCATAGATTTATCGCGGACAACTCATTGAAGCAATTAGAATTACTAAGGAATTAAAAGTGCGCTAATCTTATAACGAAAGAATAGCGACAAATCTGTCAAATAAGCTCTGGAATCCCCCAGAAAAGAGCACGAACTCTCGAAATATTATTATCAAAAGAATAGTCAACTCTAATGACGACTCAAAAGGATAATATTAGATTATTAGTCTCGACTCCCTAATTTTTGCTGTTGAGATTAATAGTGATAATTTACCTAGGATTTCCTAATTACGGAATGATTAAACGGCAAATGTTAACCATTTTCAATGATCATTTTCTAAATTAAATATGCGCAAGAGGCTAGAGAGGAAAAAAAATGATAATGGTGATTTTTTTTTACTATTTATAGGGTTAATGACAATTATTTAGTTAATTTATTAACTTCCAAATAATTTTCATTATCCTTAACGTAATTAGTAAATAATTCCTTAACCACATCAACACAACATCCCCAACTGTTCCAGAAAGGTACCAACCCGGTAAAATTGTAGATTTTTGAAAAACTACCCTGTTTTTTTTTTGGGCGAGTCAAGTCAAATAGGTCGGATTTTTCTAAACATCCCTACTAAATAGTAGAAAGTAGAAACTCATCTCAATCAATATTATTACTAAACCCGAGACGCTTACATCTTAAAATTGCTTCATTAAGGCTCTGTTCTTTTGGACTGAATAAATGGAAATTCATTTCAGTTCAGTTCAGTTCAGATCAGTTCAGTTCAGTTTAGTTCAGACTTTTTCATTTCAGTTCAGCCTACAACTTATTATTATTATTATTAATTTTATTATATTATTATTATTATTATTATTATTATTATTATTATTATTATTATTATTATTATTATTATTATTATTATTATTATTACTATATTCTTCTTATTATTATTATATTCTTCTTATTATTATTATTATTATTATTATTATTATTATTATTATTATTATTATCATTATCATTAATATTATTAATTATTATCATTATCAATGATGATAAAATTATTACTCTACTTGTAATTATTAATAATACTCAATTAAGTTTAGTTCGGTTCGGATCGTTCGCGTTCAGCCCAGGTTCGTACTTATTCATTTCGGGTCAGTTCGGCTTCGTACTTATTTATTTCAGTTCAGTTTAGTTCAGACTAATTGAGTCCAAAAAAACAGAGCCTAACTAACCATAGTCTAGGAAAAATGAAGCCGACTTTGTTTGGAAGAAAAAAAAATGAATGAGTCTATCAATGACATAACGACAGCAGTCCTACCATTTTTATATATCACTTTTACTATTTTTTGGCATTTACTAGTTCATAAATCATAAGTAACAAGGAAATGCTACCTAAGGTCGTATTCTACCCGTTGTCCCATTGAACCAGGGCTTAAATTCCTACAAAATCTACTATATATCGCATAATGTTTTATAATATTGAGAAAAAATTGTCACTAAGCGTTTTCTAATACAGCAACGTTTAATTTGTGATTTGATTTCCCAATACATCACTGCTTTGATGATACAATAAATAGAGAACAGAGATGATCCAAGTATTACCAAATATGTTCTTCAAAATCATGTTATTCTCTTGCTCCTTGTGTTTCTTTTCATAAAGTACACCCAATATTTAAGTTAAGGTTGAAATTTGACGATTAATTATTTTTTAAGGTAATATGATAAAAAGTTCAATTAATATTATAAATGTCTATCTTACAATATTTAACTAATTTGATCATCTGTTTTGCAATAAGCTTAACATTTGGAGTTACACAAAGAAAAAAAAGTTGTTGGAGATTTAGAGTATTCGTGTGATTTGATTCATGTTACAATAGTTTAAGTTGCTTGGTTAAGGTGATGTGGCTTAAACGTAGGATATAGAGATTTTCGGCGTGGAGAGTCACATCGATGATAGAGCGTTCGCTCGAGTTTGGCAGGAAACAAGTAAAGGAAAAAAAGGAGGAACTTGGCTCATGGAGCGTTCGCTTTAGAGGGGAGAGCAAGCTCCACACTACCAGAAGTCAGTTTCTCGTGAAATGATGTTTGTCTAAAGGAGGGAGTAGGTATGATTTAAAAGACTATAATACATTTTGTCTAAAGGCCAAGGTGATACTCTCCGTTCAAAGGTCAATCAGATTTGACCTACACGGCTACACCTGAACATTCAAGATAGAACAAGAAACTACCAACTATTCCCAATTCATTCCCTTGCTAAACTTGCCAATGAACTACACCTGCTACAAATTCCTCTATAAATAAGACCAAAGATCAGAAGAAGATAATCACCTGAAATTTTTTTAATTCAAACCTTTATATTCTCTAGCTAATCCTATAACTTCTCTCTCTCATACTCAAACAAGAATCAACCAATGGCTAGCACCACTTATTTTTTACAAAAAAAGATTAAATGGTAAGGAGAAGGATCATGCATGTCCAGACTTCGACTCTCACATTGCCTTAGTCTAACATTTGCTACATAGATGCTTGAGAGTAGGGAAGAAGACAAGGGGCTCCCTATCCCCCAAGCACTACACTTGGCAAGATTCGAAACCCAAGAGCTTTAAAGGTAAGAGTCTTGTCAAGTGACCAATTACTACTTATTAGTTATCACATTTCTCAATAGTTAGCTTGTGTAGTGTTTATGTGCATGGTGTTAGTAGCACCATATGCGAAAGCAACCATGACTTGTGGTGTAGAACTTCAAAATGAAGTTATTGAGGTTCTTCTTCAGGAAGAATGGTTGTGGCTGGCTAAGAGTAGGGTGGATTGGATTAACCATGGTGATAGAAATACGGCTTTCTTTCATCGTTCTGTCCTTATCAAACGTCACTATAACTTGATTAGATGCTTAAATGACAATAGTGGTAACCAAATCTCGGAGCCTCAAGCTCTCACCTCTCTCATTAGGAGTTTCTATGTTAATCTTTATACAACCGAGAAGTGTCATTCAGATAGACTGCAGTTAGGGGTAAGACAAGACCTAGTTTCTATAAGCTTCCCCCCATCCAATTATGAAATTCAGAAAACTCTCTTCTCGATGAAACCGCTCAAAGCCCCTGGCCCGGAAGGTTTTCATCCGATTTTCTTTCAAAAAGAGTGGCATATTGTGGGAGAGGATATTTGCAATAGTATTAGACATTGGTTCCAAGCCGGGGTGTTGTGCATGTGCATGTTAAGTTTTGATGATGAAAAATAATATAATATGTTATAGTATGAAAGTTTGTGACAGATGGTTGAGAAAGGAATAAATAAATGAAGACTTTGAAGAAGTGAAGAATCAAGATTGAAGTCCAAGTATATATTGAATTCCAAGTTTAGTTACTATATGCAAAATGTAATATGCTAGAACTCGATGATATATTATGTGCCAAATAAAGAAATATAAAATTAGGATAATTATTATTTTCTTAGAGTTAAGGGAATAAATAATTATGTTAATTTTATATATCTATATAAAAAGGAAGTTTAGTTTTAAAATAAAAAAGGATTTTATAAAAACCGATTTTGATAAAACGTTTTGTATATAAAAGATAAAAGTTTTTTTTCGAAAAAAAAAAATCATAAAACGTTTTTAAAGAATTTTGTTCAAAGATAGAAAACTGTTTTTTCAATATGATAAAGTTTGTTTAATAAAAAACTGATTTAAGAGTTGATCTAGTTAATATAAGATATGGAGAAATCCTTATCCTATTAGGAAAAGGAAAATCAGTTTTTTATAAAAGATAAAATTGGTTTTTAAATAGGAAAAGAATTTTATCCCTTTATTTTAGGAATAAAAATTGTTCAAAAGATAATATATCTTGGAGAAGGATTTTTATTCAGTTCACCAAGATATATAAGGGATTGCAACTCGTTTTATAGCTCACGTTTTCGGAGAGAGAAAATTGGAGATATTAAGAGTCGAAACAGTTTCCTAAGGCACGAGTATAGCACGAGTTCTAGTCGATTAGGAAACTAAACAACGTTTGTAATTGTCCTCTATTTGCTTGAATAAGAAGCACGTCTTTGAGGAATCTTTCTTTTCGTAATTCTTATATTATAGGAGAGTAGCAACACTTAGGGTTAAGTGTTGGGGAGCACTACTAGAGTTAGTAGTGGGGGAATCGAATTGTATCGAGAGTTTGGTATTTTACGATTCAAATAATAAAAGAGAAGTTTGTGTGTGGACGTAGATCTCGAGAGGTGAGATTGAACCACGTTAAATTCCTGTGTCTTATTGTTTGGTTTAAGGATCTTATTATTTGATTTCATTGTTTTATTGTTTGATACAATTTCGTTCGAGCAAAAACGTTAATCGGAGATTTTACGAGTGAATAACACAGGTGCACGGACCGTGCCATAAGAGTGTTTTTGCGAAAATCAATCAGTTTTAGCCAATCAATTCAACCCCGCCATTCTTGAGTCTCACCTTGTGTTTCAACAAGTGGTATCGGAGCAAAGTTATTCTCGAAAGGCTCATCCCTAGAGAATACACATCATGAATATGCAAGATGACTCTCGAGATAGACACACCAAGTGCCCGATTTTCAACGGAAAAGACTACGGATGGTGGAAAGCTAGGATGAGGATCTACATCCAAGGATCGGATTATGAATGCTGGAAAGTTATTAGAAAAGGACCAATCCTTATCCAAGGAAAAGACGCTGAAGGAAAGATGGTCGACAAGGATGAAGATGACTACGATTCGGTCGACTATGCAAAAGCCGAAAAGAACTACAAAGCAATGAGTATTCTCTAATATGGAATTGGACCTGATGAATACTCAAGGATCTCGGCTTGTACTACACAGCCAAAGAAATATGGGACACACCGGAGTTGGCCCACGAAGGTACGAATGAGGTAAAACAATCTAGAATAGATTTGCTTGTCCAACAATATGAATTGTTTACTATGAATAATGACGAATCTATTAAAGAGATGTTCACTAGATTTACACTAATCACTAATGAATTACGTTCTCTAGGCAAAACATATACTTCTGAAGATTTAGTGAGAAAGGTGTTAAGAAGTTTAACAAATCGATGGCTCCCAAAAATAACCGCTATTCAAGAAGCTAAAGATTTGACTAAACTTTCACTAGAACAACTTATTGGATCATTAATGACTCATGAACTTGTCTTAGATTCTAAAACTAATGAACCAAAAAGTAAAGGTATAGCCTTGAGAACTGAATTGGAAATTGAAAATAGTGATAGTGATGATGATATTGATTTTCTTACTAGGAGATTTAAAAATTTTCTCATAAAGAACAAAAACAACAATCCTAGAAAATATGAAAATTTCAAAGGTAAGAGCACTACCTCTAACTTTAAGAAAAGTGCTACTAATTCGGGTTGTTTCAAGTGTGGAGAGTTAAATCACATGATTAAAGAATGTCCCTTATGGGATGATGAGAAGCCTAAAGAAAGAAGGGAGCAATCCAAGAAAGAATTCAAAAAGGCTATGATAGCTGCCGTTTGGGGAGACTCGGATTCGATGAAGAACGATGGAGGCACGGTGCCATGAAGAAAAATTATGTCCGAATGCCGTACGGACATCACGAGAGAAGAGCACAAGTGCCAGGACGACTCTCACTTGTGTCTAATGGCGAAAAGTTCAAACTCCCAAGATGAAACTGAAGACAGTGAGGTAAGTCTTCTTTCTCTAAAACCTTCAATACATCGTCTTTCAAAAAACCAACTTGTTACTTTGCTTGGAAATATCATTGATGATTGTCAAGAGATGAATGATGATTTTTCAATCATGAAAAAGGAAGTAAAAAATTTAACTAAGCAAAATATTGGGTTGGAATTGGAATATAAGGATTTATTAAAGGACTCGTAAAGAACCGATGAAAAAGAATGATGAACTGGAAAAACTGTCGAAGAAATAAATGTTGAGTTAAGTGCCTTAAGGTACGAAAAGTGTCTCACAAAAGAAGTCGTTGATAACACCGTGCCGTACATCGAGCTAGAAGAGAAAAATTTGAATCTTGAAAAACAAATTGGATCTTTAAAACTTGAGTTAATTAAAGTGAAAGAGTCTAGACAAAGATCCAAAATTGTTCCACTTACGATGCCTCATGATGCTAAGTTAAGTGACGAACTTGATAAAGCTAAAAGAGATTTGGAAATTTCAAGAAAAAGAAATAGCGATCTAAACACTTCTGTTGAATTCTTAGAATCACAATTGACTATTGCTCGGAAAATGTATGAAAAATGGTTAGATGGTTAAAAAGCCCTAGACTATATTTCCAGTACAACTAGCAATCGAAACAGAATTGGTTTATGATATACAGACCAGAGGCACAGTGCCAAAGATTTTGAAAGAGACTTTCGTAAAAGAAAATATGTTGATTTACCTGAGTACTTGATTTGCAACTTCTGTGGAAAGAATGGACACCTTATGGAGAACTGTAACATTAAGAAAAAAAGTGTTGCGAAAAATGTTAAGTATGTAAATCAAATATGGGTTAGAAAAGACTTGTTAGAGGCTCAACGAAAGAAAAAGGGACTCAAGCAAATTTGGGTTCCTAAAACTAACAAGTGATCTTTTTGCAGGCGAATGTGAGAGGAAGTAGCCTATGGTATCTAGACAATGGCTGCTTAAGACATATGACTAGTGATAAATCTCAATTCCTCTCACTAGTAGCCTACCATGGAGGGTGTGTTACATTTGGCGATAACAAAAAGGGATAAATAATTGGTATTTAAAACGTCGGCAAATCCCTAACACACTCCATAGAGAATGTGATGTTGGTAAGTGATTTGAAAAACAGTTTGTTAAGCATACCACAATTGTGTGATCAAGGTAATTATGTTGAAATTCATGCATGAATATTTCACAAGATAATTTGTGGCTTTGGGATTAGTTTCTAGAAATTGGTTGAGTATTATGCTTGTTGTCCTCCTTTAAATATGTTAATTGGAGTAGGATTGCATGTCTTCTTGAAACATTGTGAGAAAAGTCTACTTAATATAAAAAGGACTTGTAATGGTCTAATGATGCTGTCCTAATGTCATGATCCTAAGTTGCCGAAACTAATGAGCTATATGATCCTAAGTTGCCGAATTATTGAGCTATGAAATGCTAATTCTTTCTCCTATGGCAAGCTTGATCTTTATTCCGATATTCTGATTTTCTATTTATGAGTTTGACATTTGTGCTTCATTATTTCTTTCTTTCATATGTCTCACCTTATCGTCATTTCCCTATTATTATCCTTCTTTTCCTCACCCATTGATCCAAAGTTCAACAAGTGCTTTTAATCTTGATTAATGATAATTTATGGGGCAAGAACATCTTGATAAGATGATGGAAGAAAAAGACGCATCAATTAAGGGGGAACATGAAAAGGTTGGAATGAAACACAAATACGTGAAAGAATGAAAGGTACTAATTCACACTGTGCAAGGCACAGTGCCAGGAGATGCATCAAAAACAAAATGAGGTCCGAATTAACTTATTATCTTTAATCTCTTATTGATTGACTCTAGTAATATTGTATGGTCTGCTTTTCCTTCATTAAAAAAAAATTGAAAAAAAGAGAAAAAGAAAAGAAAAGAAAAGAAGAAGATAAGGAGAGTAAGATACTGGTGTTAGATAAATCTTAGAGTTCAATTCACAGATGAAAAACATTATCAAAGTTTTGAAGATCGTCATTTTGGATTCCAGTATATCCGAAGATTAGTTATATTTGAAAGGGAATAGATTGTTCAGTGGCACAGTGCCACAGTGAAGAAAGTCTTATGATGTTTATTTGCGGAAGTTGAAAATATGAAAAAAAGGGTTTAAGCACTTGTTGAGTCAATTGCCATTTCAAATCTTCAAGCTTGCATTACCTACATTCATCTTACATTCTCAGCCATCAACCATGATCCTTCATGATTATTTCTTGCTTCATAAATTCGGATTGTGAGTTAGGTTATATTTTTGCTTAATGACTTCGGATTGTGAGTTGGATTATGACATAGCACCAGCATCCTTAGTATTTATTGCTTGAGCTACTTGCATTATTTTGCTGACTATAATATCTCACTTTGTCTCGCTAAACATGTTGATGCTTTCCTTTTTGATAATGTCAAAAGGGGGAAGATGGGTATAATACTTAGACTAATGAATAATTGGTTATCTTGGTTACCATGTTACTTGTGAATGATGTTATGCTATTTTCCCTTATGTGATTAATGGTGCATATTTTGAGGGGGAAAAAGTGATTACTTAATAATATTATATTGAGTGTTTGTCATCATCAAAAAGGGGGAATTTGTTGTGCATGTGCATGTTAAGTTTTGATGATGAAAAATAATATAATATGTTATAGTATGAAAGTTTGTGACAGATGGTTGAGAAAGGAATAAATAAATGAAGACTTTGAAGAAGTGAAGAATCAAGATTGAAGTCCAAGTATATATTGAATTCCAAGTTTAGTTACTATATGCAAAATGTAATATGCTAGAACTCGATGATATATTATGTGCCAAATAAAGAAATATAAAATTAGGATAATTATTATTTTCTTAGAGTTAAGGGAATAAATAATTATGTTAATTTTATATATCTATATAAAAAGGAAGTTTAGTTTTAAAATAAAAAAGGATTTTATAAAAACTGATTTTGATAAAACGTTTTGTATATAAAAGATAAAAGTTTTTTTTCGAAAAAAAAAATCATAAAACGTTTTTAAAGAATTTTGTTCAAAGATAGAAAAACTGTTTTTTCAATATGATAAAGTTTGTTTAATAAAAAACTGATTTAAGAGTTGATCTAGTTAATATAAGATATGGAGAAATCCTTATCCTATTAGGAAAAGGGAAATCAGTTTTTTATAAAAGATAAAATTGGTTTTTAAATAGGAAAAGAATTTTATCCCTTTATTTTAGGAATAAAAATTGTTCAAAAGATAATATATCTTGGAGAAGGATTTTTATTCAGTTCACCAAGATATATAAGGGATTGCAACTCAGTTTTATAGCTCACGTTTTCAGAGAGAGAAAATCGGAGATATTAAGAGCCGAAAACAGTTTCCTAAGGCACGAGTATAGCACGAGTTCTAGTCGATTAGGAAACTAAACAACGTTTGTAATTGTCCTCTATTTGCTTGAATAAGAAGCACGTCTTTGAGGAATCTTTCTTTCTCGTAATTCTTATATTATAGGAGAGTAGCAACACTTAGGGTTAAGTGTTGGGGAGCACTACTAGAGTTAGTAGTGGGGGAATCGAATTGTATCGAGAGTTTGGTATTTTACGATTCAAATAATAAAAGAGAAGTTTGTGTGTGGACGTAGATCTCAGAGGTGAGATTAAACCACGTTAAATTCCTGTGTCTTATTGTTTGGTTTAAGGATTTTATTATTTGATTTCATTGTTTTATTGTTTGATACAATTTCGTTCGAGCAAAAACGTTAATCGGAGATTTTACGAGTGAATAACACAGTGCACGGCACTGTGCCATAAGAGTGTTTTTGCGAAAATCGATCAGTTTTAGCCAATCAATTCAACCCCGCCCTTCTTGAGTGTCACCTTGTGTTCCAACACGGGGAAATTCCTACTGACCTTGGTCATGCCCTTATTTGTCTTATCCCTAAACAGCCAAATCCCGAATGTGTCAAACAATTTAGGCCGATTAGTTTGTGTAACACCATGTATAAGCTTACTACAAAAATCTTGGTTAATCGCATGAAACCTTTGATTCCTGAGTGGGTATCGCATAATCAGAATGGGTTTATTAAGGGTAGGGGTACGGATATTAACTTGGTTGTCGCTTCGGAAATCCTCCATGCAATGCAAAAGAAAAAAGGAAAACAGGGATGGTTTGCTTTCAAAGTAGACTTAGAAAAATCTTACGATCGCCTAGAATGGGATTTTATTCGTCATTGTCTTTCTATGCATAATCTTGATTCTCACTCCATCTCTCTAATCATGAATTGCATCAATAAAGCAAGCTCGTCAGTTTTGGTTAATGGCAAAAAGTCGGAACCTTTCCACCATTCTAGAGGCCTTAGGCAAGGGGATCCCATGTCCCCGTTTATCTTTAATATCTGCCTTGAGTTTCTTACGGGCCTTATAAATCAAGCTTGTAGGGATAAGGCGTGGACGCCTTTTTGGGTAGGTAGAGATAGGGTTCCAATTTCGCATCTCCTCTTTGCGGACGATCTTCTGATTTTTGGTAGAGTTGATGAGAACACCTCCTTTAAGCTTAGGGACATCATGAAGATTTTCAGTCAGGCCTCAGGTCAAAAGATAAATGAGGGTAAAAGTAGACTTATTTTCTCTCCTAATACCTCGGTCGAACATAGGCAATTGTTCCAGGATACATTGAATGTTAAAGAAAGTGAGGATTTGGGGTTATACTTAGGCCTTCCGCTTTCTCATAAGAGGCCTTCAAAGAAGGATGTTCAGTTTGTCATTGACAAGGTGAGGGGAAAACTTGCTATGTGGAAGTCTAAGCTTCTTTCTAGAGCGGGTAGACTTACTCTAATTAGTTCAACCGTCAATACTATTGCTTCCTATTACATGCAAACAATCCAATTTCCGAAAGCAGCTCTGCTCGACTTAGATAGATTGTGTAACAACTTCCTATGGGGTGAAGGGGAGGGAAAAAAGAAAATGCACCTGGTGGGCCAGTCCCATACTTTCCTTCCTAAGTCAATGGGGGGGGGTTAGGGATCAGAAGTCATGTTGATTTAAACTTAGCCTTGTTAGCAAAATTGAGTTGGAAGTTGGCCGAAGGTCCGATAGTATAGCTAAGGACTGTATCGTTTCTAGATACATGAATCATAATTATTCCATCGCTTTTAAAAAGGGATCTCAAATTTGGAAGAATGTGGGGGTTGGAATGTCTATTCTTAAGCAATGTAGGAAGTGGAAACTGGGTAATGGTCTTTCTATAAAATTTTGGGAGGATGATTGGTTGGGCGTTGGCCCTTTGAGGAGCCTTGTGCAGGGCCCCTTGTTTGACAATGAATTAAATCTAACAGTTGGTGAGCTAATTATTGATAATTCTTGGAACCTTGACAATATGTCCTTAAATCTTCCTGATCACATCATTCAAAGGATTTATGCCTTACCCATCAAACATCACACAAATGATTCGTCCTTTTATTCAGTCGTGGATAGTGATCGATTTTACCTTTCCGAGGTTTATAATGAAATTGTCAAAGATCGTAAGGCCCGAAGAGGAGGTGAGTGGGTTTGGAAGTTAGATGTCCCTCCCAAAATCCGTTTTTTCCTATGGTTGTTATGGTGGGATCGTATTCCTAATTGTTCGCTTTTGCACCAAAGAAAAATCATTCCTTCCCCTCTTTGTCCCTTTTGTA
Organism: Beta lomatogona; assembly: GCA_947646795.1. Taxonomy (NCBI): domain Eukaryota; kingdom Viridiplantae; phylum Streptophyta; class Magnoliopsida; order Caryophyllales; family Amaranthaceae; genus Beta; species Beta lomatogona. The sequence goes on from CANSNZ010000358.1 coordinate 123,649, forward strand.
ATTCTATGGTTGAGTCTTCGATTCATGTTGTCCGGGATTGTAGTGCAGCTACGATCATTTGGAATCTCCTTTCCCCTCCTCAAAACATCTGGGACTTTAGTAACATCAAGGAGTGGCTCCGGTTTTGTTGTAGTAAGCAGCAGCATAGTAGTGGTTTGAGTTGGTATATCCTTTTCCCTATGGTTTGTTTCGAAATTTGGAAAGATAGAAATCGAGCTTTTTTTGATAAGAAAACTCATGCCCCGGCCCATATCACGCTTACCAAGGCCATTAACCTTGCCAAAGAATTTAGGGCCGCCAAAACGTCCCCCAGACTAGATCCTTCGGTTCGGCCCAGTAAGTGGAAACCTTCTCCCCCTCCCTTTGTCCATATTCATGTGGATGCATCATTTGTGAACATTGAAACCAAGGCAAGTTTGGCAGGAGTTATTAGAGATTCTTTCGGAGGTTGGCTCTGTGGCTATTATTCTTTATCATTTGCTATTGACCCATATTATGCAGAGTTATTGGCTATACGACAGGGTTTTGAGATGGCAAGAGATAAGCAGTTCACACATATTGCCATCATTTCCGATTGTAAAAAAGCAGTGGACACTATCAACGGTAATTCAGAGCAGATTGATTTTTATAGCGATTTGATTATGGATTGCAGGGAGCTGCGGCATTACTTCCAGGAAACCAGCCTTACCTTCACTAGACGGGAAGACAACCAAGTGGCGGATATGATGGCCCAAGAGTGTCGGCATAGTTTCGATAACATTGATGTAGTTAGGCATTTTCCCACCCCCCCTAATTACTGTCAGAAGTTACTCTCATTGGATTGTAATCGGCTGTTTGCCATAACTCTCTAATTGTGTTTGTTGCCTGTGTTCAACAAAAAAAAAAAAAAGTGACCATATATATTGCACAATGTGTTGCCTCGCTACTTAGAGAGCAGCGACGGCCCATCGGACGCTAGGGCTAAGGCCCTTAATTAATAAACTGACTGCCACCCCAATTGACAAGAAAATTGCTTAAAATTGTCTGAAATCAGCAACTTAATTCATGAAGCATATTAAAACCTACCGAAAATGCAGCGACTCTTCCTATGAAATCCTGCTTTTTATTTTTTGCTAGGCTTAGCTAGTGCGGCTATAACATAGAGCATACAATTCATAGAGCATACAATTCATTACCTTAATGACATGCTCCAAGTGACAAGTGACATGACAACAATTTAAGAGACAAAGAAGTTACATTACTATATTTTTTTCAAAAAAAAGGATTGTGAAGCGGTGAAAGCCGAACGAATTTGAAACTGGAACTGATCCAATTCATTACCAATACTGGCTGTCAATATTTTTGACTGGCTACCATTGAAATCAATTTCGGAATTGGATACTTTAAAGTTTGGTATATGTCGAATATCAGGTTCAATAATAATATATGGCGTTCCTAAATTTAATATATTTGTAATATATATACATATATGAGAAATTAAACCTAATAAATCTCCATAAACACTAACCAAGTTAGTCCAATTAGATATAGATAAAAAAAACATGAATCAGAATTACAATTTTATTTTTTTGCCAATATATCAATAAAATAATTTCAATGTAAAAAAAGTATGAAAACCTAAATACAATTCCCATCTGGTTTTTGGCCGATCACATATCTTAAGACACGCTCGGAATCGTGTATACTAACTTTGAAAATATGATCCGATATTTGATCCAACTCACTCCCTAAATATGCTGATACCAAAACCTACAACTGAACCATACATTTTTCTTATTTTTTATTTAGATAAGATGAATATCCCTTGCAAATGGGGGGAAATATGGGGATCTGACTTTACAAGGAGAAAGAATCGAACCTTTATAACAAGGGTGGAAGAAAGACCTCCAACCAAATAGACCTTGATTCTTAAAATTGAACATACATGTCTAAATCACCTTCTCACTATGTAGCTCTACAGTCCATACACCCTAAAATAAGAAACAAAAAAAAAGAAGAAAAGATGGGCTCAGCCCTATATGCCCATCTTTAAGATGTTGGTACATCATCCAGGAGTCCAGGAGCGACTACCAAGTATGCGGTATAACACAGGATATTTGGAACTCAGAGTCTGAGACATGTAGTATTTGATGCATTCATTCCCATAAATTTTACTTTCTTGTTCCATTTGTCTCATGCTCTCATGTTGCAGGGTCACTATTTGTCTATTGAGATGAATTTCCAACTGAGATCAACTCAAACATTATCCTATTATTGACCTTGAAGCTTGAAGAATCAAGATATTAATGGACATTTATTCTGCAAGTCCGATCCATTGATCTTTCTATCTAATGCACATTTTTGTACTTTGTTTGGAAATTAATGCATATTTATACTTGATGTTTCCACTAATGAATTATTATTGGCATTTATATACCGCATCTTTGCAATATTTGACTTATTGACGCTATATTATAAAATACTAGTTTCATATGCACGTGATGCGTGCGTTAATTTCAAAACTTGTTATTCAATTATATACTACATTCGTACTATATTTATGATTAAACTTAAAATGTGAAAGATTAATAAATAGATGAATTTAGATATATTAATTCGCTAACGTAAAAAACTAACAAAGGTTGCGAGTTATTTTTAATATTAATATTTTGTGAATGAATTTTGAGCAGAACAGAAATAATGAGTTGGTTTGACTGAATTAAAGAATATCAAAGGTAGTGAGTGTTTCAGACTTTTCAGGTAGACGTCATTATATACCATCTTCTCTCAAAAAAAAGGTCAATATATTTTGTCCATTTAATTTTTTGATTGAAGTATTTGATGCATGTATATTTTTAACTTGTTTAGAATGACAAGTTGAAATGAGGAAGGTTCTTAAATTATTTTCTTTTGTAACTTTTTTCATTCCATTAATTAGATCATTAAGGGTAATTTAGTATTTTCAGCTGGGGATACCATCTTCCTCCCCTTTCCCTTGTATAATAGAGATAATTCATTATATTGGAAACCCCTTGCATTATACTTTATATAATAAAATTGAGGTTGCACACTACGTTTGCATAATATCCTTTGTCTATTTTTATCATACCTCTCAAACTGAGCAGGAAAAACCATGTACAAAATCGATATCAAGATATGAAAATACGACTAGGCAAACCTTTGTACTTTAGTGGAAATAAGCCTAAATATATGAGATCCAATAAGTTGATTGGAAAAGTCTTGATTCTAGTCCAATCCACTATGTATTAGATTTTCTAATTGCACGGAAATGGAACATAAAAAGTTTCGACTATATTTGAATTCAAAAATAATAAGTTGAATGATTTGGGGACCCATAATAAGTTGAAGAGTGTGTTATATATGGGGTATTTTGGCTAAGAAAGTTATATTAAAAGATATGTATTCTAATAATTGTTTTGAGTCCCTCGCGAAATCATGACATCATTTACAAGAAAACATCGATTGGCATCACCCAAGTCCTGTCGAATTTATAGGAATTTTACGAACCTTTTCTTCCAAAATTAAGCGTACCAACTCACCTATCTATCTTCTCTTCAATAATTTTCTAACATATTGCTAATTAGGTGTATGATGGAACCTCATTAAATGTGTGCACACTTAGATTCAATTCCAATACACAAGATTCTAGATATTCCCTGTTATGAGATTGTGGTATCATTTTTTACTTTTTTTTTTTTTTTCACTTTTAAAGGTGTCTTCTATTCAACTTATTGGAATTCATTAGAGATATAATATATTAAAACTTATTGAAACTTATTATAAATTAAACTTATCTGAACCTATTCAATTTCATTAACTTCGGACAAATCAAAATAAGTTGAAGTTAACTCAACATTTTTTTTTTACAAAAAAAACCCAACTTTTTAAAATTACATTTCTATACATCACCCAACCAACTTATTGAAAATTGTAAAAAGTTAAAATAAAGATAAAAAAAATCATGGTCTTTCTTTTCAGTTTTCAGTCCAAAGCCACGTGTTTCCTGCTAATTAAAAATACTGAAAATGGAGAGAAGCCTGATTTCTCTTCTCTCTCTCTCTTTCTCTCGCTTTCCCCACTTCGAAACTTCTTCAATTGTTACTAATTCTTCCCTTCTTTCTTTCTTTCTTTTTTTCTTTTTCTGTCATTTTGAATAATCTCTTTATGACCTTTCCTCATTTCTTGTTCAGCTTTCATTTGACTTGGTAGGTTTGGATTTTCTTCATCGCCATTTTTTTTCTGGGTACTACCCAAGATCATAACTTTCTCATTAATCAGGTACTTTTTCATTTAGTTCTTCTTTTTTTTCTCTTTCTCATACTTTCAGTAATTTTTTTTATTTGTTTTGCTGCTTAAATTCTGCTGCTTTATTTTGGGTGAATTAATTGTTCAATTTAAGATGGATAGTTTTATTAGAAATTTCATGTTTTTCAGAGAAATTGAGCTGTTAAGTTGATTTATTTCATTCATTAGTTACTCCATTATATTGGGTTTTAAAGTTTTAATGCTTTTTTGAGGTTTCTGTTTTTTTAAAAAAAATTATTTGGGGAGGTGGGGTTTGTAGAAAATTCAAATTTGTGTTCTTGTTCTTCAATTTTATACACTTGATGATTTTGTGGGTTTATTGGATCTGGGTCCTTTTTTTTTTTTTTTTTTGAATAAGTTGTTGATGGTAATGGCTAACTTGCAGGTGATTTAGTTTCTTTTAACTTTAACCTGGTGGATTTTTTGGGGGAGTTTTAGTTGAATGGATAATAGCACTGACTAATTCTTATTTGGAATTGCATGCTTTTGTTTGCTTGTGATACTTTTCAGAATTTGTGGGCTTTTGGTCTGTTTCAGTATTGAGTGAAGATAAAAGGATTAGATTTTACTTCCTATTTACCTTTTTGTTTGTCTATCCTCTTTTACATTAGAGGAGAGAGGGACAGCATGGTGGTACTGCTAAGAAGCAATGAAACCATCTGGTGTAGTTAAGTGAAAGTTCGAACCTACATGCAATTTTTATCTGGTTGAATGGCTGACACGAACTCCATTGATCTACTTCCTCCAGTTCTATGTTCAATTAGCAGCGGACGAATCTTTACCTGGTTCTCTAGTGTTGTCTTATAGGATATAGGTGATATTGCTTGAATCTGGGACCTCTATCTTGACGCAACGCCCTACGTTTTAGTCTCCTTGGCTTGGAGTTTCGTAGCTTTCATGCTTGGATTATATCTACTGTTTTATGCTTCTCCTAGACCGTGCTATATGTGGTTCTGCTACCTCAATGCCTGTAACATATTTCCTTGTTTTGGTCTGGTGAGTTTTAGCGTTTGACCTTGTGTCTCAGTATTTGTTTTAGCGATGCTCACTTTCTGATTTTACTCATTCAGCAGGCTTTGAGATTGAATTATATGCTTGAAGGATTGTGAATAAGATGGGTTGTTTCACAGTCTTAAAAGGTAAAAAAGAAGAAGACCGAGAAGAGTGTACATATTAAACGTGTACTGCCTCAGGAAAGTACTCCTACAACCCTTCCTGAACCTCAAATTGGCAGTCATGCATTGCAATCAGCTCCTCCGAGTTTCCGTACCAGAGGACAGCCTGTTCAACCCACAAATAAGTTGACGTATAATAGGATGCGTGCACTTTCCGCACCATCTAGCCTTCATGGGCCCGACAGAGAGTCGTCATCAATCGAATATGAAGAGAGAGAGAGTCGAAATCCCATGTACAATTACCGCAAGAACAAAGGTCACCTAGTCCTCAGCCTCTTCCACTTCCTTCACCTCATGGTTTTGGATCCTTTAAATCTACAGGCAGCTTTAAAGCAGGGAGTTCCAGTGGCCCTCTAAATGCTTCTGGTCCACTGCCACTTCCTCCATCAGGATCACTCCGGAACTTCTCCTACGAAGAAATTTCAACTGCCTGCCACAATATCTCATCAGAAACTTGTACATCCGAGAGTCTCTCTTCAATTAATTTTAAGGCTTCTTTTTGTGATGTTTCTTCTAGTGCTAGAAAGATCGAGGCCACTGTTACCAGATTTTACCCTTCAGCTCAGGTGATTTGAAAACCTTTGCTGTTCTATTTTAATTTATAATCGTTAAGCTCATATAGAAAATTTTACACAACAAGTTCTATTTTAGGATTCGTGATACTAATACACTGTTTTTTTTGGGTCTCAAAGGGCTTAAGGGAATTTATGAATGAGGTGAACACACTTGCATCTCTTCAACATCCCAACCTGTGTAAGTTGCTTGGTTATCATGC
>CANSNZ010000360.1:0-357970 GCA_947646795.1 Beta lomatogona
TTAATAAATATTAATAGATTTGGCTAATATAGTTAATGAGTTTTTATTAATTATAGTTTTATAAAACATCAACCCTTTTTTTTTATATTCAACTAAGTATAACTAATTCTCATAACTTATTTACTTAAGCCGCCATTTACCTTTGATTATCAAAGTAATTAATACCAACAATACTAAAATCTCTCTTTGTTTATACTAAATCAATATTAATATTCCTATTATACTTTAGACACTCAAAGTCCATTAGATAAACATTCATAAGAAAACATTGAAACTTAAAACATTCGAAACTAACTATACTTTTTATCAATTTCAGCATAAACTTAAAATGGACATAACTTCCTCATTCGAGATCCAAATCAAGCGTTTCTTGAGCCTATATTGGATAAAATTTCAATACGAACAACTTTTGTTAAATGGTATTTTTGCTAAAAATGCCCAAAAACTGCTTAAAACTGCGTTTTACGAAACTGACAGTAATTTATATGAATTACACCACAATTCTCTTGAACAACATGTTTACTTAACATATTATTAATCTAAACTAACTAATAAAAAACTAAATAAACATTTTATTCATTCAATTCCACACCCAAACAATTAAAAATCAAAACCCCCAATTCAATTTCATAAACATAAACCCTAACTTCATAATTTTAAAAGAAAACTTAAATTAGTTGAGGAATTCATCTTACCCACTAATATAGAAGATTGGGGATGAAAAATAACTTGCAAAACGCCCCTAATACGAGCCCTAGACGCTCCAAATTACAGCAGTGATGACCCCCTTTGCTCTCCCTTGCGCCGCCCACTTCTATGATGTCACTTCTAGTGGTGGTTGTGGTTGCGGTCGTCGGCAACGGTGGTGGTTGTGTGGTGGAGGAAGAATATTGAAGAACTTGAGAGAAGAAGATGGTGAAGAATGAAGATGTCGAACGGTGAAGAAGAACGTAATGTGAAGATGTCGTTCTTTTTTTTTTCTTTCCTTTTTCTTTTCTTGTTTTATTTTTCCCTTTTCCCCCTTCTTACATATATGTGAGTATGTTTCCTCCTATTACTATTATTAGTTAAATTACTTACTAAACTTGTCCCACTATAACCATATAAATTATTTACAAAGTAATTCCTAAAGATAAATGAATTTAATTATTAAATAAACTAAAATATATAATATAGTTAATAAAATAAATAATAAACTGTTTCAAAAACCGGGGTATTACAGTATAACTCTCTAAACAAGCATTGCTATAACTCTAAGGAAGTACTACATAACTCTAATTAATTCTTCCTACAACTCAAACTATTATTGTTACTTATAACTCTATAGAAGCAGGGCCGTTCCTGAATATTATTGGGCCCGGGGCAAAATAAAAAAAAGGGGCCCTTAACACACGATATTTAATAAAATATGCGCACATTTATATGATAACCAACTAATTGAGAATTGACTAACTCACGTTTACAAGAAGAAACTTTTCATTTCATATGATTAATATTTGATACTCCCCCGTCCCATAAAAATCTAAACACTTGTGGAACATGGAGTTTAACGTGATAAGTTATAGTGTGGTTATCAAATTTTATCTTTATTTAAAAGTAGATGTGATAGGAGCTAGTGGAGCATTTCTATTGAAAAAGAAATAAAAGGTTGGGTATATTTTTTATTGATAAAGATAGATTGTGGGCCAAAAGGGTAGAGAACTAATATAATAATAGTGCAACGATGCCAAAAAAGAAAGGGTCCAAACCAAATTAGGCAAATAAAAAAAGTGTTCAAACTATTTCGGGACGGATGAAGTAATCCGTATTAACCAGACAAACCAATAACAAGACGAATAAACTCGGAATATCGAAATATAGAATTAAATTAAACGATTAATGCATTTTATCACCAAACACCTAAATTGAAAATTAGAAATCTAAGTTCAGACTTTAGGTTGTGTACATTATTTTATAATACATGCACAATCTACAATTTGAAGGTATATAAGATATAAAATCATACTTCTTATAACTATAAAAATGAGATAATAGGTAGAAAGGAAAATCAAAAAGTAAGTTCAAGTTATTGCAAAAAAAAAATAAAAAAGAACAGGAAAGTAATAACAAAAAGGAGAAGAAAGCATTGTCATGTTGAGATTCGAACCGCACAATAACAAGACGAATAAACTCGGAATATCGAAATATAGAATTAAATTAAACGATTAATGCATTTTATCACCAAACACCTAAATTGAAAATTAGAAATCTAAGTTCAGACTTTAGGTTGTGTACATTATTTTATAATACATGCACAATCTACAATTTGAAGGTATATAAGATATAAAATCATACTTCTTATAACTATAAAAATGAGATAATAGGTAGAAAGGAAAATCAAAAAGTAAGTTCAAGTTATTGCAAAAAAAAAAAAAAAAAGAACAGGAAAGTAATAACAAAAAGGAGAAGAAAGCATTGTCATGTTGAGATTCGAACCGCACACTCACAGCTCATTGGGCTCTATATTTCTAGCGAAGAAGCTACCATCTGCGCCCAATTAATTAGATACTTGTATTGCCAACATGCTAAAAGTAGTAGGTATTTGCAGTACTTAAAAAATTTCCAGATTAATGGCCCTGGGCGGGCGCCCCGCCTGCCCTGGCCCAGGGCCGGGCCTGTATAGAAGCTAAGTATGACTACAAACCTAATTAATTAGTTCTTCCTATAATTTCAAACAAATGTTAATATATATTGGAGTATCATAATATTGTAAATATTAGTCTTGTAATAGTTAGTTCAGCTTTTAGCTAATTAGTTTCATCTATTGTTAGGTTGTTACAGTTCTGTTAACTCACTAACCTCCTCTTGTATATAAGTGTAATTTTATTCCTTTCACAATTAATGAGAAATAATTTTCTTTCTCAATCTCTCTAAACTTCTCTCTTCCTTCTTACTGTTTACCTGAGCTAATGTAATAGATTTCAGAATCTATCATGGTATCAGAGCAAACGCACAAGATCTAGCTCATTTTTTTTGCTCAAATTCTTCACGAAATTCCGCGTTCTTCTGGAAAGAATTTGCAGATTCTGGAAATCTAAAGTTTCTGAATAATTCCGCAGTCAACTGAGGTATTTTTTTCTCTGAAAATTGAACGTTTCTTTGCAAGAATTTCAGCTTATTTGGTTCGATTCTTCCATTGATTGTTGCTTTCGGCGATTCATCGATTGATTGTTGATTTCTGCGCTTCTTCGTTTGATTGTTAATCTCTGCAATTGAATTCTATAATTTTCGAATTCAATCACTTTCTTGTTTGATCATTTCATCATTTGTTGTTCTTAGCTGAATTCCTGTTTCTTCTTTCAAATTGAATTGATTCTTGTTTCAATTCATCTTTTCCTGCTCGTTTTCTAGCAAATCTCTCTGAAATCATTCATTTCTTTATCTCTTCATTTCTTTACCAATCATGCCTGAATCTGAATCACCTGAGTCAACTTTGCCTCTAAATTAGAATCAAAGTAGCATCTATTACATTCATCCATCTGATGCTAATTCTGCACAGTTAGTATCCTTCAAATTTAATGGTGAAGGTTTTACAAGCTGGAAAAGATCAATGTTATTGACCTTATCAGCAAAAAATAAAATAGGCTTTGTTAATGGAGTTTTTAAACAACCTGCTGATGAATCCTCTGCTGAGTTTAAAGCCTGGAATAGATGCAATGATCTTGTATGCTCATGGTTGTTATTCAATCTGGATGAGAATATTTGGCAAGTGTGATGTTTAGGAGATCGGCTAGAGATATTTGGTTAGACCTAGAGGAAAGGTTTGGCTACACATCTTTGGCACAAATCTATGCCTTAGAGCAAAAACTAGCAGATATCACACAAGGAAATCAATCTGTTTCAGAATTTTTCACTCATATAAAATCTCTTTGGGATGCTATTGATGAAGCACATCCTCTGCCTTACTGTACCTGTAACTTGTGCTCTTGCAATCTTACTAAACGTCTCTATGAGAGACATCAAGAAAAAATGGTGATTCAATTCATGATGAAGCTTTCTGAGCAGTTTGCTACTGTTCGAGGTAATATGCTTATGATGAAAAGCCTTCCTAAGGTTACAGAAGCATACAGAATGTTTGCACAGGAGGAGAAGCACAAAGAAATTTCTCTGCAAACATCTCACACTGAATCAATGGCATTTGTGGCTGATAAACGAGGTTACAATGAAGGTTTTAAACCTAAACAAAACAATTTCAGAAAACCTGGACCTTCTAGATACTCAGGAGGAGGAACTAAACCAGTTAAGCCTGGATCTAAGTACTATTGTACTCATTGTGAAACACCTGGCCACAGCATTGATAGATGTTTTAAAATCCATGGGTATCCTGCCAATTTCAATGGTTTCAAAGATAAGAAAGTTGCTGCCTTGGTCTCTTCAGAATGTGTTGATATGGAGACTGATGAGATGGTTGCTCCTACATTGTCTATGGAACAATATAATCAACTTGTGAGCTTACTTCACTCTCAGAAGCCTCACAATACCACGGGAGGAAATTCTCACACTGGCCATGCCATGATGGCAGGTAACTATTGCTTACTTTCTTGCTCTGATTCTACTTGGCTTATTGATAGTGGTGCTACAGACCACATTTGCTCTGACTTAACATGTTTCTCTGAATATAAAAATTTATCTGAACATGCTAATTTTATCACAATTCCTGATGGAAGCAAAGTTTGGGTTCAACACATTGGTACAGTCAAGATAAATGATGATATCTTGCTTCATAATGTTCTACATGTACCACAGTTCAAGTTTAACCTCATTTCAGTCCATAAACTGTGTGCTGATTTGCAATGTGAGGTTCATTTTTCTCATGACAAGTGTTTCATATACTCTCAGAAAGGGAAGCTGATTCAACTTGGTAATGTCAAAGCTGGGTTGTATAATGTGAAAGATCAGGAGATTGATTCTATTTCTGCTTCACTTCATGATTGCAATCAGATCTGTCTTGCTGCTGTTGAGGATGCCAAGCTTTGGCATCTTAGACTAGGTCATCTGCCTTTTAGTCAGATTAAACTCATAAATCCATCCTGTGACACTAAGTCTTGTTCAAAAGACATTATTTGTCAAGTATGTCCCAAAGCTAAACAAACTAGGCTTCCCTTCCATGTTAGTTCTATTAAAACACACAGTCCTTTTGAACTCTTACACATTGATGTTTGGGGGCCTCATTCTGTCAGTACTCCATCTGGTTGTACACAATTTCTGACTATTGTAGATGATTTTAGTCGTTTTACATGGATTCATTTCTTGAGAAATAAAAGTGATGCTGTTTCTGTAATGCAAGATTTCTTCAATATGGTACAAACTCAGTTTAATACTGTTGTGAAGTGTGTGAGATCTGATAATGCTGGTGAACTCTGTGAAGGTGAGATGAAACTTTTATACAACAAATTGGGTATCTTGACTCAAACTTCTTGTAGTGATACCCCTCAACAAAATGGTATTGTTGAGAGGAAACACAAACATTTACTAGAAACTGCCAGATCTTTATACATTCAGTCCAAGGTTCCTGATAAATTTTGGGGTTATTGTATCTTGTGTGCCGCATACTTGATAAACAGAATGCCTCTTAAGCCCATAAATAATGCTACACCTTACTTCAGATTGTTTGGACAGGTAGCTTCATTAGATCATTTAAGGACTTTTGGTTGTTTATGTTACGTTTATACATCCAAAGTCAGAAGATCTAAACTTGCAGATAGGGCTCAACCTTGTGTCTTTATTGGTTATTCTACAAGTCAAAAAGGCTACAAAGTTTACAACCTCATTAGCAAACAACTTACTGTCTCCAGGAATGTTAAGTTCCATGAATCACACTTCCCTTATCACCTACTTCACACAGACTCCTCTTCTATATATAATCACTCCATCTATCTTCCTATCTCTTCTTCTTCTTTTTTCTATGATTCCCCTGACACTTCTTCCTCTTCACCTGATACTACTACTACATCTTCATTTTCTACAAACACATTTTCCACAACATCTTCCTTACCTTCTCAGCCAATTTTTTCCCCTGATACTATCATTGACTTTACTGAGGTTCTTACTCCTTCTTCACCAGTAACTAGAAAATCTTCTAGGACTTCTAAACCTCCATCATATCTTGTAGATTACAAATGCAATACTGTTTCTTCTTCATTTTCCCTCTCCCAACATTGGTGCAATTTAGTTTCCTTTCAATCCTTTCCTTCTCCACATCAAGCCTTTCTCTCTCAAACTTGTGACATTAAAGAACCTTACACTTATGCTGAAGCTGCCTCTCAGCCTATGTGGGTTGATGCTATGAATCTGGAGTTGCAGGCTTTAACTGCTAACAATACATGGGAGTTAGTTGATCTTCCAAGTGGTAAGAAGCCTATTGGCTCTAAATGGGTGTTTAAAGTCAAATTGAAGGCAAATGGTGAACTTGAGAGATGTAAAGCAAGGTTGGTTGCAAAGGGATTTAATCAGAAGTATGGGATTGATTATGAAGAAACTTTCAGTCCTGTAGTAAAGGTGAACACTGTTAGAAGTCTCATTGCAGTAGCTGCCAGTAAACATTGGCCTTTGTTTCAGTTGGATGTAAACAATGCCTTCCTTCATGGTGATTTGAAGGAAGAAGTTTACATGAGAGTTCCTGAGGGCATGCCTAATTCTAATCAGCAAGTATGTAGGCTCAAGAAATCCATTTATGGCCTTAAACAGGCTTCAAGGCAATGGCATGAAAAGCTTGCACATTCTTTACATGATCTAGGATTTACTAAATCTCAACATGATCATAGTTTGTTTATTAAGAAAGTAGCAGCAGACATTTGTATTGCAGCTGTATATGTAGATGACATCATTGTCACTGGTTATGTGTTATTACTTGGTGGTTCTCCTATTGCTTGGAAATCCAAGAAACAGAGCACCGTTTCTAAGTCATCCTCTGAAGCAGAATATAGAGCAATGGCTGCTGCAGCTTCAGAGGTGACTTGGACTATCAGGTTGTTGGAAGATTTGGGTGTGACAAATTTAAAACCAGTTGTTTTACATTGTGACAATCAATCAGCATTGCATATTGCAAAAAATCCGGTTTTTCATGAAAGAACCAAACATATAGAAATTGATTGTCACTTTACTAGGGAGAAAGTGCTTGAAGGTCTCATTCAATTAACTTATCTTCCTACCAAGCAACAACTGGCAGATGTTTTTACCAAAGTCATGCCTTCACATCAGTTCAATTCCTTGCTTACCAAGTTGGGAATGTTTGTTCAACCATCTCCCAACTTGAGGGGGGGTATTGGAGTATCATAATATTGTAAATATTAGTCTTGTAATAGTTAGTTCAGCTTTTAGCTAATTAGTTTCATCTATTGTTAGGTTGTTACAGTTCTGTTAACTCACTAACCTCCTCTTGTATATAAGTGTAATTTTATTCCTTTCACAATTAATGAGAAATAATTTTCTTTCTCAATCTCTCTAAACTTCTCTCTTCCTTCGTACTGTTTACCTGAGCTAATGTAATAGATTTCAGAATCTATCAATATAGCTCTAATTATTTTTCATAGTTCAAACGAGTCAAAATCACTTGAATACAACACAAGCTAAAGGGAACTAGGGAAAACAATTACAACTCAAAAAGATGAACAAAATTCAAAATCACACTTCTACTCGAAGAGTCCAAACTAAGCAAATTCGCATACGATAAACAAATAACTTGAAGAATATCAAAGTTAATACATTTTTTGAATTTCAACTCAAAGGCACTCATTGTTCAAACTACTTATCTGAACTACCTTCAATTATTATGTCAACAAAAGGAAAAATGAATTCAGTTTTAGTTCTTCCTGAAAATAATATACAAGTATATGAGTATATAACAGAAAGAAAATTTTCTGAAATGAGAATAATTATAATATAACATAATATATACCTACTGGTAGAAGGGATGAGAAGAAGTGGATTATGGAGGAGAAGCAGATTCATCGCAATGAGAGTGGTAAATGATAATGACAGCCATGAATGGCGATTCTCCGACGACGAGAGTGTTCTTAGAGAGGCCGAAGTAATCAGCGAAGACGCGACGCTCGTTGCCTGAGAAAACCGAAGAAGAGAAGTTTCGGCGATGATTGTAGCGTCATTGCTGATTCCGTGATTGATCAATCAGTCAAAGCTATTTCTTTATGCTAAAATGGAAGAAGAAGAATAAGAGAGGGAGAGGAGCGTGTGTGCGTAGAGGAGGGAGAAAATGTGGCACGTTGATTTATTCGAATCAAACGGTTGTGGTTGTTTCTCATTTCTCATATAAAATCTCTTCTCACTCGATCTTGCCTATATATATATATATATATATATATATATATATATATATATATATATATATATATACTCCCTTCGTCCCAGAATAGTCTGAACATTTTCCTTTTGTCTCAAATTAGTTTGAACACTTCCATTTTTGGCATAGTCCCACTATTAATATATTATTTCTTTTACACATTTTTGGCCCACACTCTACCTTTTATCAATAAAAAGTTACCCAACTTTCTCTCTCCTCTAATAAAAAATACCCCACCAACTCCTATCACATCTACTTTTTAAATAAAATAACATTTGATAATCACACTACAACTTATCACCTTAAATTACGTGTCCCAACAAGTGTTTGGATCTTTCTGGGACTGAGGGAGTATTTTTTTTTATTTTTTTTTGGGGCCCCCCCACTAGAAACTTGTTGATAACAAGAAGAATCCTACTGGACCAACACCTTTCGTAGATCAGCTAGTTTAGGTGCACAGGTTAACACGTGAGAGTAATTTCATATGCGTTCTGCATTATTGCTTTTTCTTTTCGAAACCATGTACTTCTTCCTTTTTTTTTACATGTTACACTTTTTAAAATTGCGGTTATCTAGGCAAAAATTTAATTGGGGATTAAGTAAAAGTAAAGGTGGGGATTAAAGGGAGTGGGGACCACCCCTCCCCACCCACCCCCCAATGACCCAACCCCCTTCCCTCTCCCCTCCACCCCAGCCCCGCCTCCACCCCCTCGCCCTCAACTCCACCGCCCCTTCCCCGTCGATTTCCCCCTCCACTTCCACCGCCGCAGCCCCTCCCCCCCCCCGTCCCCTTCGACTCCCCTTCGAAGCCCCCACCTAGAATTCCAGACCGACTATGATGACATGGTTCGCGTAATGGTTGCGCGTTTCTTATGCGATAGGTCGGACAATGTCGGACGGTGCTTCCGAAGTTGGAGAGGAAGGGGTTGGGCTTGGGGGTGGGTGGGGAGGGGGGGGGGAAGGGGTTGGGCTGCTGGGGTGGGTGGGGGAGGGGTGGTGGAAGAGAGAGAGAGGAGGTTTAATTAATTTAGATTAGTATATAATGAGGTTAAATTAAATAGGTTTAATTTTGGTTAAGTGTGATAAGTAAGGGTAAATGGGTCATTTTGCAGCATAAAACTTTCCATTTTGGGGAAGAAAAAAAGTGTAATATATATTTTGCACCATTCCATTTAAGGAAAGTGTAACATGTTAAAAAAATGGAGGAAGTATTATTGTTGGAATGTTGGGTCTTGTTTTTATAGCGATCTGCATAACGAGTGTTAAATAAAAAAAGTTTAACCATCATCAATTGCCGTCTTAGCTCAGTGGTAGAGCGCGTGGCTTTTAACCACGTGGTCGTGGGTTCGATCCCCACAGACGGCGGCATCTCCATATCTTTTGTTTTTATTAGGCGTAAGCTTTGTTAAGAGCAATTGAGAACTGGGTTTTCTTTGGTCGGTGACTATAAATTCTACATATTAATTTTGGTTTTGGATTATCAAGATTGAAACTTCTCATGATTATAATTGTTGTGATATTTATAATTGAAAATAAGAACACCCAAATATGAATAGGAAGTCTTTATAAAGCAAGTGACAATAGAAGAGTATTAAAATTACATTTTTTTTAGTTAGACGACATGATGTACATTATACTCCCTTTGTGATCTACCTTGTCTTCTTTTGTAGAGTTTGCAATAACCAACTTTGACCCTCCATATACATAATTATTGATAAAAGTTATGCAAAGTTGATATCTTAAAGTTTTGATTGAAATGAATCCAACAAGATGAATCCAACAAGATTTAACAATGCAAATTTATAATTTTTCGTATATAATAATAATCACTAAATATTGTTAAAATTAATCTACCTAGCTTAACTAGAATATTTAAAGTGAGCAAGACAAAAAAAACACCATGGAGTATTTGTTTTAGAAATTTATATGATATAACCGTGACGATTAGGTCATTTTTTGCAATAACACTCACATTTGCACCTTTCTTCCAGGTAACCCCTAACTTGTTGACAAAATTGAACTTAACAATTTTGAAAATAATGTTGCATAGGTTAATAGTATAATTACTTTAAAACCCACTCTTCTATAACTTTTTTAAGAAAATTTATATCTATAATACAAGGGTACGGTATATTTTTTTTTTTTTTTGACAATAAGTAAATACAACACGACGACAGACAAGTTAACCCATGATTTTAGTTTGGAAAGAAAATGCGGGATGTGACTAGGGGCTGATTGAGGGGAGCTTACCCAGACCATGACCCGCCCCAGCCATGTAGAAACAAGTTAATACTAAAATAATTCAGTAGCTTGATAATTGGAATTATTTCCATGAATAATGTCAAAGTGAGTATTAATTCCTCCTAGGTGCTAAGCTTGAAATTAATTACATGATTACCGTCCACGTAGGACAACACATATTTTTTTTTATACCAATAATGTTTCACCTAAGTTGACCGCTACTTGAAATAGCAGTTATATTATGTCCATAAGACAATCTATAAGGCACGCATATAAACCGCTAATTCAAATAGCGGTTCATTACAAAACACGAGCAATACAAGTAAAAAGGAGAAAATGTGTGCCACGCAGACGTGGGCGTCCCGCGCACGAGGCTGCGCGGTGCGCAGTAATGCGTAGCACACATTTTCTTTGTTTCTCTCAGTGGCGATTTACCGGTGTAAACCGCTACGCCAAGTAGCGGTTTGCCCTCGTAAACTGCTACCTTGAGTAGCGGCTTAACTTAAAGTTAATAACCGCTACACTCGGTAGCGGTTTGCTTTGCCGAATTTTTTTTTAAAAAATTCTAACATGTTGTCTACGTGGACGGTATGACGGGAATTAATTTGAAGTTTGGTGCTTATGTAGCTAGGCTGGTCCTTTCCATGTTGTTTGCTGCACTTGGAGGGTTCAAAACCCTTACAATGCGTTTTCCGATCTTTCCGCCCCCACCTTTCTAAGTTGTTTCTCCAACTTTTCCTCCCGACCTTTTTTCCTTGAGTTTTTTTTCTCATTGGTTTCTTTTTCTGAGTTTTAGGATTAGATAACTTCTAAATCATAGCACTCTCTACGAATTACAACCTTTATATTATTGTATGTATGTATTATTATAACACATAAATTAAGGAGGTTAAAACATTATTACGTAATTCTTATTATCTTCCGACTTTAGTTAATTTTGTTGTTCTATAGATGTATGTCACAGTAACCTCTAATTTCTCCATTTTTAATTACTTGTAACATTTTGGGTCTTACACATGACAATATGCAACTTTGACCATTAATATCTTTGATTATCAATTAGTGAAAATAATATAAAAAGAAATTATACAAAATTCGTATGTTGTGAATAGATATTGAGATAACATCAAAAAATCCTATTTACTTAAGTTTGTTTTATATAATTTCCTGGCATCGGGTCAAAATTAGTATATAAATAGTTTTGTTCCGTTATGAACTATTCGGTTGGGGTGAACCGGTATCAAGCTAGTTGGATCCCGCAAGAGAAAACACGTAAGCTAACCTAGGGGTGATATGAGGAACTCCCCTCCGATGCTTAAGTCAATAAAGTAAACTGGGTAGTTTCTCAAGTATCGCTTATTTATGATGGGAAAACGTACCTAAATGACTCAGATCATGAGGTATTTAATCTATTTATAGTGGAATGGAGTGTTTCGCTAGCATTAGGACACTTCCTCATTGGCTCAACTAATACTTATCTTGTAATTTGTATCCATCCTCTTGGCCCAATGTACATAGCCCATGGATCATGTCCAATGTAGTAAATCAAGCCCTAGCCCATTCTGCATGGCCTGCAAGGATCTCATCTGTATCTTTAGGTTAAGACCGGTATGTATGGGTCAGTTCCTGAAATCACAACTAATATCTTAGCAGAATACTCATGACGGTTTAGGTGGTCTAACAAACCGATAAGGAACTTGGACAACCCCCACACAAGCTCAAAAGTCAAGATGTTACAATTACTAAAATTGGAGGTAGTATGTGATAAAACTTTATATGCTATGAAATGTAATTTGGCCCATAGGATAATTTTTTCCTGCATCTGTCACTCATGTGACGAGTAGTTCTACATAACTTTCTTTCTCTGTAATATCGTCTCCAAAATCGTTAAGTTTAATTGCCTATACTAGTTGCAGGCTACATGAGACAGAGGTGTATACGTGAGGGTCATTCCACAAAAGACTCAATCTTCAGGAATATCTCATATAATTCCCCTTTTTGTTTCTGGTATAGATGAGCTTAAACCTTCAATGATACGTGTTAGCTCTTGTTCGATTCATTTAGATGTATAATATGCTTGTAAATTCATAACTGGAATAATTCTCTACAAGTAAAACAATTACAAATTATTCTAAAAATAATATCGAGATGTAACTAACAATATTATGTATAAGTATATTTTTCCTTACGTAAAACCCACAAAACAAGATCAAAGGGAAATAATAAATATAGTGTAAAAGTCAACCTGTATCATCTATTTTAAAATGGATAAATTATTATCGTATGTATCATATGACTTATCTATATGTAATGCCAAGGTGACACCGACCACTATAATAGTCAAGCTCAAGAAGGGCGTGGAACAAGGTGTTTAGAATTGGATTTGGTTCGAGACTACTATTTTGAAACCTAATTTTGACCTACCAACTCTTTTTTTTTTTTTTTTGAGTCCCCTTAACTATTAACTAACAAATTAAATTGACATATATATTTCTTTTGTTTTCTCGAAAAATTGTTTTGCAAACCTTGATTCAATAGTTGAGAGAAATGCTGAACAGAAATATAAAATTAATTTTCCTAAAAAAAACTTTCTTCCTCTATCGTCCCAAGATTAAATATTCAAATGTTATAAGTGTTATACTCCCTCTACTTTTTTTATTTGCTACATTGTTATTGTTAGGGGTGGCAATGAGACGAGACAACTCGTGAACTACTAGAGATCGATTGGATCCAAACTTGGTCAACGCCCGAATCGAACTCAATCTCGACCCGAGATGTTGGTGAGTCGAGTTGAGCAACTCGATACTCAACTCGAAAACTCGTAAGAAGCTCAAATACCCAATTATCAATAGCAAAATACCTAAATTCAACATTTTTCTACCTTATTATTGTTATTAACATGAGACACTTGCAAACTACTCGAAATCTAGTCGGTCAAAGCTCGACTCGGTCAAAACTCTGAGCTCGACTCAACTCAAACTCGACTCGAAATGCTAACGAGTCGAGTCGAGCTAGCTCATACTCAAACTCAAATCGCATCATTGCCACCCCTAGTTGCTGCGCAATTTTCAAAACGTTATTTTTCTTTTGGTGCGAATTGGCCACAAGGGCGGGGTTGAGAATCGATCCCAGGATCACCTGGAACCAGGAGGGAAGCTCAAACCAACTGAGCTATTCCTCACTCTCTTATTTTCAAAACGTTATTTAACCCTTAATATCTCTTATTTCGTTTATGTAAAAAAAATTAAAAATTTAATATTATGAGTCTACACACGGAGACGAATCTAATAAGACCACATGACTATATTTTTACTTATATAAAAATCAAAATAATCAGTCAAAGTTAGTAGCTTCATTTCCAAAGGAACAATATAGCAAATAAAAAAAGGTGGAGTAAATTATAAAACTCACTCGTACCAAAGTTTCTACAATTTTTTTGTACCTAACATTAGCGGTGAAAGTTCGGGGTACATTTTAGACTTAGGGCTCCTCCATTGTTATAAACTTATAACTAGTATTTTGGCCCGGACGATGCTCCGATCAGTTACAATTATCATATATATTATTAATTTATAAATTTCATAATTGATTATATTAACTTTCGTAATATTCTGTCTAGTGCGAAATTGAAAAATGGACGATATGGCATCATAAGTTGTTCAAAAAAAAAACTTAGAATTGGAGATAAAAAATTTAAAATAACAATTTCAATGGAATTTGGGTAAGAGAATATTACTGTTACTTAATAAAAAGGTTAAAGAGCAAAAAAAATTCTAACATGTTTTTATAATTACATATAACTATAAGACTTTATTATGTTTTACTTTGAAACATTAAGCATTGAAATTGTAATGGATTAGTGGTTAAATTCTCACATTTCATTTCAAAGGTCATGCGTTCGAATATAATCTAATAACTATACATTGTTAATAGGAAAATTTGTCAAAAAAAACCTTTTACGAGTTCAGTTTTGCGAAAAAAAACCTTATAAAACATTTTTTGCGAAAACAAACCAAAATCAAAATTATTTTGCGAAAACAAACCTAAGACCATTTTCCGACGTTGACCATCTCAATTCCGGCGTTGACCACCACCTAGCCACCACTACCACCACCTGTCGCTAGCACCCACCCACCCCTGCAGCCCCCACTTCACCCCCACCCCAGCCCCCACCACCTGCAACCCACCTCACCCCACAGCGGCCCCAACCCCTCCCTTCACACCCTCGGGCGGCGGCCACCCACCCCCCTTCGCCCCTACCCTCTCTCATCTTCCCTTATTCCCTCCTTCACCCCCTCTTCTCCTCTCCCTTCGTCCATTCCCCCCCCCCGCAACCCCTCCCCCGCAGTTCCTCCTCCCACCCAGCCCAAGGTTTTTCCAGGCGCCCTAAAGCATACGAGATAGGAGAGAGAGAGTAGTAGATAACGAAAATGGGTTGGGGTCATGCGGAGGGGGTTTTGGGTGGCGCAGCGATGGGGGGGGATGGACGAAGGGAGAGGAGAGGGGGAGGGCCGCCGCCCGAGGAGGTGGAGGGAGGGGGGTTTTGGGTGGCGCAACGGTTGGGGGGTTTCGGGTGGGCGCAGTGGTTTGGGTGGGGATGGACGAAAGGAGAGGAGAGGGGGGAGGGAGTGAGGGAGGGAAGAATGGAGAGGAGAGAGGGTAGGGGCGAAAGGGGGGGTGGGGGTGCCGCCCGAGGGGGGTGGAGGGAGGGTTGGGGGCCGGTGGTAGTGGTGGTTAGGTTTCATCTTGCAAAAATAATTTTGATTTTGGTTTGTTTTCGCAAAATAATTTTGATTTTGGTTTGTTTTTGCAAAAAATGCTTTATAAGGTTTTTTTTCGCAAAAATGAACTCGTAAAAGGTTTTTTTGGCAAATTTTCCTTGTTAATATTTTTGATTGAGATTATAAACATGTGTATTAGAAGCTTCAGAAGAGTGTTAGGTGACAACGTTCTAAACTCCTTTAAATATATTTGTATAGATTTTGACTTATAACCTCTTATAGGTAAAAGGAAAAAGAAAAAAAAAAAAAAGCATAGAAAAGAAGAAGTTTGTAACCCTAACACTCCAAATTCGAATAAGTAGAAATTGCGCGATTACAAGGAAATTCCATTTCTCTCTACAGATTAAAGTCTACATTCACATTCATACACTCCAGTTTTCTATCTCGAAAGTTCAATTTCATATTTCCATTATCAATTCAAGTTACATTTCAATAAATTGAAGGGTTTTTTCGACGATTCAAAAAATTGAAGGTTTGTTTAGGACTAATTTTACTATTCTTAGTTTTAAGATTTTGATTTTGTATTTTACCATTAGATATTTGAGTAAGAATTCAAATAAGAAATCATTAACTAGTCTGCTAAAAAAATCCAGATTTTTGTATGTTGTTATTATTTTCTTTTTGGGTTTTCAAGGCTATTTTGTAATAATAATAAAGATAATATCTTTGAGTTTAGATTGTATGATAATTAGCTCATTGATACCTAAGCTGTTCAATTGCAATGTGTTTTTCATCGATGTTGAATATTTGTATAATGGGTGGTGATTATAGGTCTAATGAATATAATGTAGTTATGTAAGAGTTTCTGTTATCTTGCTTCTTTTTATGCACAATGTTTTGATGGTTGAAATTATGAAATAGGTGGGAGTAGCTCGAGTGTCGAAAAGAAGAGTAGAAGTGAAGGGAAGGGAAGGGAAACAACTCTGGCTAAACTGTGTTGAGGTGTAGATGGACATGGTTTTGATCTCAGTGGAAAGTGTTGTTGCATTCTACATAGAGCTTGAATGCATGATATGATTTGCGGTTTTGGCAAACACCGATCTATCTATAGAGCTCTTATATCCAGATTTGTAAAAGCAGGACTTATCAACCAAGCAATAGAAACTTTTGACGAGATGATTAGTTCAAACTGTCGAGTTTTTAGTATAGATTACAATCGATTTATCGGTGTTCTTATCAAGCAGTCCCATCTTGATTTAGCTGAGCATTATTACAACACAATGATCCCACAAGGCTTTTCTTTGATTTCTTTTACATATTCGAGATTTATATGCGCCTTGTGTGAAGTGAAGAATTTTCAGCTCATAGAGAGTCTTCTAAAAGATATGGAAAAGCTTGGATCTGTGCCGGACATATGGGCATACAATATATACCTACATTTGTTGTGCCAGGAAAATCAAACAGATGTAGCTCTAAGCTTATTACAGGACATGATGCAGAAGGGAAGACAGCCTGATGCTGTAACATATACTGTACTCCTCAGTGGATTATGTAAGGTAGGGCGATATGAAAATGCAGTTGAGATTTGGCATACTATGATAAAGAATGGAATTAAACCAGATGATAAAGCTTGTAGGGCTCTGGTTCTTGGTTTATGTGGCGGTGGTAAAGTTGATTTAGCTTATGAACTTATAGTAGATATGATGAAATGTGAAGTACCTATAGGCATACTGGTCTATAATTCTCTTATCAGTGGGTTTTGTAAGGCTGGCCAGATCAATAAAGCACTAGCTATCAAAAAATACATGAAGAGGAATGGATGTGAGCCAGATCGAGTCACTTATAATATAATCTTGGGTTTTTGTTGTGATCAGCTTATGCTGGTGGAGGCTGAGAAATTGATGGAGAAGATGGAAATGAATGGACTGGCACCTGATATATATAGCTATAACCAATTTCTGAAGGGTCTTTGTAAAGCTAATCGCCTGGACAAGGCCTACTTGTTGCTTGATGTGATGGAAGTGAAAGGGCTATGTGATGTCGTCTCTTACAATACTATTCTCAAGGGACTGTGCAGTGGACATCACACTAAAAGGGCTTATAAGCTTTTTGAGGAAATGTTTCGAAAAGGTATCGTCCCCGATACTATGACATTTACCATCCTCATAAAAGCTTTTCTTAGAGAAGGTAGTTCCTATGTTGCCAAGAAACTTCTTGATCAAATGACTGGAATGGGCATTTTTCCGGATTGTGTTTTGTATACCATAATTATAGATCATCTCTGTAAGACAGGCAATATTGATGTGGCTCAGAGTGTTTTCAGTGATATGGTAGAAAATGGAACTGCACCAGATGTAATTTCATACAATGCTCTTATAAGTGGGCTTTGTAAAGCTTCTAGAATAAATGAGGCTATGAGTTTGAACTCCAACATGCAAAATAGAGGACTTTGTCCTGATGAGGTGACTTTTAAGTTGATTATTGGAGGGCTGATACGGGAAAATAAAATTTCAGTGGCCTGTACACTATGGGACCAAATGATGGAAAAGGGATATACTCTAGATAGATCTATCTCTGAAAGGCTAATTAACGCTCTCCATTCAAAAAACACTTCATAGTTAAGTTAGGCACTATCTGATTTGAACACTAATTGATCCTGTTGGCAAGACATGGCATGATTGCGTCCTCAATTGTATTGGCTGCAAAAATTTTGGGCTGGAACTACTCTGAAATTTGCTTAAATGCTGATTTGCAGAAAAGGAGCCGTTTCAGTTATATGTCTGTTGTTCTATTCATCAGCAATGTCTTGCAACCTCTGTATACGATGTTTGTATGGCCTCTTCTGATTTTCCAGGGAATGTACACCGAGCAAGTTAAGACAGGGCATTGGTTAGAACCTTATTTCATCTTGTAATTGATGTCATGACCACATTTGATGATCTTGGCTTATGCTAATCTGAGTGCCTTTGAATTTTGATTGACAAGATTGTTTTCATTTTATTTTTTTAGGTTTTATTGGTTATTGCTCTGAGATTCAAGTCAAGGCTAGTTGCTAAGGAATTAAACTTGAAGACAGGAACAACCTACATCATTGCAGCCAATATCTGGTAGGATGTTGTCTTTGCCCTTGGTACTATAAGTGTTTCATTTTTGGGATGTACGCTTACTCAATTGAGAACTTTGACTTCCTATATATCTAACAATGTTTTTAGTTGGTGATCTCTTTTGTTTTCTCTGATCAGTTGGTCGTCATTGCATCTATCTGTTGTTTTTTGTAGACTGCAATACCTGATTTGCATGTGGTATATGGTTGATGGTGTCTAGTTATGTAAATTTGATGCAACAACTTCTTGTTTGACAATGTTTCTCTAAATGTGTTTGTTCAAGTTAATATACTTATATGACTGAAACATGTTGATATGGGAGTTGCTTCTTGTTATTTTCATATTGTTACTGATCATGTGTTAAGTCCCCTCTCCTTGTTTGTCAAAAGGGCCTTATGTGATCTTCCTTCCCACCTCTCACCGGTGCATGAACTTTTTTGGTTGCAATCCCTTATCTCTGAGACCAGGATATCTTGTTTGCTACTTAAATTTTTGTCTCTTCTCAACACTTCTGCCTCGTTCCTTTTGCAAAGTGTAGGGGGCCCTTATTAGTGCGGCTGCTATATTAGTAGGCTTTTTGATGCTTTGTTGCATGGAGGTCCTAGAAATAGTAGAAGAATGGCACCAGTGACGTTATTCACCAGGATGTGGAAACCCTTTTGTGAAGGACACTGACTAGTAATCTCTTGGTTTTTCATCTCTCATCTTTTCGTCTTTTGGTTTTTGGGCTTCGGAAATATTACGCATCTGCAGTCTTTTTCTCACATTTTAGAAGTCGCTGTTGCAAAAAATGTTAAAGGTAATGATTGGTTTTCAAATCAAAACAGATTATCTGCTATTATTCAGGTATTGGTTCTAGTATACTATTGATGAATTGGAAGACTGTTTGTGGGTACAACTGGTTGAATGGAAGATGATCATTTTAATCACTTTAGCCATGTGAATCAAAGCTAGTGCAAGATCTGCAGCTCCTTTTGTAGAATCTTGGTTTGGATCCTCTATTAGTGAAACTTCTTTTGGCAATATAGCATTTGCTTATTTTTCCCCATTCTTAGTGTGAAGATTTGTGGCAATACAGAAGCTTGCTTAGGAGTTATGAGTGTGATGTTGGTGACTTAACTCTCCTTGACAATGAACTTTCCTATTAGAGTATTAGAAATATAGGATCGAGTCCGGAGGTTCCAAGCTATGTAGGATTGGAACTATGTTCCATTAACATGAAGATCTATCCACTTCAGATGTCCCTTTTATCTTAGAACTCATTTGGGAAAAAAAAATCTTTTTTTTAACGAAAGGGTCTGTATACATAGCTGCAGACTTATTGAACTACTGCTCTATCTTGTAATATATGAATTGTTGCTTATTAGTTGGTGATCTAAGCAGCCGGGGGGAACATGTTATGGGGTGAGGGAGAAGTGCAGAATTTGTCTTTGTTAGGTGATTGGAGTCTTGGTATTCCTTAGTCCTTGCAGTTTTCCATGGTTAGATGTGTTCCTTTTGTGATCTCGCTACTGGTATCTTGGCCATCGGGATAATGTATGGACTGTACTTGGATGATTGGTGTCAACTTGTATTCTCCAGCTGAGCAAAGTCTTTTTTGACATTCAGCTCTTTATCTGACTTAGGCTTCTCCTTCATAATAAGATTTGAATTTGATCTCTGAGGAAGTTATGGAAGCTAGATACTTTCTTGGGCTTGTGTCGTGAATTAGTTCTTGGTCATTGATGTTTATCCTCTTATGCTGGACTACTGTAATGATTGTACCTCTTTTATACTCCCTCCGTCCCTTTTAATTTTCCCCATTTTCTTCGGTTTATGTCATGATATAAGTTTTAGGAGTTGTTCATTCTCTGACGCTTGACCACTGATAGCTTCTTTTGTACTCCCTGTGTCTCTATGTTTGTCCCTTTTTTTTTTCCGGACTGTCCCTAAATGTTTGGTGACTTTGGTCCATCTCTTTATATGACAAATTTTTCCAGTCTACTTATTCTCTCATATCGGAGGCCACCCACCAACAATTTTTGCCCTACTTTTTCACTCTCATTGAAATTTGAAAAGTGTGCCAAACAGAAAGGAACAGAGGGAGTATGTATAGTTGAACCCAATTGTCAGATTGCACTAAGTGTTTATCTCTCTAATTTTGTGATTGGTGCTAATGCTCTGAAAAACTCCTATGAACATTGTCTGAGACATTTGGAAAGTTTACTGTGGACAAGAAAAATGGAAAATAGCTGATTATATGGCTAAAACGTTCACTTTTTTTTTTTTAACCTATGTTCAATTTTTATCGTTTACGTTGTTGGAAATCTTAGGCAGTGAGACTTGATGGAATCTTTGATGACTTATATATATTTGAGTTAGTCTTGCGTGGACCTGGTCCACACTAATATTATTGTGAACCAAAACTACTTATTTAATATAGTGACCCTTATTTTTAATATAGTAACCTTTTGAAATCGTAAGTTACACTATAGAGTTACTATCTACCATAGTGACCGTTTTTTTCAATATAGTCACTCTTTCTTACATTAGTTTATCATGATGAAATTTTCAGTTTGTGACATAGGAACTTTTTTTTTCCGCACATTCAAACTTTATAATATTTATCTACTCATCTTTTACATCTATTTTTTTTTATATAGTAACCCTTTTTTTCCATAAATCACATAAATTAGCATTAGGTCCACACTAATTTAGTGTGGACCGGGTCCATATAAGTTTTTTACTATTTATTTTGCTCCTTTCATATGGACATAAGATCAGTCCTTTACTGTCTCAATCTTTAGGATATGGTCAATCTTTGGTATGCCTAAACATGTGATGCTGATACTTCCATATGCAATGTGAGTCATGACATATAAATTAGGGTTTTTTTGCATTCTCTTCTTTTCTTTTTCCCCCTTTTTTATGAGATTATTGTCTATTGCTGTTGCTTCTTGTTTGGAAATATGGAACTGAAACTAATCTTTAATTTATCAAGAAAGATTGAGGAAGGTAAACTGGAAGGCTCAGAATTCCATTTGAATTCGGCGCTGATGGCTTGATTCAAAACTCATCAATTTCCTGTGCAGGATTGCTGTCTGTTTGCATTTTCTATTTTAGTACAAAACTTTTGCGAGCTACTATATTAGAATATAATGAATATGTATATGTTACTAAGTTTGTGCTTTTGCTCTAACAGTAACAGATCATTTTTAGGCCACGTTCTATGTTATGCAGACACAGATACTAGTTCTAAGTACGAGTACATATTCTAATACACTGTCTTAAAAAATTGGACGTGGACGGGTTGGGGGTATGTCATCTGTTAAACAAACTCCTTTTTAGATGACCTTTTGCGTGTGTGCTTTGACGTAATAATTAGTACTCACATTGAAGGTTGATCTCAAGCACATTTGTAAGCACACACTGTATGATACAATTTTCTTTCTTCCCCTCTTGTACATTTTTTTCTCTACAAAGATTTGTTTGAATTTAAGCGTTAAAGATTTCATACCATTGTTGGAGTACAGAGTACTGACACGTATATGTGACATATTGAAGAGGCGAAGTAACATACGACACATTATTTTTTCATTCAATGTCTGATCAGAACTTTTGTTAATGGTTTTTTCTGGTCAATGAAATGTCGAGAAGTTGGCGCCTTTAGGTTCAATTACAACTAATTATTAATTAGGAGTTTGTTTTTAAGGCTTCCCCCCCGTCCTCTCTCTCTCTCCCCTTTTGCATGGCCTACCCCTCACTCTAACCGAAATCTGGAAGCTATGCTGTGCCAAAAACATTGGTTTGGTGTTGTGCAACTTGTATCTTCATCTGTGTGTTTTGTTTTTGGTTAATGGGATGAGATGTATACATCGGAAATGAAGAGAGTTTATATTTTCCGATGTTACTTGCACTCTATGTTACTTCAAATACTTGTGTCGGATCCTTGACATACCGATATGGGTTATGGACACTTTGATACTTTATTTTAGGCAAAAATCCTGGAGATCTTTTTTATTTGAGTCTGTTTTCATTTAGTTCTATTTACTTTCTTATTAATATGATAATATCACAATGTTGTTCAGCTTTTTGAGTGTGTGTTTATTTTGACAGAAAAGACCAATGTTTCTAGCTCTTTCAATATGTCTGATTGCAACATACTACTCTATGTGGTAGCTGCTTGTATTATCTAAGTCTATTTGTATGCTACAACTTCTCATTTTGTTCTTTTCTATTTCTCCAGTTTCGAGATTCACAAGTGACATAGAAAGAAGCGGCCATGCCAGTATGCCACAGCCACTACAAAATGGTCTTACTTTTTTAATCGTTTTGAAGTCTTTGAGCAAGCCATTTGAATGGAAAGAAAAAGGTGTAGAATGGTGTATCAATCAGTTATTGTTGATTGAAACCCTTATAATGTAAACATTGTAGTAATTTTTTGAAAAGTTTCAAACTGGTGGCACTAGGTAGAATTACATTCCAGTTGCCAATATTTATCTCTATCATATAAAGCAACTCTTGAGGACTTTGGTGTCCACTTGAGTTGCCCAAATTACCCCCAACTATAAACAAAAATTACAAGTGCAACCATTTAATAAATTTAAAAAACAAAAGTAAAATAAGGAAAAAAAAGGGGGAAAAGAATCCTAACATTTGCGACTTTGCGTTAAAATAGACAGCTAAGTAGTTACGTTACTTCACTGTGTTCACCTTTTCCAATTTTTTTTTTAATGCACTAATTAATTGTAAAGACAGTTTCTTCTACTTCTTCAATTTCTCCTCTTCTCCTTCCTCTTATTTCAACTTCTCTCATGAATGAGGATTAAATTGAAAATATCCACAAAATCACGCATACGTGATGTCAAGCACGCATCGCGTGCAAAAAATACTAGTATAATTGAATAAAACTGACCTATACAACAATTTCAGTGAAAAGTATAATTTCTTATAGTGGATTTTTGTGTAGATCTACTTCCGCTTTACACGCATCTGAAGTACCATTCAAGAGGCTAATTATTCACACAAAAACTGTATAATGCTGCCATATTCACACAAAAACTGTATAATGCTGCCATATTCATATTATTCATTTTTTAGAAATGACATAAGGATCTTTTATATTGACAATTCTGACCATTTTTCATATTGATCATACAGTGTTTTATACCATATTTTGTTGATCATACAGTGTGTAATACACCTCCCTCTGCACAATATGGAAGGATTTAGCATTCCTCTTTCCTTATTAGACAAGGCACTCTTTTCCAACTTATAAGACAAGTATCGTAGTATGAAATCAAAGTGACTAACTGTTGCATCGTCATTCCCGAAAAATCTCGTGAGAAACCCACATCATTGCAACTTCAACATGAATCTCAATCATGTTGCCACATGTTGAACCTTCAGCAAAACCAAATTTTTTGGCAGCACTTGATAAGGTAACAAAAGAATTGGCAGCACCAGCAGCGAGCAGCACTTGATAAGGTATTAAGGTACTTAAATAAGCTGCTTCACACAACCACTGGCTATGATTAGACTCTTGGAGCATGCTGATGAACTGCCGGGGCTGTGAATCAGCCTGGGATGCACTGAGGATCTGGAGAAAGTGGAATGAAATAAACACATGGTTAGGCAGAACCATTGAATACAATTCAAAAAAAAATTGTGTTTTTCTTTACCAACAAAAGCTCCACTTACAAGAGTTTTCATGTATAATATTTCAAGTGCGGCAATAAAAGCACAATCATTTGGCAACTGCTCACTCACCTTAGCCACATCTAACCCTGCTTGAAAACCAATTCCCACAACTCTGACTCTACGAATATGCAGCTGGGTAGTACAAGCAAGCCTAAGGCCCTAAAGACAAGTATGTTTAAGGAATTGCCAAGGAAGGTCAAACGTATCTTTAGCGAATATCTTAAACTCGGAAGTACTCATTCTCTTACAGTACAAGTGTACAACCCCTGACGTCATATATACAGCTCTTATTGTGAAACGTATACAGCTCTTATTGTGAAACACAGTTTCCAAATGGTAAAATACGGCATTAACTCCATTAAGGATAGTAAATTAGCAACTTAACATAATAAACCCCTGCTATACAGTTCTTTTTAGTTCTTATAACATGTCTTGTGAAACACACTATACAAACGGTAAACAATGACATTATATATAGTAACTAAACATAATACAGTGCCTCCTATCCAAAAAAAAAAAAGAAGAAAATAATACAGTGCTCCACTGTATTCCAAGCCAAAATTTCAAGGGCCAATCTGCAAGTAAAATTATTTGAGTTGCCCTCAAAGTTGCAACGCTATTAACATGTCAAATGCTCAAATGAAGTCAATTCAAAAGTTCAAACACAAGAAATGTCAGGGAGTCTGACATATTGGCCAAATTATCTTTCCTTTTTATAGGAAGCACTGTATTATGTTTATTTCCTAAATTAGCAGTACAAATAACATTGAAAGAACCACAGTAAAAGTCATAAGCAACAATAGACCAAAGAAGACCCATACCCAGATCACTTTTCAGGTGCTCTGATGTCAGAGAGTCTGACAGATCCATCAACAAACCCAGCAAATTGGCCTCCAAGTACTTCACAAGCAGCCTACAAACACAATTTACAATATTCACCAGACATAATAAAAAGAGAATAACATAAAGCAAAGCCGACTTACAATAGTGCTGGCATTTCACGATGAGGTCCAAGGCAGATCTTACCTTTGAGGCTTTGCTTCCCTTTTGGCTATTTAATCATTCACTATCATTTGATGTCGTGAGAAGAGGTTTTGAGAAGTGCCTATGACTCCAATGATATATGGTTGGTCGTGAAGAATACTGTGCTCCATGTGGCCAGTATCTAAAGAGCTAACCAAGTGTGGTCGAAACTCCAAGGAAGAAACTCTTCTCATTCTCATCAAGCAACTTGCTCTAGAGAGCTAAGTACAGGTGGAGTTTTAAATGTCAATCGCAGATGACCTGTCAAACCATCCCAAGATCATCCTTTGGTATAGAAAACTTAGCAAAGAATCAATTAATGTGAATATAGCAACTTGACTAAAGCAAACAACAGAACAGTAGCTTCAGAGTTATACAGCCAATAATAAAACCAATCACCAGTACCATAAAATATTTTGTATGGCTTTATTTAGATGGATTAAATAGTAGTATGTTATTTAGCACATCAAAATGAGTCATACCTGAACTCATATCAAACCATGATGATGACAAGCTAGTCCAGAAAGTCTGACACCAGCAGAAGAGGTAGGTTTGCCTGGCCGAGCAGTAGCACTACTTGTGAAGGGACTTATGGGTCTTGCAGCAACCTGTTTAGCTCCAATAAAACAGAGTTCTCTGCCTAAGTCTTGCAAAACAAGGTGCTGAACCCTCTGCTAATGTACACATGGAAAATATACACTCAAATTAAAGACTACTATCCACTATCAAGCATTGTTTGTTTTTCCATTGCCAACAGCATCATTTGATGCACCAGAACCAAAACGTTCAGAAGTATCATCTGATGGAAGAGATCCACGCAATATTCCAGCAGTAGCCTGTAGCCAGTGGACAGGACTACTTGTGGAGACTCTCTCATCTCAAACTGCAGTGCTGTCACCACCAACTCTCCAACAGAGGAGTAATTTGGAAACTAATGATACTTCCTGGAGGCTAACAGTGGTTTAGAGTACCATAAATACTACCTGTACTATTAACATGCAGAATATTGAGCCCATAACAATCTTCATGTGCTACTGATGATCAGAGGCACCAAGTATTTAGTCCGACACAGTGCCTAGTATTAGCTAAATTAACTAATTGGGTTAATAAGTAATCAAATAACCCTTATGCTGGTGATATAATGTATTAGTGTCTAGTCTCACTCAGTGTCTAACAAATTAATTTATTGAACAAAAAGCTATATTAATGCCTAAGATCTTTCAAATAGAAACTATGTTAGTCTATCAAACCACTGCCACATTTCTGCAACTACTATTATATTCAAAATCTCAAGGTTTAAACGTGATCGCATGCAAGAACAAATACCAAAGAAGTCAGTAGAATTTATGCTCAGAGTTCACGCTTCAGACAGGGTAATGACAACTCAGTTAAAATCCAACATTGCATTAAATTTAGATAAAGCAGTATGTCTGATACCAGCTGATTCAAACTGAAACCAAGGCGAATTTACTGGCATCAACGTCTAATACCAGCTAATAACAAAGATCTTAGACCATGGCACTGACATGCTTCTTGGCACCACAAACTGAGCACACAATTTCACTTGAAAGTGATATGCTTGATATGACAATTCTATACATAAAATTCGAAGATGTGGGAAGACAGTTGGTGAACATGCTATACGAACACCCTGTAACAGCACGTTCTGCCATTAACATGGTGCCATGGAGATATCAGGCTTCATCATCATATCAATCACTAGGTTGACAAAGAAACTACATCTAACTATTAGTCCAGGAGAACTACTTAGCTTCAACATCAAGAGTAATAATATGACCTATCCTAGCTTTTCATTCGGAGCATACCTAGTGAACATAATATGTAGAACCTTGTCATTCAGAGCATACTGTAAAAGAACCTCCCTTGCACCACCACAATATTCCACAGCCACCAAGAGAGAAAAAAAAAATAAATGAGAGCGTTTGAAGAGAGATGAATATAAGCAGAGAAGAGAAAGATTTCTCGTATTACTGAAAACAAGATAAAAGGTTACAGGAGGTATTCGAGTGACCCCACACTCCTAAATGCCAAAATGAAGAATAATTTCGGGATAAAAAATTCCCCTTAATTACTATTCACTATTTATACTACTGACTTGGTACGGATATTTCTCTCAAGAAGCTTCTCTGCTCTTTCCCCAATCATTTGCAGTCACTCACAGCTTGCCACCTAGCTGCCCTTCTGTCACGTCACAAATTCAGGTGCTGGTACTGCCCCAGGTCCCTTCTTGCTGACATGGCGCCTTGAGTAAGTGACAGTCACTAGTGGCCTGATTTGGGCTGGCTGGTTGCTTGGGTCTATTACATTACCCGCGGACCAAAGATTCACCTTGTCCTCAAGGTGGAACTCAGGGAACTGATGGTGAAGAATATCGTAGTCTTCCCATGTGGCCTCCTCTATAGGCATGTTCTTCCACTGTATCAGCACTTCCACAGGGGAGGTTCCTCTGACCCCCAAGAGTTCAGCAGGGGTGGCCTGCAGTTCCAGGTCTGCTGTGAGGTCATTGGGTATGTGTGAAATGGCAGGTAGGTCCCCTTTGATTCTCTTTAATTGCGAGACATGAAAGACGGGGTGAATTCTTGTTTGTTGTGGCAGTTCTAGCTTGTAAGCTACTTGCCCAATCTTCTTAATCACTTGGTATGGTCCATAGAAGCGAGGAGATAACTTCTCGAAGGGCCTCTTGGCCAATGACTGTTGACGATATGGCTGTAGTTTCAGCAGTACCCAGTCCCCAACTTCAAACTTCTCCTCGGATCTCCTCAAATCTGCCCCCTTCTTCTGCCTCTGTTGAGCTCTCAGTAAGTGCATCCTCAATTCATCCCTGATAGCATCTCGCAACTGCAACTGCTCATCCAATGAATCCACAGGGGTTTGACCCCTACCCACCCGTATTAAAGCAGGAGGATCTCTCCCATACAAGGCCTTGAAAGGCGTCATAGAAGTGGACACATGGGGGGACGTGTTGTAGGATAGCTCCGCCCATGATAGCCACTTGGCCCATTGCCTAGGCTGTTCGTTGATGAAGCAATGAAGCTAAGTCTCAAGACTTTTGTTGACGATTTCGGATTGGCCATCACTTTGGGGGTGATAGGCTGTAGATCGGTTCAATTGCGTACCTTGAAGCCGGAAGAGCTCCTTCCAAAAGATACTGAGAAAAATTTTATCTCGATCCGAGACAATCGAGCTAGGAAACCCATGTAGTCTCACAATTTCCTTGATGAAAGTTGCTGCCATGGTGCTTGCGGTGAGCGGATGCCGTAGTCCTACAAAGTGTGCATATTTGGTAAGGCGATCCACGACCACTAAGACCGTGTCAATACCCTGAGAGCGGGGAAGACCTTCAATAAAATCCATCGTGATTTCATCCCAAACTTGAGCCGGAAGGGGTAGTGATTGGAGCAGCCCTGCTGGGCTTGTGTGCTGCCTCTGGCAGGTGGTACATGATTGGACATGTCGGGCTACATCCTTGCGCATGCCGACCCAATACCATTCCATGGCTAGGCGAAGGTAAGTTTTTAATTCCCCTGCATGCCCACCAAGAGGAGAGTCATGATATTCTCTTAGCAATGCTTTGGTGATGGGTGAACGTGCTGGGACCATTAGCCGTCCTTTGTAAAGTAGCCTTCCCTCCACTAGCTCGAACCCATGGTGCTGCTGTCCTTCATCTCTAATGCCTCTGATGAGATGCTGCATAAACTCATCGTTCTCAATGTGCGGTTGGAGCTGGGCCCAAGGTACCCCACAAACAGTTTCCATCATACCAAACTCTACTTCAGTGGTGGCTTTGCGGGATAAGGCATCCGCGACACGATTGGAAGCCCCTGGGTTGTAGTGTATGTCAAACTCAAACCCCATTAATTTTCCAACCCACCTCTGATATTCGGGTCCAACCACCCGTTGTTCCATGATCTACTTCAGGCTTCTTTGATCTGTGCGTATCACGAACCTCCTCCCCAACAAGTAATGGCGCCACTTTTGGACTGTCAACACAATTGCCATGAGCTCCTTTTCGTATATGGATTTGTGCCTAGCCCGTGGCCCTAGTGTGTGGCTATAGTAGGCTATAGGGTGCTGATTTTGCAAGAGCACAGCTCCCAACCCATGCCCGGAGGCGTCCGTTTCCAGCACAAAAGGACAACGAAAGTCCGGCATGGCTAACACCGGGGCGATCACCATAGCCTTCTTCAATTGTTCAAAAGCCTTACCTGCTTCCTCTCCCCAATTGAAGCTATCTTTCTTGAGTTGGGCAGTAAGGGGTAAGGCAATTCGGGTATAATTTGCCACAAATTTCCGGTAGTAACCGGTGAGCCCCAAGAAGCCTCGAAGTTCCCTCAAATTCTTGGGAGGAGGCCAATCCAACATTGATTGGACCTTCTCCATATCCATTGCCACTCCTTCAGCCGAGATGATGTGGCCCAAATATGCCACCCTTTCCTTCCCAATTTCACACTTTTCCCCATTTGCATATAACTCGTGTCGCGCTAGGGTCTCCAAGACCGTGGCTAGATGATCACGGTGAGCCACCTTGTCCTTACTATATATAAGGATGTCATCAAAAAATACGAGAACAAATTTACGTAGGAAAGGTTTGAATACCTCATTCATGAGAGATTGGAAAGTAGCCGGGGCGTTGGTGAGCCCGAAAGGCATGACAAGAAACTCATAATGCCCTTCATGAGTCCGGAAAGCGGTTTTGGAGACGTCCTCTTCCTTGACCCTAATTTGATGATAACCCGATTTCAAATCGAGCTTGGTGAAAATCTTCGACCCATGTAACTCATCAAGTAGCTCGTCAATGACTGGTATTGGGTACTTCTCCGGAACAGTGGCCCGATTGAGCGCCCGGTAGTCGACACAAAACCTCCAAGAGCCATCTTTCTTCTTCACAAGTAAAACCGGGCTAGAGAATGGGCTAATGGAAGGACGGATGATGCCCGCTCTCAACATGTCTTCAATGAGCCGCTCGATTTCGTCCTTCTGGCCTTGCGGGTATCGGTATGGCCGAACCGATACTGGGTCATATCCTTGCTTAAGCACAATAGAGTGCTCTCTGTTTCTTTTTGGGGGCAGGCCCCCCGGAAGATGAAAGACCTGCTCATACTTAGCCACCGTGTCTTGAAGGAATTCCGGTACCGTCACCTTGCTGCCCTCTTCTCCCACAGTCTGCTCCTCCTCAATTCGATTGAGCTCAACCCATAATCCCCCCTTCCCTTTTTGCAGCGCTCTAATCATGGCCTTCAAGGAAATCCTTGAGCGAGCAAGTGAAGGGTCCCCTCTCAGCTCCACGATGCCTCCTCCCACCTTAAACCTCATCTGTTGTTGTTTCCAGTTTGTCAACATATCCCCTAATTTCTCCAACCATCGTATGCCTAGGATGACATCTGAACTCCCTAACTCCAATGGAAGGAAATCCTCACAAATCTTCACACCTTGAACCTCCATTTCTATTCCCTTGCATTCCCCAATTCCCTTTACTGCTTCCCCATTCCCTAGTGAGACCCCGAAACCCTCGGTAGAACTTAGAGGAATTCCCAGCCTTCGAATGGTAGCCAAGGACACAAAGTTGTGGGTCGCCCCAGAATCCACCATAATCACTACTTCCTTCCCTTGAATTGTACCTACCATCTTCATAGTTTTAGGGTTAGAGAGACCTACCATCGAATTCAAAGAGATTTTCGGCGAGACTAACTCCGGTGGAATCTCGGCTGGCTCCTCATCCCCTTGGACACTTCCGTCGCCCTCATCTTCCCCCTCCATAGCCACCATGACACTGAGCTCGCGCCGTCGACACCGGTGCCCGGCCGACCACTTGTCGTCGCACCGGTAGCAAAGGCCCCGTTCTCTTTTGTACTGGAGCTCTTGGTCAGTAAGTCTCCTTATGCCTCCTGAGGTTTGGGTGGAAATTTGAGTTACTGGGTTTTGGGTGGTTTTGGTTGGGTAAGTAATTTGTTTTGGGCTTGGGCTTTGGTAGTTGGGATTGTAGTAGTAGGAGTTTTGGTTGGGTGGGTTCTGTAGCTGGGTATTCGCACTTGGGCCGGACTGAGTTTGGTAGGTCCGATTTCCGTAATTGGGCCTCGTTTTGGACCCTGCTATGATTTTGTCCTCCACTCTCAGCGCCAAATCCATGGCCTGGTCCACATCCACAGGGTTCTGCAATCTCAGTTCTGCCCTTACCTCCTCCTTGAGCCCATTAAAAAAGGTGGCCAGTGCTATTTCCTCTGGTATGTTCGTGAGAGGAGCTGCCATCTCAATGAACGTCCTTCGGTACTCTATGACCGTTCCGGTCTGTTTGACCCCCAACCACTGCTCATGGAGGGTCCCTGCGTTGGTCGGTCGAAACCTCCTTAACATCAACAGCTTCAGTTCCTCCCAGGTTTGTATCGGTCGACGGTGATGTTCCCATTGGTACCATAGGAGGGCGTCGCCGTCCATGCCGACCACCGCCGCCTCTAACTTCTCCTCCTCCCTTAGGTTGTAGAACAAAAAATACCGCTCAGCCCTTAAAATCCACCCATCCGGGTTGGTTCCCTCAAAAATGGGCATATCAAGCTTCCTATACTTCCAGTTTCCACCTCCATGCCCCCCTCGTTCTGGGTTTTGAAATCCCCCACCATGTTCAAAGTTTCGACCTTGGCCGTTTCCCCCTTCTATCCCATTTCCGTTTGGCGGTCCAAGTTCTCCGTCCCCATTTGGCCTCATCGGAGGTAATCTCTCCCTGATAGCCTCGATCGCCGCCCGCACCTCGTCGTGGAATTTGACCTGGCTCGCCTGAACCCTATCCACCGCGGCGTCCTGGTTCTCTCTTCCTCGGTTGATTCTTGACTCCAACCTAGTTGATAGAGCCGTTAACTCCT
Source organism: Beta lomatogona (assembly GCA_947646795.1). Lineage (NCBI taxonomy): Eukaryota > Viridiplantae > Streptophyta > Magnoliopsida > Caryophyllales > Amaranthaceae > Beta > Beta lomatogona. Next base: position 31,982 of record CANSNZ010000360.1, read on the forward strand.
CCGTGAACCGCTTGGTGATGACCTCCAAGCTGGCCTCCAACTGGGCAGCTATGGAGTCCTGCATTTTTCCCGCAGCCACCCCAACCGCCGTGGCCACTTCCCCTGCTATGGTGATGCGGATTCCGGCCAGTTGCTCCTCCAGTTGTTCGACCCTTTGTGCCGCCGTAGGTGCCATTGCTCTGATACCACTGTAAAAGAACCTCCCTTGCACCACCACAATATTCCACAGCCACCAAGAGAGAAAGAAAGATAAATGAGAGCGTTTGAAGAGAGATGAATATAAGCAGAGAAGAGAAAGATTTCTCGTATTACTGAAAACAAGATAAAAGGTTGCAGGAGGTATTCGAGTGACCCCACACTCCTAAATGCCAAAATGAAGAATAATTTCTGGATAAAAAATTCCCCTTAATTACTATTCACTATTTATACTACTGACTTGGTACGGATATTTCTCTCAAGAAGCTTCTCTGCTCTTTCCCCAATCATTTGCAGTCACTCACAGCTTGCCACCTAGCTGCCCTTCTGTCACGTCACAAAATCAGGTGCTGGTACTGCCCCAGGTCCCTTCTTGCTGACATGGCGCCTTGAGTAAGTGACAGTCACTGGTGGCCTGATTTGGGCTGGCTGGTTGCTTGGGTCTATTACACATACATTAGACATCAATACAATATGGGTGAATATTGTAAACCTCAACCTGGAAGCAAGTTAACATGGTGCCGTGAAGATATCAGGCTTCATGATAGATATACATCATGTCCACATTGAGATTCTCTTAACAGTAAATAAGCTAGAATTTTCAGCCTCATTATATAGATTTATGTAGCTTCAGAAATTGCAGCAAGATTGCTTACATGGTGCCTGAAAAATTACCTTGGCGAACAATTCTTCATACATATTCTAGGAGTGACATGAAATCATAGTGAGTAATAAAGTGTAATTTATCTCATCTGTTGAGCTATATTAAGTAAGTGCGGAAGATGGTTGCTGAAGAAAAACATTTACTGAGAAACACTACCCAGAAATCCCTAATGCTAACCATCCAGTCATTCTCAGCACAACCAATCTTTTGACACATCTTCCTTTGGCAATAAATCAACCGAAGTTCTTTTGGTCAACCCTCGGAGAACCTTTTTACGGTGCATTACCTCTCAAACCAAGGCTTTCTCTCGCAATTCACCTCTAACTCTGCTATGTTTGCCTAATCCAGAGACTACCACAGATTCAGCAGGAACTTTATATTCCCCAGAAGTAAATCTGCAATGCAGCTCATTTATCCACTGTAGCATAATTACATAGGAGTGTAGGACGTACTTAGGTGCGTTCCGTGCAAATCCAGCTTACATCCTAACGATACTTGTATTAACATGGCTTCTTCACCCCTTAACACTACAAGCAGTTCTTCTAGTGAAATGGGTACATTTTTGAGATCTTGCAGCAATGACATAACAGTTGAACATGAGTTCAGCACAAAATTATGAGTTCTAATTGAAAATCCAATGCCTAAGCCTTTTAACTTTGCCATCAACAGAGCCATCTGGGACAGTTCATAATGAAATCCTACCCAATGAATAGCCACTACCCTCCATGTCAGCAACACTTTGTACAGTTAATAATTCAAACTGTATGACTAGAGCCATGTTAAATGAGATCCTATTCCTACCCAATGTATAGTCACTATCCTCCATATCAGCAACACTTTGCAGCATTTCATCAAATAATCCTACCCTTCGATATCCTTCCACTATGGATCCAATCTCAAACGCTGATGGTTCAAAAACCAGAACATTTGAATTCCACATCCTCTAGAAGTTCCCATCACAAGCGCAAAATGGTTTCTTAAATTCCACAGATTGCAGTTCCTAACGATTATCGAACTTCAGCCGCCAAACCGTCACAAGGATCTGATCAACAGTGACTAGAAACTAACAACAATATCCATGTGCTGCTGACGATCCAAGGCACTAGGTGTCTAGTTTGACTCAGTGCCTAGCATTAACTACATTAACTGACAGGGGTAATAAGTAATTAAACACCCTGATGCTGGTGTGAGGCATCAGTGTCAAGTCTGATTCAGTGTAACAGAAAATTTTCATTGACCAAGAAGTGACATTATCATATTTGCCATTAAAATTGCCATTTTCACGCAATGGGTTTTAAATTCTTTTATTCCATTTACATTTCGATTTCATTTCCCTGAAAAACAATATGGGGGTACAAATTCATGAATGCAGTTGGGATTTACATAAAATTGATTTTCTTCTAAAGCTATCATAGACCCACTTTTCTTTTTGGGCTCACTTTTTTCCTCACTTTCTTTTACGTGGTTTCGTTTTTTTAAGTGTTAAATGACAGTTAGACCCTGGTATTGGACGCAGCTGCTCTATACTGGGTATGTGCTAACACTTCCCTGTACTATTAACATGCAGAGTACTGAGCTCATAACAATCTCCATGTGCTATTGATGATCTGAGGCACTAGTTGTTTAGTCTGACTCAGTGCCTGGCATTAACTAAATTAAATGACTGGATTAATAAGTGATCAAAGAGCCGTTATGCTAGTGCTCTGAGGTACTTAGTGCCTAAACTCACTCAGCGTCTTAAGTGAAAATTATGGACCAAGACGCTACATTAGCTTATAGGACTCGAACTTCAGTACCTAATACTATGTTTTTTTTTTTTGACAGGCAGTACCTAATACTATGTTACTAGACAGTGAGTCAGTCTATCAAACCATTTCCAAACTTTTGCAACTACTATTAAATTAAAAATATCAAAGCTTGTATATAATTGATACAACAAGTAGCGAACAAGTTAATAGAATTAATCTGTACGGTCCAAGCTTAAACACATGGCATAATTCCTTGCACATACGAAGACAAAAGTCTTATAACAACTCGCTTAAATTTCAAAATCTAGCATTGCATAAATTTTGATAAAGCCGTTCCCGCAAATTATACAGCATTACAAAGCAGAAGTACAAGCCAGTAGTTTAATGTGCCTGGTAAATCACCTTGGCATACTGGTTCAGTACAGCATTCCTAATCAATATCCAATATAGCTTGGGTCTCCAAGAAATTCAGCAATTTGTTCCAGCCGCACACGGATCAGCTCCCTTGTATCAGCATCTTGAACTACACCAGCTTCCCTCTCTGTATCCTTCTCCACAAGACTGCCATATACCCCCTTATTCTTTCCAAAGAGAACGAGAACATGGCCACCTCGCCTAGGAAGTGCAGTTTCCAGTATATCCTGTTCTACTCCCTGAACAATCTCCTTACCATCGTCCATCGATATATCACAAGTGGTAGGTCCAACAACATCAATTACCTCACCCTTCTTCAAGTAAAACCTTCCTCCTTTAAAAGACTTGCTAATAATTCTTACCCTAATATGACTCATAAGCCAAGGAACACTACTACTACTCCTGCTCTCATTCACCTGCACCCTTTCTTCCCTAACTCGTCTACCCTCATCTTTATCTCTCTTACTCTCCTTCCTTTCACTCGACGAATCCTTACCCTTCTTAACCCTTCCCCGCGTATCTTCCTTAGAACCTTGAATCTCTAACTCCTTCAACTTCTTCAAACACTTATCTTCCTCCAAAGAACCTAACTCCGCGACCTCACTTGCACGAACCTTCACTTCCTTTTCACTCCGCGAAAGCTTCAATACGAGCAATTCACCTCCTGGTGACACCTCTATAACTCTACCCTTCAACCCCAACTCTCTCCCACCAATAATCCTAACCTCCTTCCCAACCCCAAACCTCAAACTTCCATCATTCCCCTCTTTCTCTCCACTCCTATTACTCCCATTATCTTTCGCCGGAACCCCAGGATCAGAATCAAACCCTAACCCCTCTTTCGCCGCCTTCCGCTTATACTCAACCACCTTGACATCCTCCTTAGCATTCTTCCCAATCCCCATTCCTTCTTTCCACCCATACCCAGCCAACAATGCTGCCCCAAAACCCTCAACAGGAACCTCTTGAAATTGATCAAAACCCTCATCTTCAGGCAACCTATCTAAATCAGTTCTCAATTTCTTCAGCATAATCGTATCAATTGAATTAGGGATATTGGGATCATACTCCTTACCATTGATACCGGGTTGCCGGACATTAAGCCCGTATGAAATACCCGACCCGGATGATGCGGGATCCGTAACGTCTGATTCGATCTCGAATTCTAGGGGTTTTCCGCCGGAATGAATTGGGGGAAGTTCGAGATTCTTCATCTTCTTGGTGGGACGCCATTCGTTCTCTTTTGGAGGGATTATGAGCTTTTTGGGGGCGGAATTTTCGATTGGGGTTTTGGAAGGGTCGAATTCGGTGAGAAATTCGTGATTGATTTGGGGTTTTTGCGAAGAATCGGTGGAATTTTGTGAGAGTTTAGGTTTTGAAGAAGAAGATTGTTTGGGGATTGAGAACTTCATTTTCATGTTATTGCAAACGGTATTGAAGAGAGGAGTCTACTAAAACTGTTGTGTAAAACTCTAATAAGCAACTGAAAGTGTTATAACTTATATAGGTATGTTTTGTGTTCTTGAGGTAATCCATTAACTACAATGTACAGGTTTACAATAATATAATCTTGCAGAAATTTTTTATTTTTTTTTACCTCAGTGAAAAGTCAATTCATTAAAAAAAAAAATTATACTTCCTCCGTTCTGATTTAAATGAAACGGTTTTCTTTTTTGTTCGTTCCAAAATAAATTAAACATACCTTAAATAAGTAAAAAGAATGAATGAAATGACATAAATACCCATACCCACCCCCTCAGTAAATACCCATTTTTTCATTAATCTCACTCTACTCTAACGTCTCTTTCTCTCTCCTGTCTTCTTCTCTGAGACTTTAGTTCTCTTGTTTCTCTCTCTACCACTTATAAAACAAACTCATATATCTTTTAATCTACTACAAATTTTTACAAAATAACACCAGAATAATAATCTACACCTTTTTGTCAGTATTTTGAGACCAATATTTCACATCTTTGCTTTTGTTGGATTTTGGGTTTTTCTCTGTCTTGGGTGTTTAAGAGCTGCGATTTTTTAAACCATGGATTCGTGAAAATATTGTGACGAAGAAGAAGGAAAAAGTAAACCTACTTACTTTGGTTTTGTTGAGGATCCTTTTCCACCTTTGGAGCTTGAACGTCTCTACGCAATTATAGATGATCTGGCTAATAACAAGGGCAATTGTGACTTTTTACCCTATGAAAGTGACATTTCTAAATTCCTGTGCCCAAATGCTATGTTTCATTTAAACCAGAACGGAGGAAGTATATCTATAATATAAGTCAAGAACTAACCCGTATATATCAGATTGAAATAAACATGGTTCTAACATAGTTAAACCAAGAATGTTGAGTAGATCTAACACATGAAAACCCTCGATTTACACATCGTTGTCTACTGCAGCATTCCGCGAGGAATCTTAACGATCTAGTGTAGTTTTGATGTAGAAATGGATTTAATTCAACTGATTATAACCGAAGAACTGACAGTTGTTATAGTCCTATGCAAATTCCAATAAACAAAACAACCTTCAACTTGAGACTCTAACACTCGTATCTAAACACAGACACACAAGCACACCAAACATACAAATCCCCAATGATAAGTATGGAGGAACACAATCCCACCAAGGGGAAATAAACTAACCCCATACAAGGGACTACAACTATCACAACTAATGGCGATTATTGAAAGCCATAAAACAAAACAAAATCAAAAACAGTCGGATCACCCATATATACCCTATGAAATAAAATCTAGAAAAAACTATAATAGATAAGGACATGAATGATACTAGTATAGACTTAATGGAACTGTCCTACTTATGGTTTAGTTATACTCCCTTCATATATATGAATCGATACAATTTGACCAGCATATAGTTTTAGAAGTTTTATTTAACTTCTTTAATTTATTGTTGGTAGTGGATTGTGGGGCCTTAACTTTTTGAAGTAAGAGGAAGATATAATATTGAATTGGTGGGACCATATCGTTTTAGGAAATGTATCAATTAATGTGGGATAGATGAAAATAAGAAGGTGTCATTTATTTGATCATGTGTAGGAAGTAGAATCTCCTAGGAAGAAGATTCCCCTTGTATGAGCATTTCCTGGAAAGTGGAAAATGCTCTTTGGTTGAACATGAGAAGTTAATTCCCATTGGAAGTTCCACTTACTTAGGGGGGCCTAAGTAAGCAACTTCCTCCCTTTGGAGGAAGAGGAACTTCCTATGAAGTGTGGCTTCTCATATTTTTGTCAATCAAAATTCAAACAATACTATTATTTTCCACCTTGTAGAAAATTATACTTTTCATAATTTTTATGTCAAACAAACAACACAGAAATATATTGATTATTATGTGGATCGAGGGAGTGGTTGCTTGTTTCATTCAAGTAATAGAATCCATATAATCTGTAATATGACTAGCATGTCTTTAAAATATCTAATATTATATGTGAGCAATATAGGTCAAAATTTAACAATAAAGAAGATTGCTATATTTTTTCTCAAATCTAAGACAATACATGAAGTTTATGAGTTACATGAGCTAAGAACGGTAAAGTGTTACTGCACGGTAGAGAAAGGTTTCAAATCAGGTTGGTTTTTTTTTTTTTCAAAGTAATAGTTATGGTTACCATTTCACTCCAAACAAACACAACTAGTAACAAATTGGGTGTCTTGATTCCGTTTTCTACACAACTTTATGGCCCAACCAGACGGGTTTATGATCAATAGAGAGATATTTCTTAACATTAGAGAATGAAGGTGTAATGAGTAGGGCTGAGCACCGGTCCAGAACCGGACCGGGACCGACCCATTCGGGCCGGTGGACCGGAATTGAGCAGGTTTTTAGACCTGGACCGGACCTGTTTTGATTCCGGTCCAGACCGGACCGGACCTGATTTTTCAGGTCCGGTCCGATTTTGGACCTGTTGGACCTGTTTTTTATTTTTTTTCAAATTTTAAAAAAAAAACGATTTCACTGTATTTTCTAGTTTCTGCCATGGTTATGAAATTAAGAAATTAAAACAAAAAGAGAAAAAAAAACACAACTAGAATTAAAAGATGATAAACAAAATTGAGCAGAAAACGAAAAAAAAAATTACACAAAAATAGAACTCATCTTCAACAACAACTAAAACAAAAAGGAAATTGTGTTTCACGAAGATGGATGGCAAGTGTGGCACCACATGATTTCGCGCAGCGCCACCACGTGCATCTGAGTTTCACGAAGAAGCAGCAAACCCCAACAACACAACCGCGAACCGGGAGGAAAGAAAGAGGCAAACTTTGCCACTTTGGTGGCTCCTTCTTTGCACCAACGACAAAGAACAAAACAACAGCAGCTACAACCAGGGGCAGCAGCCGCAAGACCGGCAAGAAACGAAAGCTCCGGCGAGCTGGGAAACGCCGGCGAAGGCAGGGATGGTGGCCGGAACAGCAGCAAAGGCAAGAGGAAGAGAGAGGAGTCGCCGAACGAGAGGAAAGAGAAAATAAGGGTTTGGAACCCGAGAGAGAGAGAGAGAGAGAAATGAAAGCTGAGTGTTTTAGATCTAAGGTTGCAAACAAAACTGCCACAACCCCTCCTTTTTACTTTTCTCATTTAAGTCAATTTTTTTTTTTTTAATTAAAACCGGGTTTCCGGTCCGGACCGGTGGATTCCGGTTTTTGCCCGGACCGGACCGGAAACCCGGAATCAACATTTTCTTTGGTCCAAATTCCGGTCCGGACCGGTCCAAATTCCGGTCTGGACCGGTATGTTGCTCAGCCCTAGTAATGAGAGTTCTCAATATGAGTAATAAATAGATTTTGTCCATTTGCTTAGTGTACTTCATTTGATAGATGATATTTGGGTGACTCTTTCAATGGTTTTTTTGCGTCTTATGTGGAAGTCATCGTCTAACATAAAAATCCTTAACCACATGCCTTGGTTTTTAAGTAATTTCAAAAAACTAAAGTTTTTTTTTTGTAGTTTTTAAAAAATGCAAATTTAAGTTTTTGTTTATAACAAATTATAAGAGAGTTGGGAGAGAACTGAAAAGGTACGAGGTTTGAGAAAAGGAGTGAGTGAGAAATAGGCGGTTTTGTCTAAATTAAAAGGAGGTGACTAAACATACCCTAAATACTTTAGTTGCTTACTTTTTTTTTTCTTTTAGTGCTTGTAGTTGAATATAAAATTCATTTAAAAAATTCCCGTAAAAAAATTATTTAGAAAAGTAGAAAAAAATTCTTCAACTAATATCATTATCACAAAATTTGCCTTTCTTTGAATAAAAAATATCTTTCTTTTGCAAAGTAAAACCACCTAACTAGTTATTAGGCCCAGGCGACCGGCGATGCCCCGGGTTATTAATATTTTCATGTCAGAAGAGAGCATCTATTGTTACATAGTTCATTGGTTAGAACTTTACTATATTAATTTGAGGTCACGTGGTCGAATCAATATATTTGTATAGATGTACAAGATATAGCACCAAAACTTTAATGTAAAGAGATTAGAACAGTTATCAATCAATCCCCATTGGACCATTAATGGTTTTAACTTTTAAAGGCGGCAAAAAGGAAAAAGGAGAAACAACCCCATAAAACAACAATAAAATTCAACATATTTCCTCTAAAAATAATATTCAATCAAATAAACCTAAAAAAAAACCATTCTTTTCTTCTTCTTCCTGCATCCTTCAACTGCCGTGAAGCGGCGAAATCAGGTGGTTGCCCCTTACAAAATTTCAACCCCCAATTTTCAAAATTTCCATGGAATTTACAGTTTTAGCAGCTTCAATTTCACAACTAGGTATTACATTTTTCACTTCTCTTTCAATTAATTTGACCCAGTTTCTTTAAATTGGAACTATGAAATTTTATGCTTAATTGTTAAATTCCATAATTTGGGTCTTTTATAGTTTATTTCTTGCTTATTTACTTCTACTTGCATTTATTTTTTCTATGCGGAATTATAATTTAGCTCTTTCAACTGCTTAATTAAAAATTGAAGGAAAGTGGAGATTTTTAATTTTTGTAAGTAGGAAGGAGATTTTTCCTGAGGAAAAAAAGAAAGAAATGTGAATTGAAGTTACTAATAATTGAGATTATTAATTGATTGAAAAACCCTTTTATTCTTTTGATTTTTGGGGGGGCGTAAAGTATATGATTTTAGTGATTACAGCACGACAAAATACCAAAAGTTTGAAAGGTGACTCAAGAAAATAAAGGAAAAGTTGGGAAGTGGAAGTGGGGTGTTTGAGAATTCTATGGCAGTATTTTCTCTCTCCTACTATATTTTGATCCTTGATATAATTTGTTTGTTTTTCATTTATTAAATTCGAATTAGATGTGGGGTTGATGAATTGGGTATTGATTAAAGGCATTATGTGAAAATCTGGAACCCTAGATTTTGGGTTTCATTTGGGTTTTGCTTTGTAGCTGCCATTTTTCGTTTTACCGGTAATTTGTTGTTGCAATAAAGATTTAAGACTGCATTGAGGAGTTTATTCGTTTTTATTGGTTCGTTCGTTGATTGATTCTCATTGAGTCATGCAATAGGAATTTGTCTTTATTTTTGCATGATTGACTGGGAAGGGTGATTATGAAACAGTTGGTATTCAGCATTCTGTTCCTTAATTTGTTGTTAAGATATATGTTGCTTTGTGTGATAAGGATTGTGTTGTGGGATTCAGGTCTTTCAGATAGTAGTTTGATCTGAGGGGGAGTTTTCGGGGGAAATGGAAGAGCTTGGTCAGCTAAAACGAGCTCTGATTGATGCGTCAGCTGGAGCTATTTCTGGTGCTATTTCTCGCACTGTTACCTCACCCCTGGATGTCATTAAGATCAGGTTTCAGGTAATTAGCTTACATGTGTACTATAATGTTGCTGTGAAGTCACTTCTATGTGATGATTGTGCTTATTACTGTCGTCTTTTACTCGAGCCTAAGGTCATAATTTGATTGTAATACTTAGTCTGGACATTTTAGTGTAAGTAGTACTTCCCAGCATTAAGCTTCATGTTGATTTATATATTTTTTTGGTAGGGGGGTTTTCAAGTGCAAGTATCCATTAGTGTTCATGCCATATAAGTGGCTCTGTTTTTTTATATGAATGAAAAGGGGGATTATGCAAAAAAGCCCAAGGCTTACTAAAGCGATACAGATCCTAATGAACCTGGTTGTACCCTTATTGAAGTGAGGCGCAACTGAGAAAAAGCTAACAGATTGATGTGAGAAAACATGTGCACTTTGTGTGTGCCTTGGTGCACATTTTTGTGCACCTCAGTGCGTATTTTGGCTCCTCAAGTGCACATCTTTGACATCGCCTTGTCTTCAGCCTCAGGTTTGCTTTTCTATACACTGGTCTATTTTAAATTTGTCTAATGTATAACTACTCTTGATGTATGGACTACTGTATGACTACTCTTGATGTATGGACTACTTGCACCGATCCTTTTCAGTCTAGACTCTAAAATTATATTTCAATCCTACCATTTGGAAGCTTAAAATTGAACTACTAAAGCTGTCTCCTCAATGATGATACATTTATCGATTAAGGTTCCAACGAGCTTGATGAGCAATTTAAATTTATTGAGTTCCCCTTGCCTTTTGCTGTCTCTGCTTTCTTCTGATTTTCCATGTGAATGTAGAAGCAGGAAGTCTGCTGCTACATGCTATTTGTGTTGTTTTACATGATGTGTATTCATGGGATTCTCCATGTGTGAGCATGAATGCTTACTAATTCTGCAATTTCTTTTACATGTAAATCATACATGTTTGTCGACCTATTCACAGGTCCAATTGGAACCAACGACTTCATGGGCTTTGCTTCACAGAAACATGTATGGGAGATCCAAGTACACTGGAATGCTACAGGCAGCTAAAGACATTTTAAGAGAAGAAGGCCTACCGGTATTAACATGGTCATTTCTGTTGTTCATGATCAGATTTTTAAGACTAGTATCCCAACTTTATGATAAGAATAAAACATGGAATAGAGAGCTAGAAAATCTGAACATGACATTAATTGCAATGCTTGTAGTCTCAGGAGGATTTTCTTAATAGGATTTGTTTATGTGCTTTCTTTGTCTTGTGTTTATTTTTTTATAATTTTTTGTCTCATTTTACAAAATTAATTCTTATCTGACAGATTTTTTATTTACTTGATGAAGCGTTATCTGAATGTGTTTACATTAAATAGCGCTGTATTGCATGGCATGTAGTTTCCAAAGTTCTTGAACGTATCTCAGTGTATCTTGTCTGTTGTTCATCCTATTCTCTGGGAAAGAGAAAATGTGGGAAGTCAGGGGAGTTGCTAGCTTCATATGACTTCTCATGCTGCATATCTATGTTGGCAAAAGTAGTTTTCTGACTCTTCCCTGTTCGGTCTGTTGTTGAACATTAAGGCGAGTCTTGGTTGAAATAATTTGACATCTGTATGTCAACTAAAGGTTGCTTCCTGATCGAAGTTCTTAGCATTAATTGATTCTCTTGTTGGTTGTTGGAAATTGTGATTTGGTTGTGCAACCAAGTTCCCCTCTGCCCTTTCGTTGTTCCTGTTTGTCCTCTCTGTTTGGGTCCACGTCAAAGATCAATTATATGACTCTATGGAGTTGTACTTATATTGGTTTGTTGCAGGGTTTTTGGCGTGGGAATGTCCCAGCTCTCCTCATGGTAATGCCATATACATCCATACAATTCACGGTCTTGCACAAGTTTAAGACGTATATGTCTGGCTCTTCCAAGGCAGGTTTGTTTGCATCTTCTCATATATAATGTCTTTTCTTCTCTATTGGTACTTTAGCTAAGGTTTTTCGGTGAAGAGCTACTTTGGAAGAATGTTTTAAGTTTGGCAGATTACAGGGGAACTAGAAATGAGCTATTAGCTACTTTCAATGTGAAGTTTGTGTGTATTTATTTCTGAGAACAGATTGATATTTCAGCCTATTGCTTTTCAGCGTGAATTGCCATGTTCGCTGCAATTTTTTGCTGACTGTATAATGAGTGGTTAGCTGACTGTAAGATATCAACTTATGGTTGTCTAGACAGATAATATGGCTTTCACTTCATTGTTCGTGAGACTATGTTGTTGGAAGGTTTCTTGTTGGCTCCAATTTCCTGTACAAGTGCTCTATTTGGTCCTTGCCTAGGGCAGGAGTGATTATTCAGTTTTACAGTATGTACACGACCTTACTACTCCAATTAAAAAGCTGCTTTTTTAATCCCTTGATAAGAAGGCATAAATTGGCCTTCTACTTCCCAACTGATTGTTTAGTGTATCAAATTTGTACTTGCTATATTATTACTACTCGTTTGGTGTTGCTATTCGATTGGCATTGTTGTTTAAGTGTTAAGTGGGAGGCTCTGTATATTGTGTAAAATCTTTTTATATGTTATCTTTTTGTGATTTGAGGACACCTTTTATTAAAGTTAGTATCAGATTCTACCTCTTTGAATATTAGAGTTGCTTAAAAGTTGTAGCCTATCATGACTCTAACATTATGTTGTCTTACTGTTTCTGATTCTGATGTGCAGAAGACCACATCCATTTGAGTCCTTACTTGTCCTACATCAGCGGTGCCATTGCAGGATGTGCGGCCACTGTTGGATCATATCCGTTCGATCTTATACGCACCATATTGGCTTCACAGGGTGAGCCAAAGGTATAGTTGTCAATGAAAATCCCTGTATTTTATCAAAATTCTTTGGGTTTTTTCTGTCTGCAAGCGTTCATATTCTATAAAAATTATTGTTTTTCCATCTAATATAGTAGAACATTCAATCTATATATAGACCTTGAGAGTTGAGACTTATTGGTGCGCCTTTGTTTTTTGAGCATGAAGATGCGCCCACCAGCACCATGATCAATATCACCTCAGGACAATGTGAATTTGAGGGGTGAGGTGGGGGTTTGTCAAATGATATTGGACTGACTGGATATTGGAAACTAAAAGTAGTGTTGTAAGGCTTAAACTCCTGCTTTGGATTGGTAGAATCAGGACCTGATGTAGGATTGAGATCAAATGGCAGAATTGTTTGATTCTAAAGATCGACTAAAACTATGAAAGTGATGCTCCAATATTTACTAAAAATCGTTTATATTTGAAGTTTAATAATACTAAAAATTAACTCTTTAGCCTCAATTCTCAAATTCTCGACATATAGTAGTGACGTGTAAGGTGGTTAAAAATTGTGATCCTAGTTAGGCAACCATGTCATACATTTCATACACACCCCAGATGTACCTAAGTTTAGGTAAACCAAGTCAGACCTTGTATATTTGAAGGTGGATTTGTTTTCTATGTTTTAGAAGGTACATGAAACATTAAAATTGTGTTCTGTGTGTACTATTCCTAGGCATACTCGATTTATATAATATATCTCTTGCTAAGATTGATTATGAAGTATGTAATATAGTAATGTCAATAAGGTTCCATCAATCTCTATTATTAGGGAAGGTTAGAAACATATAACTTGTGCTTCTACTATTATAGCTCCCTGCTGTAGGATCGCAAAGATTCTAACACTGTTGATTTTCGTATAACTATAATATATATTTATGGATATTAAGATTCTATACGGACTGGGATTGATCGCTTTGATTTAGATCATAGAATTGTAAGATATTAATGCTTGAATCAGGATTCTAACAACCATTACTCAAAGTCTAACATGAAATTTGAGCAATGATAGTAATATTATTTGCATTATCTGTTGGGAGCATTGAAGTTGCAACTTCAAAGACTGTTATTGGTTGTGTCTTTTAAACATCGAGCTTATGTTGCCAAGAAGTCATCCTTCATCAGATTTCCTCAATTGATAGTCCTTGATTTCTCCTCATTTGTTGTGGGTGTTCCTGCTTCTTTGATTTGGTATTTATTTTCTCTGTTTATATTCATTTCCTTAGATTTTTCGGGAGTTTTTTTTTATCACTGTGGACATGTTATAATATTAGTGTGCTTAATTTGTAGGTATACCCCAACATGAGGTCTGCATTTGTAGGTCTTTTTGATACACGTGGCTTGAGGGGATTGTATGCTGGTTTGACACCTACACTAGTTGAAATAATACCCTACGCAGGCCTTCAGTTTGGCACTTATGACACTTTCAAGCGTTGGTCTATGGTATGACTTGCTAACTGTTTCTGTTCTTCTTTCTAGACCTTATTGTTTCTTGATGCCTTCAGCTATAGCATGTTATTTTTACGGTACACTGATGTTTTGGATTTTTGTTATGGTTAAATTTTTGTAGCTCCTGATCTTTAATTTTGGGGTTAACCCCTGTTACTGATTTTGGCTATGTAGTGTTTATAAGGACTATATGTATAGCTGGTTGTGTCTAGGGGAGTGATTTGAACTTAAATAGCTGCATGGCTAGGATATTAGTATCTAAAATATGACTTGTTCAATTGCCAAAGTCAATGTTTAGGGTGTAGCTACTATTTCTGTTTGTAACATATTGCCATACTTTTAAGCATACTGCTTACTAGTAAAAATCCGATGGTGATGCAATCTCCAAAGGGGGACAATAGATAGGTGGCTTATGACAGGAGATTGACTCATGGTGCAATAGGTTATTGACTTCTTTATTTATTCAAAGCAGAGGCAGCATTCAGAATTGAAGGTTCTGTGTCAATTTAGATATCTTGTTAAAGTGATTATTCCTGTTTGATGTCAGTTTGAGATTTATAACTTCATAGGTTGGTTGGTTGTTCTTTTTATTTTTATTATTTTTTTTATTTTTTATTCTAGTCATTCTTCACACTTTGCCATCTTCTTGATGAGTAACTTAGCTCCATTCATGAAGATTGTTCCCTGCCTATCTAATGGGCGGAATTTGATTCTGAACATCTTTATAGGAAATATTTTTCTTACTCTAATCTTGGAAATGGTTGAGTTATTGGTGTCTACACTAATAATTGCAGGAGAGATCTACCCAAGAGTATTACTCTTTCTAGAGAGGGCTCCCTAGTCCCTAGGTCTCTTTGCCACCTTATAATCCCTCCTAAGGGTGTTAGTGAGCCTAGCTGGCTCGCAAACTATTCGGGCTCGGCTCGAAAATTTCTAGACTAAGCATAGCAAAGTTCGATTCGAAAAGTTCGTGAGCACGCTCAATATACGTTTTAGCTATATTACTTTCCATATTATAGACATTAAATGAAAAGTTATACTTATCTTGTGCACAATACTTGTTAAAAAACTCAAACTAAGTAGTCTAAACCTATTTATAGAATATATGTAATATAATTTATAACTCAATTTCAGTTTTAAGGTAGATTGAACTAGAAAATTTAAGCTCAAAAAAGCTCGAGACTCGGCTCGAGTTAGAGTGAAAGTGTAACGACCTGAGCCGGGCAACCCCGGGTTTGGTCTCGGTTCGGCTCATTAACATTCCCTCCAGAATGACTAAAGGGTTTGGGTCTAAACTTTGACATTAGCTATTTTCATTAATACAAGTTATTGAAGGATCCCTTGTTATGTCATATTATATGTTATGATAATCTTTGTCATGCTGTATTAACTACATTTTGGTTGCATGCATTAAATTCTTGTAGGCCTGGAACCAAATTAGATATTCTGAAGAAAATGGCACCAGCGACAACAACCTTTCAAGCTTCCAGCTTTTCATCTGTGGATTAGCAGCTGGTACATGTGCTAAGGCTGTCTGCCACCCTTTGGATGTCATCAAGAAGAGATTCCAGGTAAACATTTAATTAATCTTGTTGGTATTTATGTATAAATCAATATAATACATCAAGATTTAAGAGGAATGTCAAAAAGGCATACATTTCATACCCTGAGTTTCTTAAGTGGAAATTATAGGCTGTTTTGTGCAACAAAATACTTGTTAGGCTTCACATCTTGGGATGTTGTCCAACGGTGGGTTTTTTTCATAGGAGCAGTTTGCACTTTGGTCATTGATATACTCTACGAATCTGTGTCTGACTCTTGAGTTTGCATTATGTTTTAAGAGATAAGTGTTCTGATTAGTTAGAACACGAGGTTGATGGCTGAGTCACTTGTCAGCCAAGTGATTTATATAATTTACTCTTATTATTCTCTCTCCTTTTATTCTCCATCAGGATAATGCTTGAGGAGAAACAGGCCTAAACTTTTAGAGACCAATTGATAGTTCATTACAGAATGAGGTCAGGTTACATAGGAGGTTGGAATTTGGATACTACTTGAGATGTCATATCATTAGGTTTGCTGCTGTGTTGGTTCTCTCGAAATAAACCAAGGTTTTGTAGTCTCTGTGTCTTATGGTTATTATTTATATTGTGTACTGACTACTGAGGTTAAAAATCAATGCTATACCATTCAACTAAGATGCACTACAATTATTATATAGTAATAATTTAATGTGGATGTGGTTATGAAGGCACAACTGCCTTATAAGTTCTAATAGTCTGTTGGCAACTAGACTTCCAGAAACATTAGGATGGGGTGGTATTTTTACTCATTGCTAAATCCTGCATCCAACATACGCCCTCTGTGTTAATGTAGTTGCAACATTTGCCTTTTCACGGTATTTAAGCCTCCACACCTTTGAGGCTTTGACTATTGCTGTTTTCAATACACATTGAAACAAATTTTAAGAAGATCCACACTATAATATGTTTTCTTCTTATATTAGTGAAAAGAATGGTCAAAGTTAATCTTGACCAGCAAATCAAATTTGCACTAATTTGGGATGAAATATTGCTTTTCTTCTTTTTGGGTCTTTCAAGTATTCTTCCGACACACTTATCAGAAACAACTCGACATGACAAAAAGAATTTGCTTCTGACTTATGTGGGCTGTTAATTAGATTGAAGGACTGCAAAGGGATATACGATATGGAGCAAGAGTGGAGCAAGGTGCCTACAAGAACATGTATGATGCACTCTTGCGAATTTTGCAAGCAGAAGGTTGGGCTGGTCTCTATAAAGGCATTGTTCCTTCCATTGTGAAAGCGGCACCTGCTGGTGCTGTGACTTTTGTGGCCTATGAATTTTCGTCTGAGTGGTTAGAGTCCATTGTAACAGGAAGCTAATCTATTTTCCATCCCCTCTTTTATTCCTTAAAGTTTTTATCTCTTTTTTGCTTTTTTCCTGGTTTTTTTTTTTTACTTTCAGCTTATAGTGTTCAATTCTTTGCCATGTATACTAGAAGACCCTGAAAAGATGAAAGGGTCTATCTCTCATACCATTTACCAATTCTTTTGTCTTAAGCAACCCCATAATTAGAGATTTGAATCCCCTGCAAAGTAAAATTATGCGATGTTCCAATATAGTGTTAGATGGCTTCCTCATATATGGGGCATGCTCGGTGCGGAAGCCATGTAATGCCATTATCGCGGCATTGCAAAATTTTCTCAACTGCACAAGATTCTGATCATGTTGTAAGTGGCGGGTGTTGGGATTGGAAGGAGAGCATAAAAATTTGAGGCTTTACTAGGCATTGTAGCCACTTTGGACTGCTGTCCTAGCAGTAACTGTATAATTTTTGTGGCAATAAGCGATCTTATAAAGTATTAATCTTGATTGATGAGCTACTCGCTGCACCGATTTCATACTTGATTTCCGGATATATATATACACTTTATGAATCTTGTTCTTGAGTTTGGTTAACAACAATACGCCATTCCCACATGATTTGTGTCATTTGTCTCAGGAGCCATTTACTCGACTTCTGATATTCGGTGTACCTTGTTTTGATATTATACTTTCCTGAATTGGGACGCTTTCTGTATAAGAACTCAAGAAATCATCTTTTGCGGAAGAATTAGTCAAACTAGTCCATGATACCATATAGTGTCGTGCAATATAGTTTACTTTCTATGTTTCTTAGTGAGCTTAACACCTACTAAAAAAGGACATTCCGTAGTAACCTTAGCGCTTGCATCTTATATGGAGATTTATTTTCTCGTTCTTTCTCCTATCACAATTTTTCGGCCTCATTTCCTTGATTTTTAGCCATGAAAATTGTTGAGCTTATTGTGAAATAGATGTATCATATATGATCTTTGGACTTTCTCCGTTCATTAGTTTCTAGTTGAGCTTAAAGTCCACTTTGTAACAACCTTGTAAAAAGGAATCTTCTACCTCATGACTCCATTTGCACCAAGCCACCAACAATTCTAGAAGAGTCCTGCCTTTGTGATGAGGAGAATCTATGGGCCGCATGTACTTGGGAATTTTATACCTTATATGCCAACAACTGTGTGGGGTTACATGTAGAGGATCGGGGTGGGTTTGGCAGATATTAATTCAGTCTTGGTCTAATGGATTATATTTGATGAGCTTAGGGTGCTTATTTCTATTTCAACTTATTTTGTCTTTATCTTTATTTTATCTTTATCTTATAAGATCTTATAAAATCTTATTCGATCTTATCTTATACGATCTCGATCTTATCTTATCTTATCTTATAAGATAGTTTATTGTGTGTGTCTAACATCTTATTTATTTTATCTTATTCGATCTCGATCTTATTTTATTTTATCTTTTTTATCTTATTTTATCTGATCTTATCTTATCTTATAAAATCTTATATAAGTTAAAATAAGTTGAACAGAACGGACCCTTACTCAGTGCTGACTTTTATTATGCACCCAAATGTATAGTGAGCGATGCACGAGGCTTTTTTTTGTTTGTTTTGTCCAAATCTTCCATATGAGTAAAATTCTCGCAATAGAAAGAGTTGTAAATGAGTAAAAAATAGCCTTGATATGGTATACTTGGGTGTATACTGAATGTGCTCGTTATTCAGCTTGCTTTTAAATCGGATTAGAGTCACATTAGGTTAAGTCATACTTGAACATGTTGTCTTCTTATCGATTGGCTTACTAGATAAATCCTTCAATGTTGATCTTATAAATAATTGGTGGGGTAATTTTCAATTTCGATCATGTATTTTCGGGTACACTTACGGAGTTACGAGGCTTGCTTCGAGTAACTTGAGTAGTTTTTTTGGCAATAAGTACACACCGAAAACAAAGAAAAATAAGCTAACCCATGGAATCGACGAGTGATCGCAAGTCATATCAAGGGTCGACCCATTAAGTCCATAACATATTTTACAAGGCACCACACTAATAATACGCTTCTTAAAGGGGAGGGGATTACATCTAAAGGAATGGACCCAACTAACTTGCGCTTACAACCAACACGGGGGGAGGGGGACGAGACTTTATAGCTTCACATTGGCGGCTTCTCGACCTTGGCTTTCCTAGAGAGAGACTTTTGAGCGATCTTGAGCTGACACGGAATGACGCCTTATGTAAGTTAGACCTGGAAATCCCTAGTGCTCTCATCATTGCTTCCCTAGTTTGCCTTCCTTTTGCGGACACCATTGGGAGTACATGACCTTTGCTCGTTAAACCTGCAATTGGCTCTTCTAAATAATCTACCATCTATTGGGTTGTTTCATAAGCTGCGACTTCTTGCATCTCTTCATCCTTCTGTTGTAAACCTGGCTGTTTAATGGAGCTGGTGACATTCCCCGCTGATGTCACCATATTTGATACCTCTGCATCCTTCAAATTTTGTTTTTGAGAGACCTCCTTTATTTGTTTTTTTTTTGTTTTTGAGATGCGAATTGACCTCCTTCATACCAGCACTAATGCACCGGTAACCTATCAGTAACATGGGTAGTTGGTTTGCGTAATAGGGTATTGATCATATTTACCAGGTCTTTGTATCATACATGCTCGTTTCATCAATAAAGCTTAAAATTTAAGTGGAAATATCTCGAGTCACGACGGTCCCTTTCGGATCTAGTATCTTGCAGGCTGCAGCCTAATGGATGCTGACTTTGTAACTTTTGGCTGGAAGCCCATTAAGAGTTTGCCAGCACAAAATCCATTTTGTTTGCTACTAATAAAGGACTTTTTAGGGGGAGTCACACAGTCATATTAGGTTCGGGCATGGGCATTTATGTAACTTGTTTTGTGGAGATAAGAGAGTATAATTTTGTAATTGCACTTTGGAGTAGGTTGCATCACGCTTCTTTCTCTTGTTCTCCATTAAACGTTTTATTGGAATATCCTTTTGATTTCATGTGCCTTAAAAGCTGCTAGGACATCATTATCATTTTATCACCATTCATTGGCAGCTTCATAATACATAATCATGTATTTGAAGAAGTAATCTTGTTTGCAGAAATGAGTCATTTTATCATTATTTTTTCAATCAGAAGAATCCACAAGAGTAATTTACAAGCAATTTATGGCAATGATGATCTTCCATCTTTGAATAATCCCCACTGTGAAAGTGGGGGTAACTTATGTGAGTGATGCGAGCCAATAACTTATTCATGTTGTAATGTATCGAAAACTAGGCAAATTTCATTTTACGTACAATTCTTTTTGTGCTTTATTGGCAGGAAAATTATTGAGGTTTTAAAAAAACAAAAACGTTTTAGAAATTGAGAAACCTTAATTTCAGATGTTCCCTGTTTTAGTTTAATAGATTAATGGAAGATTTGAGAGGTAATGATATTACGAGAGATAAGTTATACCACATTAAAATTTGAATTTTGCTGCGATCATAATCATATTCTTCTAAAGAAGTTTATGCCTAGCTTATAATTGTTATTTAATTACCAAATACTTCAAGTTACAATCAGTACGAAAATATAAAACCAATTATACTATGAATTATATATTGTTTAAGGTTACATCATATGCATATTTTTCCATCGACGGAAGATAGCAGAAGGAATTGTCAAAGGTTGTTGCTACTATTATCAGGGGATATGCGATACCGTACTTATGAAAAGTACAAAATAAGTCTTCGGCAGGGCGGTTGACTTTATTAAAGAATAGTAAAAGACAAAAAAATAAGCCATTTTTGACTTACAAAAATAACTAGTCAGTGTGAATGAACCACACAGTTCATGCTTGGCTTGCATACGTTGTCACAATTTGGATATATATATACAAGTCACATGTTGCTGCGTCAACTCTGATGAGGATTGACTTATGTGCATACTAACATTATTAATTATATAGGTATTATCAAGCTAAAATTAATGCTGAAGAGCCTTTGTTCTCTTAGTACTTGCTTCCATCTCTTTAGTGAAGATCCAATTTTGAACCTCCGACAGGAATTTAGTGGGACTAGGGTGAGAGTTGGACCTAACTTTTCGAGTCGTACATGGTTCTTTTAAGTTAAGTATCGATAATCTTAGATCCATCAAAAGTAAGTTTAAGAACCATTTAATTTGGCCGCAGTCATTGAAGTACCTACATTGAAGTAAGGGGTGACAGTTGTTATTCACACATAAAAAGTTTTATCCATCTTTTCATTGGGCCAATGTTTATTTTTTAAATTTAGGTTACTTGTCGATTTTGCAACCCCAAAATACTACTCCCTCCGTCCCAAAATATAGTTCTTGTTTATATTTTGGGAGTCAAACTTCAAAAACTTTGACCAAACACTCTTTCTAATGTATATAAAAAAACATAATCATGTGGGTCTTGCTAGATTCGCCTCAATGTGTACATTCACAATATCAACTTTTTATATTTTTTACTAATACGAAATAGAAGATATCGTAGGTCAAAGGTACGTCTTGAAAACTATGCAAAAAGAAACAGGAACTATATTTTCGGACGGAGGGAGTAGTATTAAAACTTATAATTGACACCCCAAAACTAAAATTCTGGGTCCTTTACGGGTTGTGATTATGGAGCCTAAGAAGTTTTCAAAAATGTGGATTGAAGAAACTCTTCATATTTTGTCATTCTGACTTTTCCTTTTAAAATTTATAGGTGAGTTATGTATTGAAAAGAAAGCATAATACTCCCTCCGTCCCATAATATAGTTCCCATTTCCATTTTGGGTGTCCCAAAATATAGTTCCCGTTTCCATATTTAGTTCCACATATTTCCGTAATTTGTCTAGAAAAACCGTGTCCCATCATTTATTTGCTTCTTGAATTTTGTTTTTTGCTTTGTTTATTCAACCCAAGTGTTACAATTAATCTTTCTTTTCACCAATTATTCTCCATTCTCTCTCCTAAAATCATCTTTTCCCATACAACATTTATTTAAATAAACAAAAAATCTTTACTATCCCTCTTAGATTCTACTTGCATAAATTACCGTGAAAAAAGGGAAATGGGAACTATATTATGAGACGGAGGGAGTACTACATACACCACCAAATTTTACATACATGCGGCCTCATATTACCACAAATAAAGTTCTCTTTGACGCTTTGAAGTCATATAAGAGTGTGCTTAATTTGATCATGCCTATTTCACATACACGTATGTTGTGCACATCTACACTTGCTGGTATTGGAGTTTCATGCTTTAAGCTTTGCTTGTTCATATGATGCGACTTTGAATTATATCTTGAATTTCCTATTATATTCTAATTGAATCTTAGTGCCATGTTGCACATATAATTTGGTAGCTTAGCTTGAAATAGTCATCAAAATTGGTCCCCTACATTATAATATTATGTGGTATTAAACTAACTAGCTCAAATATAAACTAACTCAAGTATTCAACCATTAGGTCATACCATGAGCAAGAAGGCATTTCTTAGAATATACTCAATATGCATACGCATAAACTAATCCTAAATTCTAACACAAAAATCTATTAATCTAATATTATCTAGGATTAAGGACTGGAGTAGTTGCATCCGTACTTGTAGTTTGTACTTGGGTACTTGTTTAGTGGTACAAATTTCATTTTCTAAAATATATTGAATTTTTCCACCTATTGGAGAAAACTCACATGTATATTGAATATTGCTAGTATGAGTGCACTGGTAGGATCGTGGACTAGCAAATAGCAATCACATGAGTACATGACATTACAGCCATTCAACTTCTTTTACTGGCCTTCCAAGATTTTAGCCATTAGTCTTTTTGACATCGGGAAAACGTGCATTAATTAAAATAGATAGATTTTAGTCATTATTCAATCAAAATAGATATCCTACTTTCATAGAATAGGTTCTAAATCTTCCGGAATTACATAAACTCCTTTTTATTAGGAAAAAAAAACAAGTAACATTAGTCTTATAAGGTATTTTTACCATTAAATTTGTTATTAATAAAAAAATATAAATATTAATGCTTATGGTAATTATGATAAATTGGCTAAAAATAACAGTACAAACTATATCACTAATATCCCCTAAAAAAAAACTATATCACTAATATGTGCAAAATCATAATCCCTTCATTTCAAATAGTTCTTTCTACTTTGACCATCCGCTCTCACAAAAAGAATTCAAATAGAAAGAACAAAAAAGGAAGGAAGTACTATATTTACACATAATAAAGTACTAAATCATACTTCTATCTTTGGGCAATACATACCTTACACATAATTATGCAAAAGGAAACAAGAACACTATTTGCACAATATTTTGCCGGTAAAACATTTAAAAAAGCTAATTATTATGTGTGAGTAAATTTTCTATCTTAAGGTAACATGAAAAATATGTAAGGACTGACTAAAATAGTATATATATGACAATTAATTAAGATTTGAGGGGTTATATATTGTGAAACATTTATAGTGTTGAATTAATCCATTTTTCAAGAGCAGATGCTTCCTCTCTTCTATGAAGAACTATCGGTTACTATTCATGGGGTTAAAGTTACACAATTCATTTCCTAAAAAGGAGTATAAAACTTTGATTGTGTTTTGTAATTTAAACATATGACAAGTAAAATCATGTAGGATGTTATTAGATTTATCTCAATGTGTATTTTTTGATTATCACTTTTTCATAATTTTGTTAATAAGAAATTAAAAATATTAATGCTTAAAGTTATTGTATTGGCAAATGCGTAAAATGCAAGAGAGTAGTTTTTCATGAAACATGGGAAATATAAGGTTATGATTTTAATTTTAAATGAAGTCTATCTAATGCTTATTGTTAGAAGTTAGGGTTGTTTATCTCAAAACTGCTTTTTTAAACTAAAATGAATTTATTAATTGAAAATTATAAGAAATCTAAAAAAGAAGCCAAAATTAAACAAATATACATATCTAAATAAATCAAATAAATTTCATCCTGGCAAATTTGCTATCTTTGTAGACGAAATTGGACTCTTTTATGTGCCATGTTTTAGTTGTTTCATTATACAAGTTAATTTACGAAGAGGTCCATTGTGTTTTTAGTAGTTTTGAAGTTAGCTGTCATATGATTCAATTAACTGTGTAAAAAGAACTGACAATAAAATGATTTACGGTAGATCAACTATTAGTAAAAAAACAATAAATAAAGTCTCCAAACTCCAAATATATAAGTAGAAACTAGATGTGATTAAAAGGCGGCTCGGTTCAGGCTGGGCCACCCATTAAAAAATTGCCCATTAGTCGGCGCGGGCCAATTTTTGCGCCCAAAGCCCCTTTTTTTGGGCAAAAAACGATGGGTTTTTTGGGCCAAAATTTGAACTAAAAAGTCATTTACATTGCCCAAAATCCGTTGCGAACCAAAAAACCGGGTCGGGTCCGAGCTCTGCCCCATAAAAATCTGCCCAAGCTCGGACACTTTTCAGGCCGAGTCAAGCTCACGGGCCGAGATCACTTTGATCAGCTCTAGTAGAAACATTATAAAATAGAGAGAAGAAAAACATTTATATTAATTTAGAAATTGATGATAGGATAAAAGAATGGGGCATATCATTGTCCTAAAAGGGTATAACACTAATAACAGTCACTATAAATTGATATAATAAATACATATTCCCTCCATTTCAAAATAGTTTGAAGACTCTGAACTCTTTTCTTTCCTGTTTGTCCCAAATTAATCTTAACACTCCCATGCATATGGCAAAATCAACTCTTTAATAAAATATCAATGGATAACCACACAACATGATGCATAATAAAAAGCAAGCGCAATTTCTAATACGAACAAGTTTACAAGCGATAAATCTGTCAAAAGTTCTGAAATCCACCAGAAAAAAAGATAAATTCTCAAATATTATTATCAGAAGAATAGTTGCCTCTAATGACGACGGCTCAAAAACATTTAAATAGTCCTAACAAAACCCTAATACGAAAATTAACTAAAAACATAATTCAGAAATTATAAAATGTTATTTTCGGTCCCTATACGAACTCGGATGGCTTAAAAAGCTTGTAGGTCATGGCATAGCGGTGAGTTGCATTCGTTGGTCCGTTTTCCTTTCCGAAAAGATATTTTTATTAAGCATTCTGATACCGGAGGCCTGACTAGTACAAATCATTTCAGGTTTTTTCGACGAACTTTTTCATCGAACCGTGCAGCCAACCTCCCTACATCACAACAATTTATCACCTTAAAAAACATGTCTTAATAAATGTTCAAATTTTTATAGGATGGATGTTAAGGGAGAGTAAAAAAAAGAAAGAGCCGTCCGTTAACCCTTTGCCCTAGATTTAAGTAACGTGCTTCCAAACTTTTCTTTGAAGAACTTGGAGTTCAACGGATGGGGTTGTTGCTAATTGCCATGTGCACCTCCGTGATGCGAGTGATTGGTGATTGGTGATTGGTGATTGGATTTGAGATGCTGAGCTGATTAAGCTAATTATTGATTGATATTTTGGGTTATGCATGGGTTGCAGAATAATTTAGATTACATTAAATAAGTGACTTAGGTAATGGAAGTGACCGAAATGAAGTTATCAAGTGAATTATATATGTAAGTACATAAAATTTGCTATTCTCCGATGAATTGTTATATGTAAAGCATAGGATAAGCCATATTGTGTACTATCTCTAATATTGAATAAAAAGCTTTTTTTAAGATAAATAAATTGTAGAAGTATTGATTTCTAACAAACCTTAGCTTTTTTTTAACCAACTTTATTGGGCTGAAATTGAATTTGTTATTAGTGAGCTGAATTATATATCTTAACTCATTAAACCATGTTAAGTTTAATTCTTATAAAGTTTAACGACATATCTTGGAGTGCATTCACCACACACCCGTCTATACCATGTGCATATTGCACCTAATGCTACTTTTTGCTTATTTACTCGCTTTGAGCTTTCATCAATCTGCAATTGTTGCTCATTCGTAGTTTTTTAAATGAGTAATGAGCAAGAAAATAGCATTGTGTGTATCATGCTCACAGTACATCCCCATTGTATGATAGAAGTTGTTAATTTTGTGTCTATCTACTCATAACTCAATATAGTGGTGTCAATCTGGGTCACTGGCTGGGTTTGGGTTGACCCAAGCTGGGCCGAAATGATTTGGGTCGGAATAATCTGGGTGAGAGTGTGTCATGGGTCGGAACTGGGTGGGTCGGGTGAACTTGGGTCGGGTTCAACTGGGTGAGGGGATCTCGGAACTGGGTGGGAACTGGGTCGGCTGAGACTGGGTCGGCCAGTATCTGGGTTGGGTGAATTTGGGTCGGAATGTAATAAGGTGAAGTCGGCCTATCGGCTTTCGGAATGACTTGGGTCGGAAGAAATCGGCTTTCGGAATGACTTAGGTCGGAAGAAATTGGCTTTCGGAATGACTTGGGTCGGAAGAAATCGGCTTTCGGAATGACTTAGGTCGGAAGAAATCGGCTTTCGGATTACTTGGGTCGGAAGAAATCAATATCGGAATAACTTGGGTCGGAATAAATCAGCTTCGGAATGACTTGGGTCGGAATAATTCGGCTTTCAGAATTACTTGGGTCGGAAGAAATCGATATCGGAATGAATTGGGTCAGAATAAATCGACTTTCGGAATTAATTGAGTATTCAAGAAATCGACTATCGGAATGAATTGGGTCGGAATAAATCGGCTTTCGGAATGACTCTGGTCGGAATAAATCAGATCTCGGTAGGACTTGGTTCTTGGATCAGCTGAAATCTCAAACCGGCGGCGTATTGATTTGGGTCGAGATTGTTATAACTTATACGTTATAAACTTATAACATGTGATATTGTGATATAGATTATACTTTATAGTGATATATTATAGTAATTATACTAATATTGTGAATTGTAATTGAGTCATTGTGAATTTTATAATAATACATTGAATCATTAATAGTTTGATACTTATATTACTAATTTTAAAAGTTACTAAAGTAAGACTTATAAGTTATACTTATATTATTGGGCCATTCACCATTGGGCATTGGCTATTGGCCTATTGCCTAAGTATAGGTTATTCACTTATTCTTATTCATGATTGCATAAGTATTCAAGTAACAAGTAACAACTAACATCTAACAAGTAACAACTAACAACCATAAGGGTTAAGCATTTAAGTTGTTAAGGGCTTAAGGCATAAGTCCATACTCCATAGTCCATACTGATTATTGATTATAGACTTATAGTGTTAGAGTCAATAGACTATTAAACTTAAACATTTTGTTAGTTAGTGACTTACACACTCTCAAGTCTGAATGAGTCACTATATAGCAACAAAAAGAGTTAGACTTTCATCGTTCATGGAACAACTCAACAAGCTAAGTAGTGAAGTAACAATGATCAACGTTAATCACTTAATCGAATATGTCAATATGTCATATGAAGATGATACATAATCACACACTATATTAGTAGAGGATGAATATGATCGAATTTCGTTAAGTTAAGAAGGTTCACAATCTTGACATAAATTAATTAATCAAATGATCATAAGATTGATTGTCTTCGACATTAATCAAAAGTCAAAACCATCAAATGATCATAAGATTGATCATCGATGTTATTACACGGTTTTAACAATAATCAAAGCATCATTAGAAATTTAGAATAGATTGATCGACTTTCATCGTTGATGTTTCAGTTTTGGATCTTAAAAGAGAGTAAGATACTAAGTTGCTATACGTATCGTCGTATAGCAACTTAATCATACGTATCGTTGTGGATCTTAATCAAAAGTCATACTAGGAATCCGTCTATTTCATTACTTAAATAATCATACATTCATATTTCATACTTAACAGTTTCTACTTTCACTGTTTCACATCAATACATCATTATTCATTCATAATAATTTTTACATGAATCATGTTGTTTATAATTAAAAGTAGTAATTAAACTTCTAAAGTTTGTAATTTTTATTAATTTATAATATTACTAATTAGTAATTACTAAACAAATTTACAAATCAATACTATAATTACAATCGGTATTAAAAAATGCAGAATTATAAATATAAAAACTAGAAAAAAGCATTACTTGTCTTAACAACTCTTAAGACTTAACCTTAACCATTTGATTTGAGAAAGAGTAAATCCAACCATTGAGATTTTGAAATCCATGTGCTTGGTCACTCTTGATGTTCATTGGTCAAAAAAATATGTAAAGGATCTTGGTTTGAGACCATTGATTAGCTAATATTAAATCTGAGCCCTTGACCCTTCATTTCTCTAATCTCTAAAATCAGAATTCTAAAAATCTAAAAATTAACTCACTAAAATGAATCTTAGCCACTCAATGATTAAATCCAACGGTTGAGATTGAATCAGAAATCTAACCCTAACCCTAAACCTCCACCCTAATCCCTAGTATATAAACCTATTTTTAACCTCACATGCCTCATTTCTTTGCCTCATTTTCTCTCTCATCCGGCATTCCCTCTTCATCTCTCATCCTCTATTCCTCTCCCTTCCAAACCCTAAAAAAAACCCTAAAAATTCTTCGCTTCTTTCAGATTTTCTTCCCCTGTTTGAGATTTCTTCGCCTCTTTTTTTCGATCAATCTCTAATTCTCTATTACTTTCTCATTTTCTCTCTCTCTATCTTATTTTCTTCGCTTCTTTCATATTTATCTTTCAAATTTCTCATTTCTCTTAAATACGGTTTACGGGTTTGTGTTCTCTTGGTTTATTTTCTGGGTTTTGGACTTTTGGTCAAGAAGTGAAGAAGTGAAGATCGTCGGAAAAAAAAGACGGTGATCGTCGGAAAAGAAGAAGCAAAGAAGAAGCAAAAAAGAAGAAAAAAGAAGCAAAAAAAAAAAGCAAATTTAATATTTAAAAACAGTATGTCGCAACCACCAGGTAAGTGTTCTACACTTCTAGAGTTCTAGAATTCGTTTTCTTTTTTTTTAGAATTAGGAAGATCTGCTTGCATGTGAATGTGGGATTATGTCTTTGGTCCGGTTTGCGAGATCTACTGGAATATCATGTATTTTTTAATTTTTTTTTGTCATATGTGAGATCTAGAATTTTTTAGGAATATCAAGTTTATTTTTCGATCTTAATACTGATTTTTTATTTGTATCTTATTTTTTGTCATATGTGAGATCTACTGTGTTCGTTACTATTTGTCATGTATAATTGTATATTAAATTCTTAACTTGAATTGTTTAGGGTTTCTGACTTGTTTACAACTTTACATGTTTGATGTTTGTGATTTTTGTTTCCGATTTTTTGTCATTTATAATTTTATGTTACATGTTTGTGATGACATGTTTGTGATTTCATTTATTTTTCGATCTTAATACTGTTTTTTTTGTCATGTTTGATGTTTGTGATTTCATGTTTGTGATTTCTCGTTGATGTTTAACAATCTAAGTATCTAGGTCTGCCTTTTTGTTAGGCTTTGATTTGTTTAGGGTTCGTGTTTTTCGGATTCGGGTTTTTCGTGTTTATTGATTTGGGTTTGTGTTTATTGATTTGGGTTTGTGTTTTGGGTTTATGACATGTTAAGGGTTTGGGTTTTGGGCTGGTGGTGAAATGGCTGGTGGTGGTGTTGTCCACATGGTTGGGTTTATGACATGGTGGGTTTTGTGATTGTTAATAGTTTTGTGATACTATTTTGTTTGCTGCTTTTTAGAGTTTTGGTGCCAATGTTGCTACTAGTAGGGGTATTGAAAATTATATGGAATCATATTTTAGTTCCCCTCATGCTCCCGCTGACCAAGATGACCATTTTGATGTTTTGGCCTATTGGAAAACGCATGTGGGAGTTTATCCTATTTTGTCTCGGATGGCTAGAGTTGTGTTGGCTATCCCCATTACATCTGTGGCCTCCGAGTCTTCATTTAGTATGGGGGGCAGAATTTTAATAAAGTATCGCACGCGTTTGCTGCCCAAAATTGTTGAGGCTCTTGTTACTTGTCAAAATTGGATCTTTGGTTATTCTAAGATTGAGGATGAGGAGTCTATTGAAGTTGTTAAAGAGAGCGAGCCTACCGATATTGATTATGATTCAATTCCTTAATGCTGTCTTCTTGTTGTTGTTTGATGGTTGTTGTTTAATGGTGATGGTTTGATGTTTATTGTTACGGCCTTGTGTTGTTGCCTATTGAAAATGTTTGGTGATGGTTCTTTGATGGTGGTTGCTTCTTTGTTTATTGTTCTGGCCTTGTGTTGTGGCCTATTGAAAATGTTTGATGATGGTTCTTTGATGGTGGTTGTTTGATGGTTATTGTTCTGGCCTTGTGGTGTGGCCTATTGAAAATGTTTAATGGTTGTGTTCTGGGTTTGTCTTTGTGGGTTGGTTGTGTGTTGGGGTTTGTTTGTGTTTGGGACTTGTTTGTGTTTGGGGTTTGCTTGTGTTTGGGGTTGGGTTTGCTTGTGTTCTGGGTTGGGTTGTTGTGTTCTGGGGTGGGTTTGTTGTGTTGTGGGTTTCCCTAAACCCAAACCCTAACCCTAGGCCCAAGCCCTAACCCTAGACTTAGACCCAAACCCTAGACCCAAATCCTAGACCTGAACCCTAACCCTAACCCTAAATAGAATTGTTGGGTTTGGACTTTGGTTTAGTTCTATATCCTTTTGCTTAATAAATGTCCCTTGCGCAAAGATCATTGGTTGTTGACTTGTTTGCGACTCTTTTTGGCTACATTTTACTTTACAAACATGTTTTGCCCTAAGTGTCACGATGTGGAGCTACTTTTCTTTTGTCTTATTGGACATGATATGCACTTGATTGGTAAAATTGGTTTGGTATTATTTAAAAGACAAAGAATTGTGGATGCTCGTGTCACTTTTGCTGGCTTTCTTGTGTTGTGAAGTTTGTGTTATTAATTAGAGTCGAGTGCTCGATGATGAGGTCAACTTGTGTACCTGAGAGCCATTATTAATTTTAAAAGTAAATTAAATTTTCTTATCTTTGCAATATTTACTTGTTAATTTGATATTTATAAACTGCTATTGCTATATGGTTTTCTTTGGGAGTTTTTTTAAAAGTAAATTAAATTTTCTTATCTTTGCAATATTTACTTGTTTAAAATTGACACTTATAAACTGCTATTGCTATATGGTTTTCTTTGGGAGTTTTTTTGGGGGTTTTGCTACCTTCTGTTGGCCTGTTGCTGCTGCTGTTGTTGGCTTGTTGTTGCTGGTCTGTTGCTGCTGCTGCTGGTGGTAGTGGTCGGCTGCTGCTACTGGTGCTCTAATGCTGCTGCTGGTGGTTGTCTGTTGTTGCTGCTGCTGCTGGTTGATTTCCGATGTTGCTGCTGTTGGTGGTCATTTTGTAATTTTTTTTTACTTTAGAGTTTAAACTTACTCATTTTCATATGTACATTATTCATTTGTAACTGTATTTTATCTTGTTAACATTATACTATTATATGAATATAAGAGTTTTCTATTTTTCCTAATTTAATTGTCTTATTCTCTCCAATATCCCTTCAAATTCAATATACTTTTCAGTTCAACTATTTAACTATGCACCTTCATGGCTTCATCTAAGAATAATTTAACTATGCACCTTCAAATTCAAAATGATCGTAATGTATCAATGTGAGGCAATGGCTGCAAGCCTGCGAGGCTGCGACTACACTATTACTAATAAGTTTAAATCTTTAAGTGCATTTTGGGAGAAACAAGAGGATGAAGGGGCAAAGGAACTATTTGTTTGGGCTATGAGGCTTATAATATTAGCCAAAGTTTTTGTTTGGGCTATGGCCTATGAGGCTTATAATATATAGCTTTACTCTTTAAAGGAAAAATGGATTTGGGAAACAAATTACTAACATATATAACAATAATTTATACATTATATGATCTTCACTTCAACATACTTCTGCCTTAGTTTCATGGCAATAATTCGGTACAATGGAATAATTTTGTAACACTTTTTTTTTCCCATAACATTGTTCTTTTTTTAATAGCTGATTATAACTTACTAGTTACTACTCAGACATATTACATAGTTGTGATGAGAGGAAGAAAACTGGGTCGGAATGGTTTTGGGTCGGGTTGTATTAGGTCGGGTTGTATTGGGTCGGAATGGTATTAGGACGGGTTCATTTGGGTCGGGTGGTAATTGAGTCGGGTGGTAATTGAGTCGGGTGGTAACTGGGTTGATGTGATAACTGGGTTGGGTTGTATTGGGTCGGAATGCTTTTGGGTCGGGTTCAGTTGGGTCGGGTGGCAACTTGGTCGGGTGGTAACTGGGTTGGGTGATAACTGGGTCAGTAATAACTAGGTTGGGTCACAACTGGGTCGGTTGCTAACTGGGTTGGGTTACAACTGGATTGGGTGATAGTTGGGTGGGTTTAACTGGGTCATTGCTGAGTGAAGTTGGGTGCGGGTTAGTTTTGGGTCGGAAATAGGTTAGGTCTGAGTCGTTGTTCACGGGTGCAACTGGCCACGGGTCCACCTGGGTCGGCCAGTTCAGGTTGGGTTGCCAATTCCACGGGTTGAACTGGGCAAGGGTGGACGCTGGGTCGGAATGGGTCGGCTTTCCACCCGACCATTCTCGCTCGGAACAGGTTGGGTCTGGGTCGGATGCGGGTTCACCCGTGGGTCGGCCCAGTTTTTGACACCTCTAACTCAATAGGCTATTTTGGTTGAATAATCTATTATCAACAAATTGCAAGAAGGCAGATAGTATATGATAACTTATTGTAAGATGTTTTCAGGGAATGATATCCCACAAGATAGAAAAGTTTTCTTAATTTTACAATATACTCCCTCCGTCCCATAATATAGTGCTTACTTCTCATTTTTCACGAGAATTAAGGAAAATGGAATGAGTGGTAGATTTCCAAAAAAATATATTTAATGAAGTGCTTTTTTGATACTTTTGTATTGAAACTAGTTAGTTATTTTCTTTTTCCTTTAAACAAAATCAAAAGGAAATAAATGTTCCTTGGAATGGTGTAAAGCAATAAATAGGGTCACACGTTTTGAGAGAAAAGTAGGGGTATTTTGAAAAGTTTGTGTAGAAATTAAGGATAATTTAGTCCAAATAAATTGACAAAAAAGAAAATAGACACAACATTTTGGAGACAAAAAAGTTAAATGTGAAAGACTATATTATGGGACGGGGGGAGTACTATTTAAGTTTGCTCATATATTTTTATTTTATTTTATTATACATAATTTTGATGTGGACTCCTCTCATTGTGCTTAATTAGCATCAATTCTCTTCCATTCAAGACACACATATGGGGGACCGACATTACCTAAATTCTCCACTTATGCATAATATAGGCAAGATCCTCGACCTAATTTCTATACTGATTAATGTGGGATAAGAATAGGAAAAGATGTAAGTGTACTACAAGGATCCAGCACACTATGGCGACATACATGATAGTATGATACATCAATGCATTTTGGGAGAGCGGAAAAAGACTTTGTCCAAAAATAAAAGATTTTTTTTCATTTTGTAAAAAACAAAAAAGAATTATTTTCAAGGTAGAATCCTAGTCCATCTAATATAACGGAAAAAAAATACGCCCTCCATTCTTAAATAAATGAAACGTTTATCTCTTTTATGTGAAAGTTTTTTGATAGAAGCGTTTCATTTATTTCAGAGCGGAGGAAGTATATCTATATTAGACTAAAAATCAATGTCTTTCACCGGACTTACAATTGTATGACCAAACTTTAAAAGTTTTTCGGCGACTCTATTAGCTTCTCGATAAACATGAGTGATGTGGATTAATTTGAAAGTAGTTAGAGAGAATGTGTGGAATGTCATCATCATCATCAAGTATGTGTTAGACACTCAAAGGACATTGATATAGTCCTCTAATTAAAGATATTTATAACTACAAAATTATCACTTTAGATTCAAAGATAAGATTGGAGATATCCATCTCAGGAGCCATGAACATACCACATTATGAAGGATGACAGTAATTTCGGCAATCAGAGGAGTAAACGAATGCAATTGTAAGCCTTGACCAAGGCGTACATACACGTTTTGGAGAGTCAACATTGACGCATTACTTTGAAGAGGCACGCACCACTCAAATTTGAGATCATCTTAAGACAAATAAAAAGTTGAAATTATTTATATCAGTTATTAACTACTCCCTCCGTTCCAAAATATAATTCCCATTTTCCTTTTTTCACGGTAAATTATACAAGTAGAATCTAAGAGGGATATTAAAGATTTTTTATTTATTTAAATAAATGTTGTATGGGAAAAGATGATTTTAGGAGAGATAATGGAGAATAATTAGTGAAAGAGCATTAATTGTAACACTTGGGTTGAATAAACAAAGCAAAAAACAAAATTCAAGAAGCAAATAAATGATGGGACACGGTTTTTCTTGATAAATTACGGAAGAATGTGGAACTAAATATGAAAATGGGAACTATATTTTGGGACACCCAAAATGGAAATGGGAACTATATTTTTGGGACGGATGGAGTATTAAAGTAAAATACTAAAAACTTTATTAAACAAACAAAACTATTAACATTTTATGCAATAAAATTTGTGTTTATATTATCATATACTCCCTCCGTTCCATAATATAGTGCGTACTTTATTTTTATTTTTTCCACGGAAATCAAGGAGAAGGGAATATAATTAAGGACAGATTAGTGAGTAAACAAATAACGTAAAAGTTAAGGGAACCACTTAAACAAGACTCACGAGTAGTTTAGCTTTTTTGATCAACTACACTCTAGAAGGTGCTATTAATTAATGTTAATAGTGATTAGTGATTACAAAATGGACCAGATACAACCTTCCCCACCAAAAACTTGTACTCTTTGATGTACCACCAAATATTGACTAGCATCCACCACTCACCACTTGCCTTTTTTTAATATAATCTATACTCTTTAAAAGCTTATACTATATCTGTTTATTTGATTATTTCTAGCATGGGTGATATAGATTGT
The DNA here is from genome assembly GCA_947646795.1 of Beta lomatogona. Lineage (NCBI taxonomy): Eukaryota > Viridiplantae > Streptophyta > Magnoliopsida > Caryophyllales > Amaranthaceae > Beta > Beta lomatogona. The sequence continues at coordinate 66,971 of CANSNZ010000360.1, forward strand.
TGTCATTTTCTCTTTTATATGACTTACCTCCCCAGAATAACAACTGAAATATTAAACTCAGTTTTTTCTATATGAGTAAGGCTTGTAAGTTGTACCTAAGAAAGGTCGTTTATAAGTACGGCACTATCTTTTGAGAAGGAGAAAAGAATAATTATCAAACACCCTCCCTTCTCTTAAATTTCTTTTTCTTTTTGCCACAGTTTCAACTCATGTGATAAGAACATCAACCGCCCTAAATAATCCTTTGTTTTTACATTTTTTTTTCTTGACGTGAGTGGAGTGACTATTAGGTTTGTCAATGAAGTATATGATTTGCATTAATTATGAAATTTTTTTCTGGTGCAAACATTAATAATGAAGTCGATGGTTGGTTGATACATATAGTAGGAATAATAAATTATGATAATGGTAAGAGATGTATATTTAATCATGTAAGATAAATCTGTTGACCGTAATTTAGGAAAATGATTGTCGAATACCAAGTTATTTACATAGTTTAAACTCCCTCAGTTTCAAAATATAGTGTTTCATTTCTATTTGGGTGTTCCAAAATATAGTGTTTGGTTTTATATTTAGTTACAAATTTTGCCTAAAATACCCTCATTGGCTTTTTTTATTTTCACTTTTGTCCTCAATTTAGCATGTGGAAATGCACCAAAATTAAATGCATTATGGTCTATGGAATCTCTTTTGACTGATTTTCTCACTCCCCTCAGTTACTCATTAACTCCCATAATTTACTCTTTACTTAATGAATTATGATAAGGAAAATTTATTAGAAACAACATTTTAAATACATTTTTTTGCGAGAAACAACATTTTTTTAAAATCTGGCAAAATAAGACCTTAAAATTAATTTTTTTTGCGAGGAATAACCTCGACCCATTTTCCGGCATTGACCAAGCATTTTTCAGCGTTGAATCGTTCAAACCAAACATGTGGAGTGCACGTGAACTGCATCTCTTATGTTTCAACTATGTTTTTCCCCATTTTTCGACATTGACCAAGTATTTTTCCGACGTTGACTTCATCAGTATATGAAAGGAAATCGGGTTGAAACATAAGAAATGTGGATTAAGTCCCTTGCTATGTTTGGTTTTAGTGAGTCAAAGCTGCATTATACTTGGTCAATGCCCGAAAAATGGGTCAAGGTTGTTCCTTGCAAAAAGAATTAATTTTAAGGTCTTATTTTGCCAGATTTTTTTTAAAAGGTTGTTTCTCGCAAAAACTTGTATTTTAAAGGTTAATTATGACAAATTTTCCTTATGATAATGGTAAGAAATGTATACTTAATCATGTAAGATAAATCGGATGACGGTAATTAAGGAAAATGATTGTCGAATACGAAGTTTTTATATAGTTTATTAGCAAATTTAATACCATTACTAAAGTGATATGTGGTAAGTTATTGGTGTATATTTACTTACCAAGAGGAATTAAGGGGATTGTTGAATTTCGCCTTAATTTCGACTTGATTTTAGCTTATTTTTTAAATTCTTTTTACTTACGTACCAAACCCTACCCCTTTAGTACTATTTTTTTTTTACATTTCCCCACCTTTCACTCAACTTCTCATTCTCTCACATCAACCAAAAATACCAACAATAATTACCACCACCACTCTTACGCGCACACATATCACAACCACCCCTAAGCGACCATCAACAATAGGTCGCCAGAAATGTTTAGACGTGTAGAAAAAGCTCGCATAACATTTTTTTTCTAAGTAGCGTTTTGACCTTGCCAAACCTCTACCCGCTATATTAGTTAATAGGGTCATAGATAAAGGCCTTGTGCCTTCGCCGGTAAAAAACTGTCACAGGAAAATAACGAGAGTGTATTTGAAAATCACATCTCTTCCTAAATAAATAAAAAAAAAAACTATTTCCTCTGTTTTGAAATAAACGAGACGCTTATCTCAAAAAACTTTCACATAAAAAAAGAAAATTGTTTCATTTATTTCAAAACGAAGGAAGTATATTCATTTCAAAAAAAATCATTTGTTTTGGAACTGTACCAACTACCATCATTTTTTTTTTTCTGAATTTTATGGCTGCATCACTATTCACTAGTGATTCAAAGTTTTCTCTCTTTCTGTCTTAAATATTCTTGTAGTTGTTGTGAACTTTCAAATGTATATACTTCCTCCGTTTCTTTTTAAATGCAACAATTGGACTTTTTCATTATTCACACCTACCACTTTGACTAAGATTTGTGATTTGTACATAATGAAAAGTATAATCAAGTGGGATCTTGTTAGATTTGTCTCGTGACCTACTTCCATAATATGTAATTTTTATAATTTTTACCTATATGTAATTATAGATATTTATGGTCAAAGTAATGTCTCGTTGCGCGTGAAAGTTCAATTGTTGCATTTAAAAAGAAACGGAGGAAGTATTTTTTTTCATTAAAAAAAAAAAAGACATTTTTTAAAATTGTTGCAATAATATCAATGTACTGGTCCCATTTATACATTATACACCTAATAACATTAAAAAAGAGAAATCGGCCTTATCAAAGAAACTTATGTTGGCAGGTTATACTGCAACTATAAGCTATCAAAATATTACTCCACTCCACCATGATATAATCATATTACTATGCGTAAATGCAGAGTTAAGGGGTAATAAAGTAATTTTAAGTGGTGATTTTACGTACGATAAGGTGCACTTCAAATTGTCCTTTCCTTCCCCAAGTAAACTCTCCCCCCAATAACAACCGGTCCAGTAGTTTAATAACAGCTGGGGAGAGCTTTTTCCTTTTTCTATTTTACTTTTGTGTCTTAATTACAAGATTGCCCTCGTCATAATTCTTTATTTACTTACTGTCCTTCCGTCGTCCTTATTCGTACGGGACTTTCTTTCTTTGTCACCTTCATATAGGAAAATACCAAATTACCCCTTATTATGTTTTGATTCTTACTCTTAAGGCAAGCCGTAAAGCCAACAAGTGTGTGACGTTGCAACTCGAGATGTCATCTTGTTTTTTTATTTATTTGGAAAATTTGTCAAAAAAAAAAAACAACTACCTTAAGAAAACAACTTTTTTGGAAAAATTACTTTAAGAAAAAATGTTGTAAAAGATTAACTTTTAAAGCAAAATTGTTGTAAGAAATTATCTTTTAGCCAAATCTCGGCCACTGACCATTTTTTTTTCAAATAAGAAAGTTTAGAAGAAAAATAAGGTAAAGAAAATAGGCCCCGAGAATGTCAGTAAGGGTCTGTTTGATTCAACTTTTTTTGTCTTATCTTATCGTATCTGAACTTATATTCTAATTTATTGTGTTGTCTAACCTATTTAATCCGTTTTATTCAACTTATACTATCTTATAGTATTATCTTATTTGAACAAAACAGAGCCTAACTAGTACTTCCTCCATGTCTTATTAATTTACCCCTTTTTTTTTGGGTTGTCTCTTACTTCCGCCTTCTCATAATATAGTGTTTTTTTTTTTCATGGGAATTAAGGAGAATGGAGGGAGTAGTAGGATTCTGAAAAAAAAAGAAAATTTTATGAAGTACTTTCGTATTGGAACTACTCCCTCCGTTTCTTTCTAATCTACACATTGTTGTTTTTTTTATATTCTTGATAATATGTCCCATCTAATTTATCCTATTTTTTTTACCCATGTCATCTACTTTTTAATATTTTAATCCACTTTTTAGTTTTTCTCTCAACCCCTTTTAGTTTATCTCTCATACTTTTGTCAATCTCCTTGATTTTCCCCTAAAGTGAAGTGAGTAAACTAAAAAGAAACAGAGTAATTTTTTTGTTTTTTCCTTCAAAAAATCAAAAAGCAACAAATGCTACTTGGAATGGTGAAAAGTAATAATTAGGAGCACACATTTTGAAAGAAAGGTAGGAATATTTTGGAAAATTTGTGTAAAAATTGAGGATAATTTAGTCCAAACAAATCGATAAAAAATGAAGTTGGCATAAAATTTTGAGGCATCCAAAATGAAATATCCTTAATATTTTCTCTTTCTCTTTACGACTTACATACTATTTCTCCTAAAACTTTATACTTGAATACTTAAACAATGCTTAAATTACCAAGCGACAAAGGGAGTAAAAAAAATCATTAGCTTAACTGCTTAATAGCCTTGGTCTGCATGAAATAATGATCTACTTAGGGCATGTTCTCCCCAACTTATTTTCAGTTCAGTTTCTACATTATTATCATTACTATTAATTAGTTATAATTATATTCAGTTCAGTTCAATTCAGTTCAGTTGTTTTATGCCAAAGAGAACAGAGGAAAAAACTTTGTCTATCCACCGGGTAGACTACCCACCATTAATAAAGACTTGTTGAGTGTTATGGTAATTGAATCCAACTCAACATGATTATAATTTTTCTAATGCTATATTAGTAGTGGGTTGTCTACCCGGTGGGTAGGTGTAGCAATGTCCGAGAACAAACCCTTAGTTTAAGTGAAATAAACATAGGGGCAATATTGTCCAAAAAGCAAGACGACAATTTAATGACCTAACTTTAGATAAAAGCCAAAAGGGACAGCCTTGTAATTACAAACCATTTTAATACTTCCTACTGTAGTTATAACCTTTCTTTCCACTCACTCTTCTCTCTCTCTTCATCAACTAGACAACTACCCATATGCATTATGATTTATGCATATCATATCTCTTAATTAATCTCTCTCCTCCCTCTACAATATATGAATATCCCACCTTAATCTGTTAACCGTTAACTCTCATTTCATTTCTCCTCTACTCTAACCACTTCCATTTTCTCTCTCCTCATTTCTTCAACAACCTAAAACTGCAATTTCATCCGCCATTAAAGCATGAAGAAGCAAAAATCAACAATGGTGGAACTTAATCTCTTCGATCTACTAAGCGAAGAAATCATTTTCATCATCCTTGATTACCTCAACGACAACAATCCACAAGACAAGAAATCATTCTCTTCAGTATGTAAATCATTCTACTCTATCGAATCTAAACATCGAAGAACCCTAAAACCTCTTCGTTCTGAACACTTACCTTCAATTCTTACTCGTTATCCTCAAATTTCGATTCTAGATTTAACTCTTTGCCCTAGAATCACCGATTTTTCTCTCTCTGTCATTGCTTCAACGTGCGCGAAGTCTCTCCGATTTATCGATTTGTCGAGGTCGAAGTTTTTCTCAGGGAATGGATTGGCGATTTTGGTGGCGAATTGTCGGAATTTGACGGCGTTGGATTTGACAAATGCGACGGAGTTGCGCGATGCAGCTGCGGCGGCGATTGGTGAAGCGAAAAATCTGGAGAAGTTGTGGTTAGGGAGGTGTAAATTGATTACTGATATTGGAATTGGATGTATTGCTGTTGGTTGCCCTAAATTGAAGATGATTAGCTTAAAATGGTGTTTAGGAATTGGGGATTTAGGCGTTGAGTTGGTTGCTGTTAAGTGTAGGGAGCTTCGGAGCTTGGATCTTTCCTATCTAACGGTATATCTTTTCCCCCAATTTTTTTTTTTTTTTGAATTTTAAGTTGACAAATTTTACTTGATTATATCTTTCATTTAGAGTAATACTATTGTCTTAATCTAATTTATTTTGTTTTGATTTATGGCAAATGCAAATATAATTAGTTTTTTTGAGCTCATTAATGGTGTATGTTTTGTTGTGGGATTTTGTTGGTGTGTGATTATAGTAGGAAATGTTAGAAAGCTGATTGTTTATTTGATATTGTGTAGGAATCTGATTTAAACTTTTTGTGTGAAGGGTGTAATGACTTTTGTGGCATATGCTTTTTCTGGAGTATTCCGGTGATATTGACACATTTGGTTTGTAATTTCCGCACTGGAATCTGTTTAGGTTGGTATTTTCCATTGGTGACGAATGATGAGATGAATGATCCCCCTTTTTTTTTTTCTGAGAATATCAAAAGTTTTGTGATAGGTAAAGGTGGTCAGTGATATTGAACAGTACATTTACAATTCTATGGCATGGGGAAGTAGATTTTTATTTATTTTTTCAGGGAAATAGTTTGAGAATTTCAATATATATTGTTTATTTCGGGCGAAATTGTCAAGACATGATAGACTGCTTGATGAATAGCATTTCAAAGCTGATTGTACTGATTTTTTCTTGAGCAGATCACGAGTAAATGTTTACCAGCTATATTGAAACTACAGTACCTTGAGGAATTGATTCTCGAAGGATGCTATGGGATTGACGACGATAGCCTCACCGTTCTGAAGCAAGGGTCCAAGTCACTGAAGGTATTGCTACTTGCAAGACTTCTTTTGATGCTTTGGGATTCTCTAAAGTTGGCATACTTTTGAAAAGTTTTCCATTTCTTTGTATGTAATTCTGATAGCTTGGACCAATTGAGAATGACTCGTAAACACTTGGTTTCGATTGGTTTGATATATTTTATTCTTGGCTACACCCCTTCCGAAAAGACGTTGGGTTTTATGTAGCCATGTAGGGGAACATAAGCTCTCATACTCGTCCTTGCGAAAGAAGAAAGCTTACCCAAGTTTCGTTCTGTAAAGAAATCAATCAAATCATAGTGTTTTCTATATTTGGTGCCTTATGAAAGAAATATGTTTGTCCTTATTGATCTGCATGTTTTCCCTGTTGTAGACTTTTGATATGTCAACTTGCCAGAACATTTTTCCTTTGAAAGGGGTCAAGTTTTATGTAGCCATGTAGGGGAACATAATTTCTCATCCTGGTTCTTGGAAAAAAAAAAAAGCTTACATTCGAGTTTCTTTTCATAGTTTGTTCTTTGTTGGGTGCCATATAGAAGAAGAATCTTTGTCCTTATTGATTTGCATGTTTTCCCTTTTGTAGACTCTTGACATATCAAGTTGCCAGAACGTGAGCGATACAGGCTTATCTTCATTAACAAGCGGGACTGGCTGTCTTCAGCAATTGACATTAGCATATGGCTCTCCTGTAAGATTTTGAATTCCTCTTTTTTTATTTAATAATATATGTTGGTTATCTGTCCTGTTCCTTACCATGCTTGTATTTTCAGGTCACTCTTGACCTTGCTCGTAGTTTGCAGAGGCTGTCTAAACTGCAGTCAATCAAACTAGATGGTTGTGTAGTTACATGTTCTGGTCTTCAGGCCATTGGGAATTACTGTGCTTCATTACGTGAACTGAGCCTGAGTAAATGCTCTGGAGTGACTGATGAAGGCTTGTCGTCCTTGGTTAAGAAACAAAAGGAGCTCCGGAAGCTAGATATTACATGCTGTCGGAAGTTAACTTGTGTATCCATTGCCCAGATTGCGTATTCTTGTGCGTTTCTCACATCTCTGAGGATGGAGTCTTGTACTCTGGTTCCTAGAGAAGCCTTCGTTCTGATAGGCCGGAGATGCCATCTTCTGGAGGAGCTTGACCTTACTGATAATGAGATAGATGATGAAGGTTTGTTGATTGCATTTTGTTGTCGACTTTTATGAATGCTATAGTTCAGTGAGCTTACAGCTTCTTTTTCTATGCAGGTCTAAAGTCCATCTCCAAGTGCTCAAAATTATCGATTCTTAAACTTGGAATCTGCTTGAATATAACTGATGAGGGGCTGAGTCATATAGGCAACCGCTGCTCTAAGCTTGTGGAACTTGACTTGTACAGGTTTGTGGATTATGCATTTTCATTTCACTGTTGCTGATCAAAGTTTAGGTGCTGTACAGTTCTTAGACCAGTTGTGTGCTACAAGTAGTAAAGAAATTAAAATGGTTTCCATGAATCAAAAGTATAGAGCTAGCAATTTTGTGCTTGAGAGCTTCTATACGAGTTAGTATAACATAAAACACACAAATACCATGATAAGGAGAATTCAGGTCATAGCATGCGCTATTGATATTTGGCTTGGCTTCGGTCTTCTCATAGGACTGCTCATCCTCTCCTAGACAGCCATGATAAATTGTATTCTAGGAAAAAAAAAAAAATACACGAGCAATGAAATTTTTTCACTAGATCAAACCACTGATTTCTTTTTTAAATATAAAAGGCTAACAGGTGAAGTTTTAGTAGAATGAGAATTGATTGCAGAGAATTTCTTATTAGATAAATCATCCATGCCATGAAGTATATGGAAGAGAAGGTCCCTGTGGATGAATTTTGTGTATTTTATCACTTATAGAACTTGCTGGGTTGTAAGGTGTGTGATTATTGTATGTTCGCTTCTCATTCTAATAAGCCAATTAGTACTAATTAGTGGTCATGTATGTCTTATGTTATACTTCATATTCATTGTGCCTATTCTTGTCTAATTACAAGTACGATTTCCTGGATCAGATCTATGGATATTACAGATTCAGGCATCACAGCCATTGCCCGTGGTTGTCTTGTTCTAGAAATGATCAACATATCATACTGCAAAGGCATCACAGATGCTTCGTTGATATCAGTGTCAAAATGTGCAAAATTAAACACATTAGAATGCCGAGGATGTCCTCTTATAACTTCTCTAGGCATAGCAGCTATTGCAGTTGGATGTAAGCACCTCACTAAGTTGGATATAAAGAAGTGCTACAACATTAACGATTTCGGAGTCCTACCTCTTGCTCATTTCTCTCAGAACCTTAAAGAGGTATCCTTATCTGTCCAACTCATTCTAAATCTTTGGACTTCAATTATTTATTCCACTCAATCAGTATATAAACTATTGATCTAAACAAATGAACCTGATTGATCCTCTACAGATTAATCTGTCATGTACATCAATCACAGATGTTGGCCTGTTGTCCCTCGCTAGCATTAGTTGTTTACAGAGCGTGATCATATTGCACCTGAAAGGATTGAGCCCAAGAGGTCTAGCAGCAGCCTTATTAGCTTGTGGAGGGTTGACAAAAGTTAAGCTTCACTCGTCATTCAAATCTTTGCTTCCACAACCACTTTTTGAACATCTAGAAGCACGTGGTTGTGTGTTCCAATGGAGAGAGAAAATGTTTCAGGTAAAGTTAGTTTATTCACCAGCTTTGTGATCTGATATTAAATCTGAAAAATTTGAGATTGTTTACTTCAATTTTAGCTTTTATAATGGTGAACATTATAGTCATTGGTATAATAATGTGGCGCTTGTTCGAATCGTGGTTCAGTTATTTGATGATATAATTTTCTTAAATTTTTTAATCCGAGAGTTTTAAGATGAAGTTTTTTCATTTCAATTTCAGTTTTCAAGTTAATTGGAAACAAAGAGTTGAGAACTTGAGATTCAGTCATATTGAATTGAACTGCGAATGAAGTGAACTTAATTATGAATGAGTGATAGATTGACATATTTTGGTTGTTTCAAAGTTTCTGTGTATTCAAAGTTAGTTTTTTCTCGAAAAATCTGAAAATTTACAATCTGGTTTGACAAGAATATATTGAACTTGATCAATGAAGATACTGATTTTCTGTTGTTCATGGTGACAGGATGAGTTAGAAGACTCCAAGTCTTGGAAACTGCAACTTGCAGAAATGAACAATGACTCCTAAAACTGTTCTTCCTTGAAACATAATGACCATGATCTTGAATTACATACTTGTCCGAGGATAAAGCTAAGGGGCTTTTAGGGGTGTCACCGGATGGGCCAAAGTTCAGACTTCAAAGTTTCGTTCAAATTTGTCGGACTGGATTAGACTCAAAAAGGTTTGGATTGCATTTAGACTAAATAAATTTCAGATCCCTAATATCTTGTATTGGTTTGGGCTCACCTTTGGAAGTTCAAAGTCCAACCTTGATCCAAAGTTGTAAAAAGAATACTTCTATGATAAATGAAATCTGCTCCATATCCTAAAGTTACGTTGAAATAGCGGGTGAAATTGATGTTCTTACTTCTTAGCTATAGACTGGGCATGGGCCGGGCCGGGCCTGTTCACGGGCTCTGCCCGCGGGCTTGGGGAAATGGCCGGGCCGTGCCGGGCCTGAAATTTTCAGATTTTGTCCACGGCCCGGCCCAGGCCCACGGGCTCGCGGTCCAGGCCCGTGTTTTATGTTGTTTTTTTGGATTCTTGGCAGTTTTAGGCTGAAAAACAAAGGAAAGGGCGTTCGGCCCACGGGCCATATAGGCGGGCTCGTGCCGGTGCGGGCCTGAAATAAAATTTCTTGTCCATGACAGGCCCACGGCCCACGTAGCGGACAACGGGCCGGGCTGGGCCTCGAGCGGGCTCGTGCCGGGTTGGGCCCAAACCGTGCGGGGCCGGGCCGGCCCGCGTGCTGGCCCGCCCATGCCCACCTCTAAATTGTCGGTTGTTATAATCAATCTGATCAGTATTCAGTAGTGGACCTAGAATTATATTTTTGGGATGCAATTATTTGGAATTGCAGGGTTGATAATTACCACGATATGTTTTAATGGTCAAATGGAAGATAGATAACAATTTGATTTTGTTTGGTTTGTCAACTGATACTTCTTGCTTCTGAATTCCTATATAAAGATGGTTTTCTAAAAAATATAGATTATCCTATAAACTTGTTATAGTATGAATAAATAAAGTTATGAAAGTGTAATATAGATATAATATCATAGAGCTTGTTTGATAAAGGTAGTTATTAGCTATTTTCATAAATATATCTTGCATTAGATGTTAAATATTAGTTGTTAAAATAGTTTTTCTAAATCGAGTGATATTATAAAATTACTCCCTCCTTTCTATTTTTTTTTTTTTATAAATACTCCCTTCTCCCCATTCATTTCCCCACTTGAGGGTTGGATGGATGACATTAGTGAAGGAAAAAAATGGTGGAACTTGATAGAGTGTGAGAGTAAAGTGTTGGTCTCCAAGCTTTATGATCATTTTTGGTATAGAACAATCTTTTGGAGACTTCGGAAAACAAAAGGGATAGAGAAAGTAGCTATCGCATTGGTTTAGTAACCACTTTATAAGTTTTAGTAACGTTGAACCCCTTGTCTATAGTGTTAAGTGAGTTGTCTCCTATTAGAGAGGAGAAGATACAAGAATTATCTTATATTGATGAACTACTTCTGCTGCTATCAATTGATTTTGGAACGAAATCTCCTTAAAACTTGTAAGTGATCGTAGCTTTACTCCTAATTCTAAAGTAGTCCAAACCCATTCTTATTTTTTCTAAAACATTTTAAACAATCTAGAGAATACTTAAGATGAACTATTACTATAAGAAGATTCCGCCTTAAAAAAAAAGTCACTCTGATCTTAAGATGAAGTCAATCTAAATCCTGTCAGAAAATAGTTTATGTAAATCTATGCTCATACAAGCTTTCTACTCTTCTCAAGTGCATAAATGTATCTTACTTTCAATTCAACTCCTACTTCATACTATAAATAAACTCCACAGTTGACTACTATCTTAGGATAAAAACAGACTAAAACTTTGTGCATACTTTTCCTGCATATGGGCTATTTGGCTACATATTTAAGGTTCAATTGCATTTAATAAACTTAATTGACCGTTGTACTTGTTTATGAGTTATGACCTTCAAGTGTCTAGAAGGAAAAACCACGACCTGTTCCCCCTGTTTGAACTTTGAAGGATCAGTCAAAAGGTTGAAACAAGGAATGGTATTTCATATGAATTAAGTTTGGTGCCATACGGTCAAAAATATTGATTCTTGACCATTTTTACAATTTATCTGTGTGTTTCGATATTTAAATTATAATTTAGGTATCTGACTAACTTTATGAAAGGAAAAGGAAGAAGTCGTTCTTTTATCTTGTTGATAGTGTTTTTCTAATTATTCACATTTTAAAATTCTTTTTTTATTATTCCAAAATTAAGATGTTGCCCGACGGCAAAAGTAGTTGTTGTGGCCTGTGGGCTTGTGGTAGTACGTAGTTAGATTGTATTGGTGGATATATGTTAGATCCTAATTTTTTTATACTAGATTCCTTCTTATATAAGTTTTAAAATAATTTATGTTTAGTAAAAGTGAGTGACTGTTTAATTTTTAGAAAGACTAAAATTGACCTATATTTGGACCATTATAAACCATATTGAAAACTATAGCTGCTTCAAACACAAACTTATTAAGCTTTAGAAAACACTTCATCAAACTTTATAAGCTACTTGAAAAACTATTTTTCCTTTATTGGAGTTTTGATTTGATTAACCCTCTAAAAATTACTTCGGAAGTTGTAGCCAAATACACTATTTCACTCACTCATCTTCTTCTTTTTTTAACTTTTCTTTTTTCTAGAATATGCAAGAAGTTGGCTCCAAATTAGATCTTTTTACTAAGGGTATGTTATGCACTAAAAAAAAAAATTTATCTTAACAAATTTATTGAAATTTAATTATTTCTTATTTTTTCCGAAAATTTCTAAACTTTTCTTATTTATTTTAAAAATTAATCGAAAATAAGGTGAAGAGAATAAATCCTTATTGTAACTATTATTAGACCAACTTTTTTTTCTTTTTGAGGTAAAGTCATGAAGAGAACATACGATAAAATAAAAAGACTCATCTTAATCTCAAAAAAATAAGAACACTCACTGGATATATTAATAGGATATATTTATATATGAAATAAAGTGAAAATTATAGGAAAATCTTCTAGATTAAGACAATCATTAGGATGAGACCAGAGAGGAAATCATTAGACTCTGAAATTGACTTGGAACAATAATGGGGATCAAACAATCAGGATTATTATCTAAGTATCCAACTTTGCAAGACAAATGAAAGAAAAGTATCCAGTTGTAAAATAAGAGGCCACGATGGCAAGATCCCATCTAGTTTTTGAAGTCAGCCCAAATTGCAATAAACATCAATACTTATTATTTGATACAGTTCTTCTTTGACATGTTATATATGCTATGCAAATTTTTAAAGGGCATCACTATTTACCGTCCGTATTTACTAAAAATCATCCGTATTTTTTCTTAATTCTCCTAAACTACCCCTACAAATACTTGAGAAATAACCCCCCCAATACCCCATCACTCTACCAAGGACCCTTGGGTCCAATGGTATGGCTTCCTATCTCCCACATGGGAGACCAAGTTTCAAACCTTGGTGGAAGCAAAATTTCAATCTTTTTGGGGGGGAGGGGGGTTGGGGCTTGTTGGGCCTCTGGGTGAGTGGCCCTGTGCGAGGGCAGCCCAGAGGAAATTCATCTTACCACGGGTTCCCGAAAAGGGGCCCAAAAAAAATAAACCCCATCACTCACTCTTCACTCCCCATCTCACTCTCACTCTTCACTCCCCATCTCACTCTCACTCCTCACTCCTCACTCACTCCCACCATAGCCACCACCACCACAACACCGACACCACAAAACCACCACCACCGACACCACAACGCCGTCACCACCGACACCACAACACCACCACCACACCATGGAGACAACACCACCACCACACCATGGAGACAACACCACCACCACACCACGGAGACAACACCACCACCGACACCCGTAACACCACAACACCACCACCACACCGGCGAGATCCGGATCCGCGTGACAAAGTCGACCACCACCACCACAAGTTGCCGGAAAAGCATGGGCCCAAGGAAGAAGGCAAAGGAAGTCGGAGAATCATCAAATCAAAGTTAGTTTTGTAATTTTTTGGTGTTAAAACCGACCCCATAGCCGGAAATATGTAGTGGAAAACAAGCCCCTCTCGCCGGAAAACTTGGTGGAAATTTTTTTTTTTTTCGAAAGTCGCGGGGCAACGGATAGAAATTCCGTTACACCACACGGTGGCAACGGATCACTATTCCGTTACCATTCTTCCCCCTTTATCCTTCCCCCCGCATCCCCCCGCAACCCACCCTCCCCCCTCGCATCCCCCGACAACCCCCCTCCCCTCGCATCCCCCGGCAACCCCCTCTTCCCTCGCAACCCGCCGGCAAACACCCCCCCTACGACCATCCCCACCCTCCCAACCCTAAGCCTTTCTCCCCCCTCGCATCCCTCGACATCCCAGGTGGAAGAAATGGAGAAAATCTGGAAAAAAAATGGCGAAAATCTGATGGTCAACGCCGTAAAATCGAGGTCAACGCCGGATTCCGGCAAGTGGTGGCTTCCAACAAAAAAAATAACCAAAAAGGTGGCTAATTAACCATTTTTTAAAAGGTGGTTTCTCACAAAAAAGTGATTATAAAAGGTGGTTTCTCACAATTTTTCCTTTATTCTATTGTTATGGATCTTCAAAATATTGATGTGACTTGGATGACGAAGATTTGGCTATTTGGTTGTTGTGTTCATTACCATCTTCATACAAGCATTTTAGGGAAACTATCTTGTATGGTAGAGATGATTTGAGTATTGATGATGTTAGGGATGCTTTGAAACAAAGGGAGTTGATTGATAATCAATTGACATCTAAATCATCAAACTCTAGTGATGGCTTGTTTGTTAGGGGTAGATCAAATGATGTTGCATCTACTAGTCAAAGTGGTAATAATGGTAAGAATAGGGGGCGTTCTAAGTCAAAGAAGCCCAATTCTAATAAGCACAAGACTTGTAATTATTGTCATCTAAAGGGTCACATTAAGTCCGAATGCTACAAGTTGAAAAACAAGCAATCGGGAGATAGTAAGCCCGGGAAAGGCAAGGGAACCCATAAACTCCGTCGACGTAACACTAGTAGAATAATTGTTTATTCTTTGCGGTGGTATTGCTACGGTTTACCCATACGCAGCAATATATCACGTAAAAAGAAAAGGTAAAATATAAAATAAAGATATTGCTGCGGTTTCGGCCAAAAACCGCAGCAATATGGTATCAACGAGATTTTTTTTTGAAAAAAGTAGACTTTTTGACCAAACATATTGCTACGGTTTCTGGCAAGAACCGCAAAGCAATATAATAAAATAATATTAAAGAAATAATATTTTAATATATTGCTGCGGTTTTTGGGAAACCGCAGCAATATCCAATTGGCCATTTTATTTCAAAACGAGGCGCTAGGGTTTGAGAAATAAATGGGCGTCTTTATTTCATTTCTCACACCCTTCACTAGTTTCATTTCACTCCTTTCTCTCTCCTCCTTCATCCTCTCTCTCACCCTCTCGCATCCCCGAGCTCCTCTCTCTCACTCCTCTTTCTCTCGTACTATGCCTTTCCCTCTCTCACTGCTCTCTCTCTCTCACTCGTCCTTCGCCATTTTCGTTTAATCTGAGCCTGAGAATTTCGCTCCTAATCTGCACGCGATAATCTTCTCTCTCTCACTCGTAATCTGTTCGAAATTTGTTTGAACTTTGTGGGCTTGTTCGAATTTGTTCTCGCCGATGAGATGTGTTCGAAATTTTTACTCGCCGGCGAAATTAGTTCGATATTTGCGTCTTCTCCAGTTATCGCCGGCGAAATTTGTAATCTTCTCTCTCTAACTCGTAATCTGTTCGAAATTTGTGGGCATGTTCGAGATTTGTTCTTGCCGACGAGATTTGTTCGAAATTTATACTCGCCGGCGAAATTTGTCCGTCGTTGTTTGCTTTCGCTGGTCGCCGGCTTGCTCATGGGTCGTTCGAGTTCGAGTTTGCTCATGGGCGAGTTCGGGTGTGATAGAGAATTGTGGCAAGGGGTTTCACTCAAGTTGAGGGTGTTGATTTTCATGAAGTTTTCTCACCGGTTGTGAAGCACTCGTCCATTAGAGTTTTGCTTGCCTTGGTAGCTATGAAAGACTTGGAGCTACACCAACTTGATGTTAAGACCGCTTTCCTCCATGGGGACTTGGAGGAGGAAATCTACATGAAGCAACCGGAAGGTTTTGAGGTTGAAGGGAAAGAAGAGCATGTGTGCCGTTTGGTGAAGTCTGTTAATTGTATAATTCTCCCCAGAGATGTCTTCCTCTTCATTCAATATATGTAGGTCATCCTTTACAACCTAATCCTATGAGAATATATACTTGCCATATTTACACAATAAATCTCTATAAGGATGTTAACAAATATACTGAGAATATTTACAAATTCTCTATCACACCCCCTCAGTCGGAGCTGGAGGAGGTCGGACGCTCAGACTGGATCGAAAGTCAAGGAACAGTTGACGAGGAAGACCTTTGGTGAAGATATCTGCATACTGATAAGCTGAGGGAACATGAAGAACTCGCACATGACCCATTGCAACCTTTTCACGAACAAAATGGATATCCATCTCAATGTGTTTAGTACGTTGATGATGCACGGGGTTGCTAGCTAAATAAATAGCGGAGACATTATCACAGTAGACAAGAGTGGCCTTACGCGGAGGACAATGAAGTTCTAAAAGGAGATTCTGCAGCCAACATGTTTCGGCAACGACATTCGCAACACCTCTGTATTCGGCCTCAGTACTCGATCGAGAAAGGGTAGCTTGTCGTTTGGCAGACCAAGAGATGAGATTATCACCGAAAAGACACAGTACCCGGAAGTAGATCTACGAGTGTCTGGACAACCACCCCAGTCAGCATCGGTGTAGGAGATCAACCTACTAGGAGGAGATGGGTATAAATGCAAACCAAAATGAAGAGTACCTTTGATATACCGAATAATGCGCTTGAGAGCATTGAAATGAGGTTCCCGTGGAGCATGCATGAACAGACACACCTGTTGAACATCATATGCAATATCTGGCCTAGTAAAGGTAAGATACTGGAGAGCCCCTGCAAGACTCCTGTATAGGGAAGGATCAAGAACTGGTGCACCATCCTCTGCACTGAGTTTTGATTTAACATCCACGGGAGTGGAAACAATTTTGCAGTTGCTCATTTTGGCTCTATGTATGATCTCCTCAGCATACTTCTTTTGACACAAAAACATATCATTTTTGGTGCGCTGAACTGAGATGCCTAAGAAATAGCTCAATTGTCCCAAGTCAGTCATGGAGAATTCAGACTTGAGAAGATGAATGATGCGTTGTTTTAAGTGATCGGAAGAAGCAGTCAACACAATATCATCCACATACAACAGAAGATATGAAGTATCCGGGCCATGATGATATATGAAGAGAGATGTGTCACTGCGACTACAAACAAACCCAAGATGCAGCAAGAACTGAACAAACCTGTGATACCATGCCCGGGGAGCTTGTTTAAGGCCATAAAGAGATTTGCGAAGACGGCATACATAAGTGGGAGCAGAAGGATCCACAAACCCGGGAGGTTGGTGCATGTATACCGTTTCCTTAAGAGCACCATGCAAGAAAGCATTCTTGACATCTAACTGATGAATTGGCCATTTCTTACCCATAGCAATGCTGAGAACAGTCCGAATAGTAGTAGGTTTAACCACAGGACTGAAAGTTTTATCACAATCTACTCCGGCCTGTTGAGACTTCCCATTAGCAACAAGGCGAGCTTTGTAACGCTCAAGTTCACCTGTATCCCTGTATTTATGACGAAACAACCACAAACAACGAATAATATTCACCCCCTCTGGTTTGGGAACAAGATCCCAAGTGTGCTGTTTAGTTAGAGCATCAAATTCCTCATGCATGGCAGCATTCCAATGGGGATCAAGCAAGGCAAGTTTTGGGCTTTTGGGTAAAGGAGATATGGTGGTAGTGGAGAGATTGAATTGGATTTTGGGTTTAAATACACCATTTTGGGCTCGGGTTATCATGGGGTGAGTGGGCTGCCTGACCGAATGAGGAGGAGAGGGAGGTTCAAGAGTGGTTGGGCTGGGCTCCTGAGAGAATGCCGAGGGCTGATGAGGAGAAGGGGAGCTAGGCTGGTGTTGTGTAGATGGCAACGTGGGCCTGGTATGTAAAGGGGAGGCGGGCCCAGCAGGGGAAGGAAGGGAATAGTGCTGCGGGTTAGGCGTGTTAATGGGATGGGCTGCATTTTGTGAGTCGTTTTGAGTGAGAGAAGAAATAAGAGAGAAAATGCAATCCTGGTCCAGAAAATCATAGGATGGATTTTGAAATTTTTGTATATTGGCATAGGGATACACATCTTCATGAAATGTGACATGACGGGAGATTATCAATTTGTGAGATGAGAGGTCGAGACACAAATATCCCCTATGATTTGACGGAAAACCCAAGAAAATACATGGAGTGGAGCGAGGAGCTAACTTGTGTGAATTGGTGGAAGATAAATTAGGATAGCACAAACACCCAAAAATTCGAAGATGATCATAAGAAGGGATGCGACGAAAAAGAATTTCGGTGGGAGTTTTATGGTGAAGAGCACTCGTGGGCAATATGTTAAGAAGGTGTGGCACCATATACAATGCATAAACCCAAAAGGAAGGGGGAAGTGAGGCATGAAAAAAAAGTGTACGAATCATGTTATTGATAGTACGGATCATACGCTCTGCCTTACCATTTTGAGAGGAAGTGTAGGGACAAGAAAAACGAAAAGTCATTCCATGAGTGGAACAATACTGATGAAAGGGAGTGTTATCAAACTCACGACCATTATCACACTGAAACGTTTTGATGTCCTTTTCAAATTGAGTTTTAACATATGCCCGAAAGGAAAGAAATGTGGAATAGACTTGAGATTTATATTTTAACGGAAACACCCAAACAAAATGAGAAAAATCATCAAGTAGAACTAAATAATATTTGTGACCCAATTTGCTTGTAATAGGAGAAGTCCAAATATCAGCATGAATTATATCAAAAGGCAAGAAAGAGACACTAGTAGAAGAATAAAACGGAAGTTTAACATGCTTTCCAAGAGGACAAGAATAACAATGAGGAGGGATATACTCCTTATTACATTGAATCAATTTTTTTACTACTTAGATGATTAAAAATATGGGTGCCGGGGTGACCAAGTCTATTATGCCAAGTTGACGGAGAGATTGCAGCAAGAGAGTAGTGAGAGCTAGGATGAGCAGCAGAAGGGGATGAGAAGGGATATAGATCACCCACACTATTGCATCTCGCTAGGAGGGTCCCCGTACGATGGTCCTTCACACAAAAACCAAGAGGATCAAACTCAACAGAAACACAATTATCACGAGTAAATTTTATGACAGAGATTAAGTTTTTAATGATTTTTGGTGCGACAAGAACGTTGTTGAGAGAAAATGAAGAGTAAGGGGAAGGTGTGGTGGTTGAGCCATAACCCTTAATTGGAATGCAATTGCCATCGCCAACATAAATAAACTGAGGAGTGCTCAAATTAAACAGTTTAGAGAGATTACCAGAGTGGCGAGTGAGATGAGAAGTAGCCCCGGTGTCCATATACCACGTGTCATCCGGTGGTTGCAAGCTCAAGGTGTTGTAGACGTGACCCAATTCAGTAGGAGTGTAAAGCTGTCCATAGGGCTGCTGTTGGGCCGTGTAGTAGGCCTGCTGGGGAGGCTGATATGGAGGACGTGGGCCTGGAGAGGGGCCCAAAATGCTGCCAGGTGATCGCTGGGTAGGAGGAGCTGCCAGCGTTGGATATGGGCAAGGGGGCGAGGCCCACTGAACCTGCTGCTGTGACCAAGAAGGTGTACCAGGCCCATAGGAGGACATGGGCTGCTGTTGGGCCGCAGAATAGTGCTTGCGATTGTGGTGTTGGTAATGCACACCATTGTTATTATTGTTGTTGTGTCTGCCTCCACGTCCCTTTCCTTTACCGCGCCAATTATTGCGACCTCGACCGCGACCACCCCCACCACGTCCACCACCCCCACCACGAGAAGGTTGGTCAGTAGTCGGTGGAGTGCCGATGGCAGGGGAGTTGTTGATGGCGGTATTGGTAGATACCAACGCCACTTAAGAGTGTTCGTCTTGCTTCGAACGACGCGTTTCTTCCAGAAGCAATTGAGACCGGGCTTTGTGGAAGGTAGGTAAGGGATCAGATTGCTGAATTAAAGTGGCAAGTGTATCATATTCACCTTTAGGGAGGCCAGCGACAAGTTGTAACACCATTTTTTGGTCAGAAATCGGGCTACCGACGTTCGATAATTGATCAGCCAACACTTTTAATTGTTTACAGTAATCAGCAACATTAGTAAAATTGTCAAGATGAGTATGGGCAAATTGTTCCTCCAAATACACCGCCCGGTTGTGTTTATTATCTTGAAAAATGGCCTCTAAACTCTGCCATAACTCCATGGCGGTGGCACCGTGCTTCATAATAGTATGAAGAAGGTCCTTAGAGATGGTGCCATAGATCCACTGTTTAACAGCAGCATCTAACCTTTTCCATGTGAGGGCATCAATGTCCGAGGGACGAGGGATGGTAGAGTCAATATGATCCAGCACATGATAAGCACAAGCGTGAATTTGAAATAGCTCCACCCACGAAGCATATAGTGCTTCTTCTTGATCAAGAGAGATGGGTATGAAGTTTTTGATATTATTTATGGTGAAAGCAGGATGAAAGGGAGTAGAGGAAGAAGGTGGCGGTGGAGGAGGGGTGGAGGTGACTGGATCAGCATCAGGCATCGCGGAAGAAGAGGTGATGACTGGTGGGAAGAACCCACGGCTAGGTACAGGGAAAGGAGATGAAGATGGGGAAAATAAATCCTTTCCTAAGAGAAATCTGATACCATGTTAATTGTATAATTCTCCCCAGAGATGTCTTCCTCTTCATTCAATATATGTAGGTCATCCTTTACAACCTAATCCTATGAGAATATATACTTGCCATATTTACACAATAAATCTCTATAAGGATGTTAACAAATATATTGAGAATATTTACATATTCTCTATCAAAGTCATTGTATGGGTTGAAGCAATCTCCTAGGCAATGGTATAGGCGATTTGATTCGTTTATGTTGGCTCATGAGTTCACAAGAAGCTCCTATGATAGTTGTGTCTACTACAAAGAGTTAGTAAGTGGTTCCTTCATTTACCTTTTGCTTTATGTTGATGATATGTTGGTTGCTTGCAAGCATTTGATTGAGGTCAACAATTTGAAGAAGTTGTTGAGTAGTGAGTTTGATATGAAAAATCTTGGTGAAGCCAAGAAGATACTTGGGATGGAGATTTGGAGAGATCGATCTAAGGGGGCGTTGTAACTTAGCCAAAGGAGGTACATTGAGAAAGTTCTTGAGAGATTCTCAATGAGCAATGCAAAACCCGTTTCTACTCCTCTCGGTTCTCACTTCAAGCTCTCAAAGGAGCTTTGTCCTCAATCCGAAGAATAAGAAAGGGCCATGACTCACATCCCCTATACTAGTGCCGTTGGGAGTGTGATGTATGCCATGGTATGTTCTAAGCCGGACATTGCTCAAGCGGTGAGCATGGTGAGCCGTTATATGTCAAGGCTCGGGAAAGGGCATTGGGAAGCTTTGAAATGGCTTCTAAGGTACTTGAAGGGTACCTCACACATTTGCTTGGAGTTTGGCCAAGATACAAATGTGTGATTAGGTATTGTGATTCGGATTATGGTGGAGACTTGGATGATCGGAAATCAACTTCGGGTTATGTGTTTACCTTGGGAGAAACGGCCGTGAGTTGGCAATCTTCGCTACAAGATGTTGTAGCTCTTTCAACTATGGAAGCGGAGTTCATGGCAATTACCGAGGCATTCAAGGAGGCAAAGTGGCTCAAAGGTTTGGTTGGGGAGATTAGCTCATGTTCTAAGGAGGTGTCCGTATTTTGTGATAGCCAAAGTGTCATTCACTTGGCTAAGAACCTAAACACGTTCCATAGAAGAACGAAGCATATTGATGTGAAGTACAACTTCATCCGGAATGTCATTGATAAGAAAGAGTTGACATTGATGAAGATTCGTACCGAGGAGAACCCCTCAGACATGTTGACAAAGCCTTTGCCAACCACTAAGTTCACTTTGTGTGTGAACTTGGTGGGTCTCTCCTCTTGTTTGTTGTAAGCCCCTATGGGGGTAAAGCTTTGGAGTTTAATTAGTGTTTGTTCGGTGTTATTGGAGGTGTTTGGAGAAAATTCAAGTCAAGGTGGAGAATTGTAGAGTATGCCTTGATTTTCGGTTCGAAGACGAAGAAGGAGAGAGGTTCGATGCATCAGCCCGGATGAGCGAAGCCGAGCCCGGTCACAAGAAAGCAGCCCGGGCTGGCAGTTCAGCTCGAGCGGGCTTTTGGAAGCTCGGGCGGGCCAACTCACTTGACTACATTCTTCCTCGAAGGCAGTTTCATTGTGCAAAACCTGCACCGGGAGGGCTGTCTGGCCCGGGCGGGCAGCTGGCCCTATTTTCGAGGATTTGCGACTTTAATCTGGATTTTCCGGATTTATATGTTTCGGGTTTTGGGTCATTTTGTAAACTTAAGGATGTCATATATAAGGCATCCTTTAGTCATTTTAGAATCCCAAGATTCAAATTAGCCACAAAATATAACTCTCTCTCTCCTCCTCTCTCTCTTCTTCTCCATTGTAATTGCTCTATTAGAGAGGCTAAAGAAAACTCCAAGGTTCTTGCTTGTGGATGTAGGTCAAGGTTGACCGAACCACGGTAAATCTTTGTCTCTCTTTATTGCTTACTTTTCTCACTTAAAGTTTACAACTTTGCATTTATTGTTGAACTTGAAGTTAACTAGCAAACCCTAGGTCCTAGAAATTGCATTTATAAATCTCCAGTTTCCAGTCTTTGGAAGTTTCCTTATGGGTCGGGATCCTCTTTTCTCCACCCAACTCATGAGGGCTGACCCTACTTGGGCCAGTTAATTACCGAATCAAAAAAAAAAATATACGTCCTACATTTAAATCCTCTATACGAGAATGAGGGAGTGGAAGGAAGGGTGATAAGCCCTTCCATCTTCCACCCACATATTGTGGGTTCGATTCTCATCAGGGGTTTTGGGGTAGGTTGTATTTAGGTGCACTGTGAGAGGGCGTTAATATAATTTATCTTACCAAATTTTTTAATTTAAATCCTCTTTACATGTCATTTACTTATCTAGTTCAGTGAATTAAGGGAGATAATTGGCGTTAATGTAATTTATCTTACCAAATTTTTTAATTTAAATCCTCTTTACATGTCATTTACTTATCTAGTTCAGTGAATTAAGGGAGATAATTTTCATTAAACATTAGAAATAACTCTAGCTAGCTACGATAGTAGTTGACAACTTGACATTTGCTTAGTTTGTAATCGCAGAAACATGGATACGTGACAACTGCTTAGTTTATAAGACTTGGATAGAATAATTTCGAAATTTATATTATTCTATATTATAGAATGTAAATTACAGGATAGGAGCTTGACAGCTTGAGAAAGGATTTTTTTTTTTTTTTTTTTTTTGGCATCTTTCCTAGTGGCGTAACTCTTCAAGGGTTTCCCAGTGACGTATTTGTACCATTCAACTGTTGCATCATCTTTGTCTATTTCATTATTTTTTTTAAAGAAATAATACCTTATTAAATTAACACCTCTTTTTTTAGGGGAAAAACGAACCATAATATTAGCTTAAATCAAGATCCACCAAAGTTATTAAACTTTAGGGAAAATAATTCAGCATACACACCTCTGCATTAAATAAGAGGAATCGTGAAGGATAAGAAGTTATTCAAGTGGATAAGAAGATCTCCCGCCCTCGGCGTCGGGGTCGATTCTTACCCCAAAGATAACGCTCTGGTGTTTCCTTAGCATCTTTACGCCTTACCAACCAAGTGTTGGTGTTACAAAAAAAAAAAAAAAAAAAGGAATCGCCACTTAAAACATTTGAAGGACGATCAGTTTTCTAGAAAATAAGAGGAATCACCACTTAAAATATTTTCTAATGGGATTTAACGTATAATTTCGAGGTACAAAGAAAAAATTGAAAGACCGCAAGACTAGGCTAATTTATCTAAGGTAATAACAAAAACAACTTTAGTTTGTTTAGGCATAACATTTGTTGATTTTTCTAACCACAACCTTCTAAGTCTATTATCGTTAAGCAATAATTCTATTTCGTAAATGGTATTAAGTTCAAAGTTTATGATAAAAGTCCTCATCACTCAACATTTTATGATTTTTAAAATAGATAGCACATATAGTCACGTTTAGTTATCTTTTGGTTACTACGTCCATATGCATAATATCAAATTTTTATAATTTTTACTTAAGCGAAATAAAAGATATTAAGAGTTAAATAATGCTTTAAAACCGATTTTGAAAAAAAAAAAAGAGGGGCCTCAAGTTTTTAAAAAAAAAATTAAAGAAGTAAGCCTAAGCAAGGCCCAGTCGCCCAGCAGAAGTACACGTATACCAGCAAATTAAATTACCAGCAAAAGTACACCCTACAGTAAAAAGAAAACCAAAAAAAAAAAAAAAAAAAAAAAAAACACCCCCCAACAAAAAAAAAAAAAAAAAAACAACCAAAAAAAAAAAAAAAAAAAAAAAAAAAAAAAAAAAAAAAAAAAAAAAAAAAAAAAAAAAACAAAAAAAAGTAAGACGCATACCAAATTACGAACCAAGCAATAGTACACTGCAATGCTGCATACGCGCACGGCGCATAACAGCAAGAGATCTTCTCTCTCCTTACTCACTCTCTCTTTCCCTCTCCTCGATTTTCTCCATTAACCACTGGGAAAAAGGTGAGAATTTGGATGTTGGTGAGGTGATTCAAGAGTCTTGTGTTTTCTTGGATGCTGATAGGTTAAGAAGAAGTGTTCTTGCTGATCTTATGGGGGGCTTTGAATGTTTATCAAGCTGCTCTTTTTCTTCAAGCTCTTGCCCAATTCTATGTTAGGTTTTGGGATACTAAGTTGCTTGCTCACTTTAACAACTCCGAATTAATTCTCAATTGATGGGTTTGATTTTCGGTTTCTTTGAGTTTGGAATTTCTTGGATGGGAATAAGAAAGGGGGCATGGCTTGGATTTTTAATATTTTTGGTGAGTTGGTCTCTTATTGTTGTTTTAATTGTATTGATTTCATTTGCTTACATTGAGTGTTTTTTAGAAGCATTTATGTTTCTCTTGTTTGCAGGGAATTATCTTGGCTGATAATCATTGGTTAATTATGTGGAGGAGGACCTTTTTTTTTTTTTTTCTTGTAAGTGTTCTGGTTGTGAATTCTTCATCTGGAATTAGACGATTCCACGACTTCATGTGATGTCGTAAGTTTTGTTGTACAAGATTTGTCTATTCATAGCAGTTACTATAATCCAGATATTGGTTTCGTATTTGCTGGTCTACTAGTTCTTGTTACTTGTGATTTATCATTTTTTCTAGTATCACAAGGTAAAGAGCCAAAAGATTGAGGTGGTTTCTTTGCAATTGTGTTGTCTTTACACATAAATATTTTTGAGACCGTTTACTTATCTTTGAATTTTTTTATATAGGGGCATCATTTTTAACGTTGAACACAGGGCCTTCATATTGTTCGGGCCGGGGCTGTCCATATGAGTTTTTACGAACTGATTGAACTGAGATTCTCAGTGAATAGTGTGCTCTCGCCCTTAGCCAATAATACATCTTTGTTGAATTTGTCGATTAGCACCTTTTTTACATCCTTTCCTAATATAATTTTTTTGAATTACTACATGCATCTTCAAATAATTACATATATATTCAATTGAAACTTTTTTAGGATAAAAACAACCGTTTGAGGCTTTTATCATCAGATTTAAATCACAAAGTATTTTTTTTAGTGGAAAAGAGCAGAGGAGCGTATTATTAAATTAAATTATGTCACCAAGTACTTATATACAATTTACATTATTTTCGGCAAAAATTTGATCAAAGATCTTGCAAGAGGTAATAATAATAAACGAAAGCCCTTTAAAATGTAATAATCTATAACTTTTCTTTTGAAAAGGTTGTCAGTCACATATCAATTACAATATCCTTTCGTGAACCCAGCCCGAGAATAGTCGAGCTGCGAAACACTTATAAGTTTTACCCCAAATGTTGGTACTTTTTCGCGTACTTGGGGCATTACATAGTCTTAAAATGCATGCTTTGTAGCCTTATTTTAGCGTAGGGGCTACAAAAGCCTCAATTGGGATTGCAGAAGTTGGAAATAAAATTTTCGGCCAATAGTTTGTCCCGACCTATTCCTTGGCCCACAATGGGTCGCTTATTTGGGTAAAATTCCCACCAATCCCGACTCATGATCATCTCTATACATGACAATCTATTTGTACGATCCTTGTGTTCCTTTCTCGAACATCTAGGCCTTGTGCTATCTTTTCCATCAGATATTTGTCTTTCTTCTATCAACCTCTATTTAACAACCTTAGGACATCCATTTGGGTGAATTTAATGTAATTTCATGCAATTTTGTTTGTCATCTCATTTTTTATCTAGATATTTGGAGTGGGCGTGATATTTAAGCCGCACCCTAACCCAAAAAGCTTGTGATTCCTTAGCTAACAACCACCATTTTCTCTAGGCAAAAGGTCAGCCAAACCAATGATATCTCTATAACACTATCATTTACTCCACATCCTTGTGTCCCTTTATTGAACATCTTGATTGTTGGCCTTACGCTAATCTTTTCCACCAATATCTTTTGCCGTTATTGAGTGAATTTTGAGAGTAATTAAGGATAATCTAAATTGATATAAATATGTTATTCTTCGTGCTCTCATTTTTCTTTTGAGTGTGCTCTATTTCTTTGATTTTCTTTTGATCATCATTGTTTTGGCACATAATTCAAAGTTTGAAAACTATCACATTATAAGAAAATAAGGAACTATGAAATGTCAATATATACTTAACTATCAGGAAAAAAAAAACGTCAATATATACTTCATAACGAGCTTTGCTTAGTTCCTTTCCGGAAGGAACAAATCTTGTTCATATTACGAACAAAAATCAATCACTCATATCACAACACTATTAACTTATTATACAACATTTATCATTCGTTATACACCATTGATAATTTCATATACATCTATTATTTATCCTACAACATATTACTATTTTGTTGTCCTCTTGAATACCTTTTTGGTGTTTTTATTGGCTCTTTGCTTTTAATGCTAAATCCAATAATAATAAAAAGTTGCTATTTTGTTATAATACATTTTTTAATCTTTTTTTATTTTTCCTCTAACTACCCTCATTTACATTATAGCTATTAAAATGGACGTTTCTTGTTCCTCCCTGATCATAAGGTGTTGAACCCCATATATGTTATGCATATGTGAGTTGTCCCACATTGGAGAAAGATGAGAGAAAGTACTATAATATAAGCTAGAGGAGTTACTCCTACTATTGCCAATTGGTTTTAGTATGGAACCTCCTTTGGGCTTGTATACCTTACCAATGTGAGCTACTCCTACTATTGCCAATTAATTTGAAACCTCCTTTTATTTTAATGAGAAAGGACAAGAATAAGTGTTTTGAAGAGTTTAGAGAAAAAAAAATTATCTAGTGAATTAATTGTCACACTTAAGAACTCGAGGTTATTCGTAAGCATGGACATAACTTTCGATGTGATCGAAAGAGTCAAAGGTGGTATCACCTTTATATAATGGTGATTAGGATGTCCATACTTATCACATATATGCTGTGATAAAATTTAATTGCTTGATTTTTTTCTTTATAATAATAATAATAACAATAATCAAGTTTGCTTTTCAACATTCAAGTCTTTATATTATATACGGATAGAACAATTATACATGTATAATTGTGGATATCAACTAACTTGAATTGTAAAATCATATAAAGTTGGTGCCAATGGTGTATATGTGATTGAATTTTGTCTACATCACTATGACTGAATATACATGTCTACTTCCCAAATAGTTAATCTAAAACTCGTTTACTATATAAAGTAAGGCCATTATTGGTATACAACTTAGAAGACCTTATCAAAAGATAATGTGTTGCATTTATTTATAAACGGACGAAGTATGCATATATATACATGTACTTTCGTGTTCTTTATTAATTGCTACATGTAGGGGAGACACACATATTTAAGGAATAGGAAAGAGATAGAAATAGATAAAAAATAGGAACCCAGGTACTTTCGGGTCTGTTCTCTTCGGCATAAAACAACTGAACTAAACTGAAGTGAACTGAACTGAAGTGAACTGAATTGAACTGAATTAAATTATAACTAATTAATAGTAATGATTATCTTTTCTGACCTGAACTGAAAATAAGCTAGGGAGAACAGGCCCGAAGAGAAAGATAGAAATAACATATTACCAAAAATGGATATGTAGTACTAATTAATATGAAATTTCTAAATAAGGAAAATGTAACAATTTATAAAAAAAAGGGGGAAATATAATTGTGCGAATACCCGCTAACTTAAGGTGTGTTCTCTTCACCTGAACTTATCTGACCTGAACTTATTAGACCTGATTGACCCTTATTAGAACTTATTCATGAGTGTTGTGTTAGACCTGATCAAACCTGATCATAATTTATTGGACCTAAAACTTGTTTTTTTTTAAGGTGAAGAGAACACATCTGGTAAAATCTTGTGGAAGTGCCCAAAATATGTGACTCAATTAGGGGTGCTTATCGAGCGAGCCAAGCCCGAATAGCACTGGGCTCGGCTCGAGCTCGTTTAACTTTTCATGGGCTCGGCTCGGCTCGTGAGCTCGCCGAGCTTTGCTCGAGCTCGTGATTAGAATTTGCGGCTCGAGCTCGGCTCGTGAGCTCGTTTAGGCTTGGCTCGTCAGGCTCGGCTGGTGAGCTCGATTGTGGCTTGTGAGCTCGTTTAATTGCTTTTACCTTTTCTTTTTATCTTTCTTATAATATATACTTTAGTTAGTATCTTAAAAGAAATACTTAATATAATTTTTAATATATATAAATAATTTTTTAATATAAAATATTTTTTTTAATATAAAATATTTTTTTAGTATAAAATTATAATCGAGCTGTTCACGAGCTTTGCCTAGCTCGGCTTAGCTCGTTTAAGTCTCGAGCCGAGCTTCAACGAGCTGAGCTTTGACCGAGCCGAACCCGAGCTGCTCGCGAGCTTGTCAGGGTCATTATCACCCCTAGACTCAATCTTGCACACATAGGGACGTGCACACAATGACGTGACATGTTTTGGAAAATCTTGTGTTATTAATAAAAGAACGATAACAAAGTATGGTATTATTCCATTCATCCAATGAAATCTTTTACTTGTGTTTTCAAATTCAAATATAATTTCCATCAATCAATTTACTCATGAAGCCATTAAATTTTTTTCATCCAACAATTCAAGGCATTACCTGAGCCTAAAAGCCAAAATTCTTTCGGCTAACTATTCACATATTTCTTTTTGACCTGCATTGGTGAATTATTGTAAAAATATAATTACGTAAAATTTTGTTACCTTCTTCTCAATATATAATTTTAAAAACATCAAAAGTTTTACTTATTTATAATTAAAGATAGCAATGATTAAAATTTCACAGCAACAACCGTAAGATTCAAATTGTATGTTTTTTAAGTGAAAATTGTATTATTTAAAAGGAAACATAGGTGATATCAATTAAAAAATAAACATTACTCATGCATTACTTTGTGTTACCTTATTTCTATCACTTTATCATAAATCAAGAAAGTACTGAGAGAGAAGTGACTCCCTACTCCGAATCCGAAACTCTTTGCCTGAATTCGACTCCTCATCCACCCATAAACTAGTAATTTGGGGGACAGGGGTCGAGCCTTGAACTTCTCTGAGGTAAGAAACCCAACCCATAATTCATGTTAAAAAAAGAATTAACTTAAGTTTCGTTTGTTTTGTAGGAAAACGTTTTCCAGTAAAACTATTTTTCTCATTTTCCGTTGTTTGGTCGGATAATAGATTTAAAAAGGAAAACTAAAGTGGAAAAGAGTTTTCCATCCCTTTTGGTAAACATTTTCCTCCAAAATTCTGAGAAAAACTAATATTCATTTGTTTTTTCCCATCGAAAACCCTTTTTCGTCGAAAACCCTTTTCCATTGAAAATGTTTTCGATCAAACCAAACAGAGCCTTGAGCTAAATCATTTTCCACTTTAACCAACCTTTAAGTTAATCTACTCCTAGAAAAAAAACCCAAACCCTATCTCAAAAACTCCTTTGGGGAGGCCACAACCTAGGCTCACGGCTAGTGTAAGGCGTGTCTCCCCTCCCTCCGCGTGTTTTCTTTTGTTTGTTTCTTTGTGTTTTTGCCCGATCTATTTCCTCATCCTCATAGTTTCTTTGCCCTCATCTTTTTTGCTCTGGTTAGATTGTGGGTTGTGGTTTTTTTCCCTCCCATCTATTCTGATTAGAGAAGGTGAGGCAAAGTGTTTGATTGTGGTGGCCCTGAGGCGGTGATCTTCCTTTTCAATAAAGGTTTTGTCTTCTCATCTGGTAGATGTTTTTTCATTCTTTTGTTTTTGCTCTGTTTTTTGGGTGTTTCAGGGGAAGGTGTGATTTGGAAGATGAAAGATCTGATCTACAGCAAGGGTATTGACATTTAAAAATTTACAACACGTTCAGTGAAGATTCAGTTAAAGATGCGTAGACATCGATTCAAAAGGGCTCGAATAGATTTTCAGTTATCTTCTTTGGATGATGTATTACTTGTTGTTTTCATATCTACTTCCGTATCTTATTTATCAATCAATATAGATGCCGGATGGCTTTTCAATGAATAATAATTTTCTTCCTGTCAAAAAAAAAAAAAAAAAGTTAATCTACTCCTTTTAGAGTGACGTGTCATGTAATGCCATGTGGCTCAATCTAGATGACTTTCCAAAGTGCCGGCGCTTTCATGGCACCCTTTTTTGATTTCTCTCCAAGCCATCACCCTACACATGGGACCCACATTAGAGAAAATTTTAGCCAAGTCAAGTCAAGAACACAAGCTTTGACTCTCCAAAACATTTTCCATAACTTATTTCACTATTATAAATTTTTATTATTTTCCCATTATATCCTTTTTCCACGGTCAAAGTTTTCCTCCCCTCACCTTCTTAGAAAGACCTCAAAGGAAGACCTTCATTTTCAAGCCCCCCATCACCACAAACCCACTAAATATTTTTCCCCTTCTCTCCAAACAAACCCTCCAAATTCCCATCTCTTTTTATCAACTCCTCTCCTTCTTTCATTTCTCTCATCAAAAATCTCAATCTTTTCTTCTTTTTACAAAGGGAATGTCTTCTTCAGTTGCAAGCTTAGAACATAGTCTTTCATTCAACACAAGTAGTTTTTCCTTTACAAACCTCATGAACTCTTCTTCATCTTTCACTGATTTCTTTGCTAATACTAATGATGATGTTTTGGAGAATGATTATGGAAATAGTAGCAAGGAGAAAAATAATAATTTCATTAATAATGGTGATCATAGTAGTAATAATTGGTCAGGATTTGACCAATTGATTGAAGTTCCTAAGTTTAAATCTAAGGCTCCTTCTTCTCTTTCTGTCTCTGAGAATAATACTACTCTTGTTGCTCCTCCTTCATTTTTGACTACTCCTAATGCTTTTAGCCCTTCCATCTTCTTGGATTCACCTCTCCTTAATGTAAGTCCCTTGTTTACGACTTTTTTTATACTCGTACTGATAACTAATAAGATTGCGTACATCTGAACCTTTCCTCTATGCTATAATATGTAGGAGTCACGTGAGAGACTCCTACATAGGGACCATAGATTATGTGATTGTTTTAAAAATGTTATATTCAAAATAGCTGTTAATTTTTGTTGTGTATGTGTTTTTATGTGCAGAATTTCCCATCTCCAACTGTAGGAGCATTTGGTGGCCAAAGTTTCAATTGGGGGAGTTCTAATGAGACTCAACTAGGTGCTAAAGAAGAAGGAAGAAACAATAACTTTACTTTTCATGCTCCAAACACCTCAAGAGTAAGTCATCTTTCCTACTGTACATGTATGAAGTATGATGATTATTGATATTATTCATGGGAAAACCTCATCCAAATAATAATAAAAGATGCGGTATCAACTACTTTAATTTGCTTTTTACACCAGTTAGATACTCTATCTTAATCGCTTTTTCAGTAATTTATAAAATACATATATTATTATTTAACAAATTATAAATGATTTTGTCACAATATATATTTTCTAATATAATTTTTTATTCGTAATCTTTACTAATAAATAGTTATAAGAAATAAACGAGTAAAAATGTGTATTAAGTGTGAAAATCCAAGTATTGAATATATATTCTTTTTGATAAGAAAATGTTGAATATTGAGAAAGTACGTGGTACTAATCCACCACATAAGTCGGTAGATGAAGATATTTAATCAATTGAGCACCGTACACACAAAAGAAACGACTTAAATATTTTAATTCCCCACTAGAAAGACTTGGTACAGTGTTTGCATAGGAATGCAAAGTCTAAGTCAATGCATAAAATGCCAAAAAACATATAATTAAATACTCTCATAGCCGCCACTGATTCTAGAAGCCCCATTAAACAAAATAAACAATTAAAATAATGATGAATTCCACACCAAATTATTATCTGAAATTACATTAAGGTTTGATCAACAGCTCTGACATTTGTGTCTGAAACTAAACATGTGCAGGAAGATTGGAATTTGGATGAACTCAAGAAGGAAAATGAGATGATTAACAAAGAACAAATCACATCAAAATCTGAGTTTACTGGAAATCAAATTATATCCCAAGAAATGAACACAACACAAACAGATGCTGCAGCTAATCTGCAGAGAAACTACAACAGTCAACCAGTTCATATGAATAGAGCACAAAAAAGAGCAGAAGATGGATATTGCTGGAGGAAATATGGGCAGAAGACAGTGAAGGGGAGCGCGAATCCCCGGAGTTATTACAAATGTTCGTATCAAAGTTGTCCTACGAAGAAGAAGGTCGAACGATCTCCTGAAGGTTACGTTACAGAGATTGTTTACAAGGGGAGTCACAACCATCCCAAGCCTCAGCCTGGTAGAAGATCCTCTGTACAAAATAACAATAACAACAATGGATATGATGGTTCTGAGGCTTCTAATGCATCACTCGTTCAAGTACAAAATGAGTATTCTTCATTTACCCCTGAGACATCCTCGGTTTCCCTCGATGATGATGATGAGTTTGATCAAAGTTCTGCAATGAGTAAATCAGGCAAAGACGATGACAATGAACCCGAACCCAAAAGATGGTAAGTTTTTAGATAATCTTTTTTAACCATTAGAACTACTGAAATAAAAATGTTGGTTCGGAATCATTCTTAACTATTAGATTTTCATGATTATGTTAAACATGACCACTCAAGAATCATCCAAACAACCCTTTCTTTATAGCATTGATAAGTATAATGTTCTGATCACTTTATGCTACTTATTACAGGAAGGGAGAGAATGAAGGGGAGGTGATATCAGGATATGGTAGCAGAACAGTCAAAGAACCAAGAGTGATTGTTCAGACAACCAGTGAAATCGATATTCTTGATGATGGATATAGATGGAGAAAATATGGGCAGAAAGTAGTAAAGGGAAACCCTAATCCTAGGTAAGCTTCAGTTTAACTTTCACAATTCAAGAACAAGTTTAGTTAACTTCCTAAACTCTGATCATGAGTAGTAGACAAATCTAATATTTGAATTTGATGGATTTTACAGGAGCTACTACAAATGCACCAGCACAGGTTGCCCCGTGAGAAAGCATATAGAGAGGGCATCTCATGACACAAGGGCTGTAATCACAACCTACGAGGGGAAGCACAACCACGATGTGCCTGCAGCTCGTGGTAGTGGCAGCTATAACAATGCCCCGATGCCAGTTAGGCCATCCGCCATAACCAGCCAGCCTAACCAGCTAATCGGCCTAAGAACTCTTAATAACAACAACATTACAAGTGTCTCAAGAACTGAAGCTCAGCAGCCACCTTTTTCCTTACAGATGCTCCAAAACAATGCTGGCTTTGGGTTCTCAGGGTTTGGAAATTCTTCAGAAGCCAAGGAAGAGCCAATAGACAACATGTTTTTCGACTCTTTTCTTCGTTGATATTCAAGAACTTTGAAAAATGAAATATAGGGCTTAACAATTAGGTATAGAATCATGTATTTCTTGAATGTATAAAGTTTATACAAATCTTTCAGGCTCTAAAAGTCTTAAATTTCACAGAATAAGAATAGTTAGGTAATTTATTTATTTGTTGAAAGGCCCTTAAGCTATAAAGCTTCCTAGGCCAATCGAAGATTTAGGCATGTATTACTACCACCAAGTTTAATTTCAAAGATTCAGCATTTACATTTCTATATTCAACAGCAGAAAGTTCCCTTACTGTGATTCTCAGGGCAGTCCGCAGAACATGATTTCTAGTCAGAAACAGGAAAGAACAAAGAAGCTAGTATATCTTCATGACTATTCTTTCTATTCAAATATATCTGTCAGACCCTTGGCCAACTCAAGATAATACTCCATAATGCTTGCTCACTTCGAATCAATCAAACCGATACGAACCAAGACTAACAATAACCAGAACAAGAGCAAATGAAAAAAAAAATATTTTTTTACAAATACAATAGCATTCATAAGTAGAAACAAATGTATTTTACATAGCATAGGAAAAGAATAAAAGATTAAGGTACAATACGTTGCTTGACAAGCTGTAGGGTTTTGTATACATAGGGCGGTCTGCTCAATGATCAGGTATGAACAAAGGGCAAAGACTATATACTGTATAAAAGAATCAAATTCAAGAATCTATACATAAGAATAATGATAAGAACAAATTTTATATAGAAGATTGATTAGAGAGCTTATAGCCAGCAATGAGGGATGAACATGCCAATGTAAAGAAAGCAAGGAGAGACATGCTTATGGATGCTGAGCATGAATCTGTGAAAATGTTGTCACCTCCCTCCCGTATTCTGTTTGTCATGGGAATCGCTGAAGAAGCTGATGACAGTAACATGTATGCCATTATCTGCAATCCCACATTTTTCACAAATTTCATCAGCTTAGTTCAACAGATAGAAAGCCGTTAACTATGTTACTCGGACTAGGTTAATCGTGTCAGACACAGCTCATTACATGGTACATGTCCCCGGGTCCAATTTAGCTATTTTATGAAGAAAATTCCATGATTTTGGACCAATATGAACGTCTAAGTATCTATACCCATGCAGGAGTGTCAAGGACCCGAAGCAGCTGCTTGAGATACAATGAAAATTTCGAGTAACATAGGAGCTACTACTGATACAATGAAAATTTCGAGTAACATAGGAGCTACTACTATGTTCTACTGTACGGAAAAATTCCAGATAAACTCCTATGATTGAAGAACTACTATGCCAATATTTCATTAAGAAGCTTGATTAACTGATTCAAGTAGAATTGACCAACAAAGAGCATAATTGACTGGCAGGTCAGATTGGGTCACAACCACTACTTACAAGCCTTGAAAGTTGAAACCTAGAATTCAAACTAAACATAAAATACTATATATTATACCTAGTAAACAACAGATTACAGATATAATTGTGTCACACTAACAAAGATGTGCATAGACTGCTTAAAAAATTTCAACTCTTGTCCCCTAAAGGCACATATCCCATAACTTAGACTAATAGGCTATGTTCTACATGTTTGCATAATTAAATATACAAAATGGACTTGGTCAGTTGGTCTACTACCTATAAGTTTATAAGTAGAGAAACACAATAGTTGCTTGCTTTACACACGCTCTCAAATTCAGGACTTTTCTCTAGATTCTACATTGAAAGTTCTGTTCCAAAGTTCTATATTTTGTTATACCCAACATTAGGAAAAGTATAAAAGGCATACCCACATATTCATTCAAGAAGTAGTAGATTAATTTGATTACACAATTCTGTGGTAAATCCATAAACAACATCCATTGCTTCATGAAATGTGTGAAAGGAGCAAATTTGAACACAGAATGATTGGAATTATTAAGAACTAATGGTACCAAATACATGGAAAAGGAGTAATATAATGATGCAAATATGACAAAGTGCACAATACTTAGTTTTCTTACATGGTGCTCAATTCTGTTAAGTATAAAAAATGGTGCTCAAAGAATATATCCAATAAATCTAAAACTGATGGAATATTAGCTGGTTACAAACTTATATATCCTCGAATATGAATGTGTTAATTACTAATATCATTTTTTTTGTAAGGAAAGAAAAACAGGTCTACATTGAAAATGTGTTGATTACTTACTATAAATGGAAGTAAAACAGCCAAACAAAGGAAACAAATAAAGTGGTCAATGTTTCATCTAGAATTATCTTTTCCACACTCATCAAGTAACAAAAAAAAAAAAAAAATCAATTAAAATATTAATAAAAAAACAGAATCTTTCTAGAAAAAAGGGGAAAGTAATCCACCTGATCTCCAACAAAATCAATCCAAGCTGAAGTCTTTAAAGCAACAAATTCTTTCCCAGTGCATAATTGATTTATATGCCTAAAACTCTGCAATCCTGTATAAAGTGTTGAAATCATCGCAATAGCCAGCAAATACCTATATTTCCCAAAAAGAAAACACATTAGTATAAAACCCAATAAATTTAAGGTGTGGCGGATTTACAATAACTTATAAGACATTAAAAAGTTGTTTTTAACAATAAATAAGTTATCATGTTTTCGCAATAATTTATTGTACATCTGCCTCATATAAGATTTTAGCGAAAGAGCACCCAAGTGTGTGTAAGTCTGTAAGAATTAAGATACCTGTATTCTTCATATTCGCCATATTTCCCAAAAAAAAAAAAAAACAAATTTAAACAATTAAAACCCAAATAAACACCCAAAAAGAACCCAACAAAAATCTGAGGCGGGCGGATTTACAATAACTTATTGACATTAAAAAGTTATCTTTAACAATAGCATGATATAAGTAACATGCTTTCGCGATAATTTATTGTACACCCGTATCATATATAAGTAACATGCTTTCGCGATAATTTATTGTACACCCGTATCATATATAAGTAACATGCTTTCGCGATAATTTATTGTTCACCCGTCTCATATAAGATATTGGCGGAAGAGCACCCAAGTGTATAAAAATACCTGTATTCTTCATATTCGCCATATTTTCTCCCATTACCATGATTGTTACTAAGCATAATAATGAATGAAAGTACAGAAAACACAAAACCCAAAGCTCTTAATCCTACTGATACTTTTCTGACAAAACTCTCTCTCCTAGATCTACGGAGCACTGACCCAACTCCGACAACCTCCGCCTCAGCCGCCGTTAATTCCGGCGCCGAAGTTTCTCTCTCCGTTGACTCCACGTCATTTACCGGCGATTGTTTTTTTGCCAATTCTTGACCTTCAGAATTAGACATATTTTTGATTGGTGGGTATTATTGAAAATGAATTAAAATTGAGTTGAAATTGAAAAGATTGATTTTTTGGAAGGATTTAGAAGGTGGGTGAAGTGGAAGAAAAGGTAAGCAAAGGAGATGAGAGAGAATAAGAAAACAGAGTGGATTTGGCTGTGTGTGAGTGAGTGAGTAATGTTTTAAGTGTGATTTGGTGTTTTGTGTTAATTTGACAGCTTGGAAATTGGAGGGAGTTTTTATAACTAATTATTGTAACAGAGTGGAGCTAAAAAGCCAAAAATAGAATAATTATAAAATAGGAAAACTATAGTTTTTATTTTTTTCCTATTTCGGACCAACCACATTAGAAATTGGATAAGGAAAGAGGAGATAATGCCAAGAATGGAGGATGTAAAACTTGCGTACCGTGATTGTTTTGAGGTTGGCTGTGGTGAAGTAATTATGAATTTATGATAGATGGTAAAGCAAATCCCTATTATATAAGTTAAGGGGAGCTATGGTATCCCCTATAAAATTACTTTTCCATTCACTTATCAAAAAATACTTATTTTAAAATATTCAATTCTTTTTTATCTACAATTACGTGTAATAAGGAAAGTTAAGATTGCCTAATTTATAGTAAGATGGCATGTATGCATAAAACTTTTCCCAAAAAAATGATTCTCGATTGAAAATTAAACTGATGCGACTAAACCAATTCCAAACAATTACAAAATAAGAACTTATCTCCCCAACTTATTTTCAGTTCAGTTCCTAAATTATTATCATTACTATTAATTAGTTATAATTTAATTCAGTTCAGTTTAGTTGTTTTATGCCGAAGAGAACATGCCCTTACAAAATTTCTTTCTACCTAAACTTCCAATTGCAATTATAATTACAAAGAACATACATCAACAATCCATAAACATCCCAAGAAAGATAAGAGGATAGTCTCATCTTTTATTTTTTAGCTTTTATAATTGTCGTAAATTAGGATAATTAATCATTTTATTTAGGAAAAATTGTTTTAAATAAGCCAACCTTTGTGTGGTCTTTCCAAAATAAGTATGTTTTGGATTATTCCTGATTAAGTGAACTTTACACCTATTTTAACTCTAAATGAGTTTAATTACAAGTAACCTGTTGACTTCTTTCCCACCCACAACCCCTCCCCACCCTTTCCCCCACCCCCGCAAAACACCCCCATCCCACCCTCTCCCCCACCCCTACGAACCCCCCATCACCAACCCCGATTCCCCACCCCTGCGATCACCCCCTCCCCACCCTCTCCCCCACCCCTGCGAACACCCCCTCCCCGATTCCGATTTCCCACCCCTGCGACCACCCCCCTCCCCACCCCCGCAAACACCCCCTTCCCCGATTCGATTCCCCACCCCCTCCCTTCCCACCATCCGCCCCCACCCCTATGAACACCCCTATCCTCGATAATGATTCCCCACCCTTGCAAACACCCCCCTCCCCGATTCCGATTCCTTTTTATCTCGCGCTCTCTCTCAAACTCGTGGTGGGGAGTTCGAACCTCGTGGTGGTGGACTGGTGGGTTTTAGTGGGTTGTTGGGCGAGTGTGCGGATGGTTGTGATTAGAGGTGATCAATATGGATCCGACCCGAAAATGGGCGGGTTTTGGGCAAGCTTTTTTGGCCCACGGTCAGGCCCAGCCCGGTCCGATTTTTCGGGCAAAAATTCCGGGCCACGGGCTACTTAAATATCAAAATGTAGGCTAATTTTTTACCCGGCTCGAAAATGGCCAGAAAAGCCCGCATGGCTCTGCCCGAATTAGCGGGTTTTGGCGCTGAAATTTCTGCCCGAGCGGGCCACTTTTTTTTTTTTTGCCAAAGCCCGGCCCATGATCACCTCTAGTTGTGATGAATTGGTAATAGTGGTGAAACTTGGTGGGTTGGTGGTCTTAGGGAGAGGGAAGAGAAAGATGAGAGGAGGAGGAGGGGAGTATAGAGAAAGTAAAACAAAATAAAGAAATAAAAAATAAATAGCAAACCAATCATATTGCGACACATAGCACATATAACCTAATAAACAGGTCACAAACAGGTTAAGCTCAATAGAAGAAAATAGCCCTACAAGCTTAACGTAATCAGAAATAATCTAAAGCTTGACTTATTTTGGGAAGACCACGCAAAGTTGGCTTATTTAAAATAATTTTTCCTTTTATTTTTTAAAGGTTCATAGTAGTCGTTTTGGGATAATACATCATTTTAGTTTTATGTAGAAATATGTCATTATTATTAGATATATTATTTAAAACATATATTCGTATTTCAAATATATTAAAGAACAAAGCTTAACCATCCAATTTTTCAATGTAATGTTACGCAATAAATTACACATATATTAAAGAGATTATCATATATCATCCAATAGTATATTCTGGTACATATTTGCTTATCCCATTGAAAAAAAAGTTGCGAATGACAATATTAAAGTACTATAAAATAATATTAGTGCCTCTAACACTTTTTTAATATCAGTATTTATGTTAATATGTCGTCGCACGCATCGCGCCCATTTGAGGCTAGTACTTCTATATATCAACTGTTGATAAAATCAATTTTTTTTAAACATTGGTTCGGAGTAGTTTTCGACTTGATCAAAAACCTCTTGCAGTTTCATTCGACTAAGTTACATAGGCGACACCCATTGAGATTTGAGAGTGGGTTGTGAGATGCACATGTCACCATCAGACCACTTGGTATTGATAAAATCAACCATGTAGTGATTATGATGCTTCTTCAAAACTTTAGATTATGGAGAGGATATAATTAGATATTATTGTTTAACGACTAATCTAGGACTTGGCGAAAATAGCTAAGCATATTATATCCACTACAAAACTTAAAAGTTTTTTCTTAAATTAAAAAAAAAAAAAAGAAGAAGAAGAAGATAGGAAATCGTGGAAGTAGGGTTGAAAAAACACTCACTCATCTCCCTTCCCCATCTTCATGATTATCATCAAAAAAACCTTGAAAATCTTATTATTACGACATGATTCACAAGAAGACGTGATATATCTGCATGATTATTATGAAGTGGTGATTCGCAGCCATATAGCAACGTCAAGAAGTCATCAATATATATTTAAGTTTGAATCCTTCAGATGAAGTTGAAATTTAAGGCTTGTTGATGGGCACGATAAGTATCTGGGGCTCTCAACTTTTGTGGGGGTTCTAAGAAACGTGTTTTTCAAAGTATTCAAGAAAGGATCCTGAAAAAGCTTAAAGGGTGGAACGAAGGTTTTATGTCACAAGTTGGTAGAGAGGTTCTAATCAAAGCCATTGCTCAAGCTATCCCAACTTATGCAGTGCAGTGTTTCAACATCCCTGTGAGTATTTTGAATGACATTGAAAAAGTGTGCCGAGGTTTCTTTTGGGGTCAAAAAAATGATGAGAGGAAGATGGCGTGGGTGGCTTGGGAGAAAACTTATGCTTCAAAGAAAAAGGGTGGCTTAGGGATGAGGAATTTAGCGGTGTTTAACAAGGCGATGCTTGCTAAACAAGCTTGGCGAATCTTGAAATATCCGAACTCTTTGATGGCGAAAGTGCTTAAAAGATAAATACTTCCCAAAGAAATCCTTTATGGATGTTCAAGTTAACCCCCTGGCAAGCTACACTTGGAAATCTATATTGTCATCCAGAAGTCTTCTAGCTAAAGGGTTGAAGAAAGTGGTGGGTAATGGGTGTGAAACTGCAATTTGGGATGATCCGTAGATCCCCAACCTTCCACGTTTTCGAACCCTTGAGCGTGGTCCCAATGCTCCGAAGATGGTCCATGAATTGTTGATGGATAGAGAATGGAACAAGGAGGAGGTGGTGAAGTGGTTTTCAACATGGGAGAGCGAGGCAATATTAAAGATTCCCCTTTACCGTGTGAGGATAAATGGTCGTGGCACTATACAAAAAATGGCCATTCTGCGGTTCGAAGCGCTTACTTCTTGGAGCTGAAGGAGAGAAGGGGTGAGAGGGCTTCGGGTTCGGATGTTCGTGGCCATCAAGTCTGGAAGCTCTTGTGGAATGCGAAAGTGCCAAATAAAATTCGTAATTTTGGTTGGAGAGCTCTCCACCAAGGACTTCCTATGAGGGAGATTCTTTATAGAAGAGGTTGTGCGGTTGATCGTGTGTGTCCAATGTGTGGTGATGCCCCAGAATCGATTATCCATGCGCTAGCTCTGTTCCCCGAAACAAAGCAGCTATGGCGAGTCTCCCCTTTGAGACTCGACATTCATGCGAGTGAAAATGAGTCCCTGCTGGACTAGGTTATGAACCTAAGGCTCGTATATAAAAATGATGAATGGTGGGATATTTTTTGGAGCATAACATGGGGGGGTGGCTTCGAAGGAATGCGTGGGTCTTTGAGTTGAAGAAGGTGGGATGTATGGATGTTATTCAAAGTGCCGTGGGACTAGTCGGGGAGTATGCCAAAGCCAATGAAGCTCACCATGTGCAGCCCGTAGATGATCGAGGGAGGTGTAAGGTGTGGAAGCCTCCAGTGGAAGGGGTCTACAAAATCAACTCGGATGCGGCGATGTTTGAAGATGGAAAAGTGGGGCTTGGAGGAGTTATGCGTGCGGAGAGGTTATGGGGGCGACATGTATGTTGTTAGAAGGGGTTTGGAGGTGGGTGAAGCTGAAGCGATTGCGGCAAGGCATGCTCTAAAAATTGTTGTGGAGTCGGGCCTTCGGAGTGTTGTTTTGGAGAGTGATTGCCTTAAGTTGGTTTCCGAGCTGAAAAATCATGCTCAAGATGATACAAGCTTTGGAAATGTGGTTGCTGACATTTTATGGCTGGGTAGTTTTTGCTCTAGTATTTCTTTCAATCATGTGAGGAGAGAAGGTAAAAGAGTTGCACACACTCTAGCTCATAGTAGTAAGGCTTACGGTTGTATGCGTATTTGGCTTGAAGAGGTGCCTCCTGTGATCCTCTCTTTTGTACTCACTGATATGGCTTCAATGAATGATTAAGAAATGTTTTCCCGTCAAAAAAAAAAAAGTTTGAATCCTATATTCTCAAGAACAACAGAATCCTATATTTGTCTTTTAAGTTTCAGACTTTCCGTTTAATTTTTTTGACAGTATGTGCACCGTATTGCATATTTATGTGTTTTATGATAAACCATAAATACAATGTGCTAAAGATACCAATCATATCTTTAATTTTTCGTTGAACAAAAATATGTGCTAAAGCCTAAAGATATCTTAAGGCGAACATTTCAGTTTCTGATGATAAATTTACACACGTTCCAATACATATTCACCATCAAATGATTAGAATTTTTATCATACACCCGGGTGTACCATGCTCACGGTACACCCAATGCTATTTTTTTGCTCATTGCTCATTTGAAACCTCCAAATGAGCATAATCACATAATAGGTTAGCTCCAAATGAGCAAAAAATAGCCTTGGATGTACCATGTGCAAGGTACACCCGGGTGTATGATGAAACTCATCAAATGATACCGGATATCATTGCATCTTACTATATTCCAGAAGTCAATATAAATTGATGGCAACTATATACAACAAAATTGCAATTAAGGA
This sequence comes from Beta lomatogona, assembly GCA_947646795.1. NCBI lineage: Eukaryota > Viridiplantae > Streptophyta > Magnoliopsida > Caryophyllales > Amaranthaceae > Beta > Beta lomatogona. The sequence continues at coordinate 109,474 of CANSNZ010000360.1, forward strand.
CCAGCTACCTGAGATATGCCTCTCTCCAGCATCCCTCTACCTACCCCAGAAAAGAAACAAATTGCTCTTTCTCAAACCTTAAAACACACCAGCTGAAACCTAAAACCCTCAGCCACCGCAAATACCCCTAGGAGGATCGACAGTCGCGTGAGCCGCCTCGGGCTCCTCACGACGGCAGTTGGGTGCCTTCCCTAGTCTCCCCCCTTTTTTTCCTTTTCTGGTTTTCCACTGGTTTGGTGGTTCTTGTGACTCCCTCAGCCTTCCGTTCGCCGTCGCGTATGGGTTCGCTTCCCCAACCCTGGTTCGTTGCTCCCCTCTCCCCATCCCCGGTGCGTCATCTCCCTTCCCTCCCCCGCTTCCCTGCCGCCCTGTCGCTTCCCCTCCCTGCCTCCTCCTTTTAGTTTTAGTGGTTTCTAGTTTTAATCCCCCTCCCCGTTCCCCTAATCTCGGTTCTCAAATTTTAAGGTTCTAGATTTCCTCTTCCTCAATCCCCGGTGCTAGTTTGAGGTGGTTAGGTTTTAGGCTCCCCTTCCCCGTTCCCATGCTCTAGTTGAGTTTTAGAGTTTAGTTTCCCCTCCTTATTCCCCCTCCTCTAGTCGAGTTTTAGAGTTTAGTTTCCCTTCCACGTTCCCCTGCTCTAGTCGAGTTTTAGAGTTTAGTTTCCCCTGTTCGTGTTCGTTGGCTTCCCCTTCCCCGTTATTGTGTTGTTATCCTGGCTGCCGCTTAAGTGTCGACTCTAGTTGTTTATTTCTCTGCGTTACGTTGTTTAGTTCTTGGTTGGGTTAGTATGAGTAAGTTGCATACTTACTCAATCTGCCTAATAAGTTTGTTAATTGCTGGAGGTAGTCCTTGTCTTCAATGTGTTGGGCCTGGTCTGTGTGTTGGTTAGGGTTTCTGTTTTTGTTTTATGGAATTGAGCGTGGAAGTGCTTGGCAAAAGGTTTCATGGCTGGAGTTTGTTTTCTCCGATTTTGGTAATTGGATAATTGTTCGAGATTTAACAATGGTTAGATTTCAGTTTAGCTTGGTAATGATCGTATCAATCATTACGTTGACAAAACGATATTTGAAGGCGGCTCCCCAATTTGTCAATTGGGTTTATAGCGCGTCAACTAAGTTGAGCTTCTCCCTGTAATACCCACTGAAAAGGGTATTGAGTCACAGAGGAATGTGACTCTTCCAGGAATCTCGATTCAAGAATCCCTTGTGATAGAAGGTCATGGGGATTGGTTATGTTGCGCGTTCTAAATCTCGCTTGTTCTCCGTTTCTCCTATTGTGAAATCAGTCCACTCCTCCTCCAGCTTCCATCATTGTTATGGCGTTTGTCAACCACCAATAGAAGAGCTACAACACAGACCTCCAGATTGAGCAATTTTATCTAAGTTTAAGTTATTTATATATGTTCTTGTAATTGTCATGTAAGAGCGAGTAAAGCTGAACTTAATTTCTTTGTTTTTGTTTGGTAGTATTAGTGTTAGGCTGTACTTCCGTTTTTACTTCATGCAAATTTTCCCCGTTGTCAAAAAAAAAAAAAGCCTAAAGATTTCACTCATATCTTTAAGTTTCCTAGAATAAGAATATGTGCTAAAGATATCAATCATATCTTCATCTTTCGTAAATATATCCTTGATACAATTAGATCAGTCTACAGCTTAAGGGTAGCTCTACCCACTTTCGCCTTGAACAATGCTGCTTGCGTTGCTTAATCACAGTCACGAGAAGTGAATTTACATGGCAGTGGACCACCGATCATGTTCGCCAACGTCCCCGTCGTCGTGTTGTATGCTTGTGAAAGAGAATGTCTAACCTGAATGCCCTTGCAAATGACTCTTGGTCGTTTGGTTCAAGATATGGAATGGAAAGGGAATGGATACAAATAGAGGAAGGGACTGGTAACAAAAATGATTACCTTTATTGAGTGTTTGGTTCAAACCAAGAAATGGAAATGAAGGGTAACCATTACCTTCAAGTAATGGATTTTGTTACTTGAGGGGGTGGGGAAAGTAACAAATTAGGGGAATCCATTACCATCAAGTAATGGTAAGGGATTGATGAGGGGTTGAACCAAACAAGAGGAAAAGGAATCCGGTAATTGATTCCCTTTCTTGAAGCCCAAAAATAGTGAACCAAACGACTCCTTAAAGTGCACTGCAAATTGGGACCGTCATTTAAAGCCCAGTATTGACCTTTAACATTAACAGTGAATTCAAATAATTCTCCTCCATCCTTGGTTGAGAAATATTGAAAGAGTAAATCATTAGTAGCAACCATTCCTATCTGTAAGGTCTTCTTCTTGGTCTGAAAGTAGGGAAAAGGTTCGATTTGAGTAGACGATAGATCAACAAGATGATGATCATCATTGTAGGTGTTATTGTTGTAAGCTAATGACACAAACAACGACTCGAACAATGTGGGTTTGTCATTCTGCACGGCTAGTGTCAAGTTTAAGTCTAAACCACTTGAAATCTCAACACTAGTGTTATTTATCACGGACTTCATCACTAAAGACTCAACCTCGAATTTTAATTGAGGATCACCCGTGTCTTTTTCGATGAAATTTGACACGGCCATATATATATATCAACAGCGAAAGAACTCCTATCCCCATCAAGGCGACCCCTATATAGAAAAGCACTTCATCCTTGCTAATGCTACAGTTAGCGGGTTCATCTGGGTTTATGCTGCATGCGATTGTAGCTGACCTTTGTTGTTCAAAGGTTAGCATATTTGGCCGAAACGACGAGGAAGAGGCTAATCGGAAGGTGGAGTTGGGGAACAACCTACGAGGTTGGATGTCACACTCACGGCAGGCCAAATTCAACGAAGGAAAACTGAGATTGTTGTTGGCCTATACTATCTGGCTATCTCTGCCTCGGAATTCAGATAGTTAAAGGATTTGCTACAATCGTGGACACCTCATTAGTCCTGATGCTCTCTTAAGAAATTTTATAAATTTATCTCACAATTAAAATTTTATTAATGATTAAAGAGAAGTTACGAAACTAGGTAAGTTCATTCTACTACGTCCCCCACCTTAATCGAAGCAATTGGCGAGGAGAATTTTGCATTAACGTTAGATTTGATTATAAATCTGGAATCCAAGCAACTTACTGCAAGAAGTAAAGTTAAAAACTTGAGAAAAGAAAAAATCAAACACAAGAACCAAAGAGAACAACTCCTAAAGCTCGAAATTGTCATCACAGACAAAAGATCACCGGCTAAACTAACACCTACGCCTCCTTTGAAGTGTATCAATCTTCTGAACACATTCTACAGCTTTAAAAAGCGTCCAGGTAAACATTAACCATCTGCATATTAAATTCGGATAGTAGAAACGGAAACCAACGCGATCCAGCCGAGTAAAGATCAAGAGCAACATCTTACGTATCAAAATACTTGGAAAGCGTAGATATAAACGTACAAGTTACAACAACAGCCTCCAAACCAAACTCTTGACAATGGGGCTCGTAGTAAATAAAAGCTACACAACGGAGTCAGCAATCAAACTTTCCAAAACAAGTTCTTGGAAGCCATTCTGAACAACTGCATCTGATATAAGCTACAGATTGTTCAGAACTGCATATTGAACCAGAAGTTCATGCTGGTAAAATGATCTGGAAGCTTAAGAAACAATCACAAGCTCCTATTGTTACACGTAGCATCACTAAATTAAAGCTTTCTGCTTGTCTATGGTAGCCCCAGTAAATTCAGGATCTTCTGCCACATAAAAGCGTGAGGTGCAGGAAATTCCAAAGCCTTGATATGCCATTATAATACATCCCAATCACCACATTGAACAATACAGATGGTAGGTAACATAGGATGACATGAAGGTAAGTGAGATGGAGACCATGGAGTGGCTCTTCCCACAAACCCATCCCACCGATACCATTCTCACCATCTACCCATAGTCATAACTCATAATCATCTTGGAAGACGTAAATCGAGAACCATATCGGTCAAGTTGCCCATTTGGACATTGCTTAGTCCTTAACCCATTGGGGCCTTAACCAGATTACAAAACTGCTGACTCCAAGGTTTGCTTCCACAACCCAAAACCACTGACTTCTAATAAAGATTTCAACCAGTCAATGCAAGACTATAAACACCGCTTGTTTGAATAATTTTGTATGAGCCCTAGTGATAGTAAAAACTAAAAACTAGCTAGCTAACATATGTTAACCACAACCTGAATATTGCCAAATTATACATCCATTAGAATTTAGCATGTATAGATGTTATGAGTGGTACAATAATTGCAACCTCAACAATACCTAATGCTCAAGGATGAGATATCCTAAGCACAAAACAGTAGAATACGCATAATATCCTGCTGACTGCTGCAGATAAATGGGCTCAATCACGGGCAGAATCCAGATCCGCACACCAATTAATCTTGCAAGTTCAACAGCAAAGCAAAATAGATTTAAGATAACTAATATCACAAAAGGGAACAGAAACATGTAAAATGTCAAAAATCATACTAGCCTATTAGGCATAACTTTGTTGTAACATTGTATATGGCTTTACTCGTAGCCCTTGGAGGTTTGACACTTGGCTTTTGAAGCCTGAGTTTCATCAGGACACTATTAACAACTTCATAAACATGGGATGTAAGGCCCTAATAACCAAATTCTTTGTTCGTTCAATTATATTTTCATGACAGGCTGAAAGTTCTATAAAAAAGATACCATGAAAATAAAAGCAAATGCTATAGAAAATGGAACTGAGACCTGCATATAACTAGAAAAGGCGGAACTAAATCTACTGGAGTCTTCAAAAAATCCTAAGCATTTTCAACATGTTGTGCTGTGCACTGAACAACAAAGCTCATGCAACTTCCTAACTAATCTAGCTTTCGAAGCAGAGCAACTCAGACCCACATCAAACTGCTGGCTATAGGTGATTTGCCATAATCAAAATTCAAAACTAATCCTGCAAAGAGTAGGTCTCACAAACCCCGAGAAAAGAACAGAAGAAAACAGAAAGGAAAGATGACGCTATCTCTAAACTACTATTTAGCCAAGTAAAATGCAGCTCTAAACTATTAGTGAGCAAGAAATCTTTCAACATATTTTGTTAAACTCATCATTAGTATACTAATGACAAGAGAGGGTTGAAGACCCTATTTACAGAGCTCTGCATATCTAAACTGGTCATTCAGATTCCACACCAACTGATTTGATACGTCAAAGAACTATATTTAAACACCTATAACATCTAGCGAGTAAAGAGAAACAAATTAAGGCTACTTCACAAGAATTTTTTTTGTGGCCAATGCACAGGATACTGAACTTGCATCAAGATTTAAGAACCTTAGAATTACCATATTTGATTTAAGTCTTTGCTTTTTCAGTAGGCAAAGGCAGTTTGCTTTTGTCTTTCTGCTGCTGTAACATGAAGTCATCAAACTGTCTAGCTCGTTTTCGCATGTCCTCAATGATCTCATCTCTTGCGGCATAAATCTGCTTAGGCAAATAGACTTCCAAAAAATCAAACCAATCTCCCAGAGTCATCTTTTCCAGGTCAGGCACATCAGTATTATCAAGTTCTTTACTTCTACTGGAACAATTTGCCTCCCTCTCTTCATCAACTTCTTCATATTCTGATTCTTCCCTTTTCCCCTCATCAGACAATGCATTGCTCTCTACTCCATCACAAAGCCCTTCCAACAAGAGAAGGGCCCACCACACTGTCATCCTGCTGATTAGGTTCATCTGTCAACTCTGCACGATGCTGGTCACTTGCAGGCAGGGCAACACAGTCATCCTGCTGATTAGGCCGATCCACCAAGTCTGCACAATGCTGGTCACTTGCAGGCAGAGCAACACAGTCATCCGGCTGTTTAATTTCATCCATATCTCGCACAGCCACAGCATCTTCTCCCTGTTTGCAACCCTCCACCTCCATAAACTTTTCATTCTTGGTATCATCAAGTATATTTTGCTCAAGAGCATCACCCACTGGTTCTTCACAAGGCTCCTCCCTCAAAATTACCACCTTTCCAGGAACTTCGTTTTCCAAAACCTCAAGTATCACATTCTCTGGCACAACAGGATCTTGAACATTTTGTAAACGCCCAGCATCCACCTTTTTTTTCCTCCCACGACCTCCCCGTGTCTTCTTATTTTCAACAAGGCTTATATTTTCAACTTCTTTACAATGATCCATATCCAAAACCTTGCTTTCGGCTACCTTCTCCATCACATCCTCTGCCTTCTTAGTTCTCCTAGTACTCCTTGTACTCACACCACCCTCCGGCTTCGAAGTAGAAATTTCTACATACTTACTGACCCCTAAATTCGTATCATCAGCATTTACATCCACTGAATAACTCACTTTCTTCGGCCGCCCTCTACGACGCCCTTTCCGATTACCATCAACCCCATTTTCCATATTCTGTTCCTCCAAATCCCTGTTTGTCGTAAAACTCTCAGCGTCACAATCTTCGTCTCGCACCTCCACTTCATGACCCCTCCTGGAAGCAGCTTGCCTCCTAGGGTTCCTCCGACTGTTAATTTCTTCCCTAATTTTAACTTTCTCCCCCAAATTGGAACCCTCCTCAACCTCACTTCCCAAATTAGTACCAATTTTGACAGCAGCTCGCGTTCTAGGGTTTCTACGATTGTCAATTTCTTCCCTAATTTCAACATTCTCACCCAAATTCGAACTATCCTCAACCCTACCCCTCAAAACAGTACTACTCTTAGAAGCAGCTTGTTTTCTAGGGTTTCTTCGATTACCAATATCTTCGCTAATTTCAACAATTTCAACCCTAATGGAGGTTAATTCTCCTAATTTAATCTCATCCGCATGATTAATTTGAATTGAGGAGAAAGGATTGAGTTGAGAATCGTACCATTGGAAGATTCAAGGTCTGTAATTTCCCAATTTCCACAATCTGAATTGAACTCGATTTTGAGGTGTTTTGAGGAAATCCCTTGATCTTTGATTGGTATATTATTGCCTTTCACAACTCGACCGATTCGAACCGTCGACCTCGGTTTGAATTCTAGGGTTTCACCTTGTCGGGGCCCCTTTTGTATTACCAGCTTCAAAGTTGAGGACGTCATTGTTGAAGAGATGAGAGAGAGAGAGGGGAAGGAAATTCAAAGAGTATAGTCTGATTGAGTGAGTAAGCGAGTCGTAACTCGTTAGTGGATATTTTTTTTTTTGGCGCTCTGGTAGTTCTTTAAATTTTGAATTTTCTCTCTCATTTTGTTTAGTGTATGTGTATCAGTGTGAGTATCACTGAGTGACCGTAGAGATGACAATTATCTATAGATGGGTGGATTATCCATCTATTTGTCTAGAATAAATGGGTGATCACCTGTGGCTGTGGTGATGCGGATGACTGGCGGGTGATGGATGGATCTTGTGGTGGGTCAGGTCGGATATGGATGATATTTTTGGACCCATCACCTGCCCCATCCATCCATCCACATATATATATATATATATATATATATATATATATATATATATATATATACTAGCCTTCTATGCACGCGATGCGTGCGTCGATTGCTTGAGTTTGTTCTTAAATCTCATCTAAATATAATTTTGAAAGTGTAATTTATAATCATTATAGTACAAACTAATGTAATTAATAAAGTGTTTAGAAATTGTAATGAATATTTAGATGTAAAGTCTTGTAGTTAAATTAAATTTTATGCAAAAGTTTTTTACTGAGTAACTATTTTTCTCATTATGTCAATTTACTTTGTTAATGCTAATTTAGTTTATTATTGTAATTTTAAAGAGACACCATTACACATCATGACCTCATTTTTAAATTAGGAAATGATATAATTGTAGAAAATCAAAATATGCAAGTATATATTTAGCTAAGGACAAAAATGACTTTTCATAGGGGGACACCATAGCTCTCCCCTTGGCTTATATATATATATATATATATATATATAGGGGGTAGGATCACATGAGAATGCTCCTTACATTAGAAATGAGAATGAATCTCAACCACACGAATGGATTAGAGTGACAACACACTGTTCATTAGAGTTATACCCAAAAAAAAATTTTGAGCCCAAAAAAAAAAAAATTTCCCCATTTTTTTTTTCAAATTTTTGTTTTTTTTGGAGTTACATCACTTTTTCGTTAGGGTTACATCACTTGTTCATTAGAGTTATAACGCGTAAAATCCATTCTCATTTCTCATGTAAGTATGCATTCTCATATGAACTCACTTATATATATATATATATATATATATATATATATATATATATATATATATATATATATATATATATATATATATATATATATAGGAATAGGATCACGTGAAAACCACTCCTTACGCTGAAAACTGCAACATAAAATGAGCAAAAAATTCTTAAAATGAGCAAAAATATAAAATGAGCAAAAAACATAAAATGAGCAAAAAATTGTAAAATGAGCAAAAGTTTCTTAAAATGAACGAAAACATAAAATGAGCAAAAAACATAAAATGAACAAAAATTTCGTAAAATGAGCAAAAGTTTCTTAAAATGAGCAAAAACATAAAATGAGAAAAAATCATAAAATGAGCAAAAATTTGTAAAATGAGCGAAAATTGGTAAAATGAGTAAAAAAATTGTAAAATGAGCAAGTTTTCAGTTTTCAGCTTAACATTGGTTTTCAGCGGATCCTACCTATATATATATATATATCAAATATAATATAAAAAAATTGTTTTTTTATTGACACTTGTCATTTAAGGTAATTAAAAATAATGCTGAATTTTTTTAAGGGATATTAAATACTTATAATTACTTTTCGGTGTGTAATAAGATTGATATTTTGTCACTTTATTGTTAATCTATGAGACTATGATTAATTTTTTATATATTAATTTCTTTAAAATTGTTAAGTATAAAAATTAGTTTTTGTTCCTAGTATCACCCGTTTATTCCTACTCGCTCCACCCGCCCCACTCGCGGATGATGGGTTGAGCGGAGATGGGTGAAATTTTTGGCGGGTGATGGATGTTGTGAATGGAGTTTTGGGTCGTGGGTGATGGGGTGGATGGAGCTCCACTCGACCCATCTCCGATCCATTATCATCCCTACGAGTGAGTGTCAATTCATCTCGTAGATTTACAAATTTTAGGGTATTAAAAAGCGTGAGCCTCAGCTACAAGCGTCAACCCTCGATCTCTTCTCTTCCACCATTAGCAACCACGCGTCAGACACAAGCTGTAAAATATTTCTTCGTCCCGAATTGTTAATTTATACATAACACAAAAATAATCTATCTCACCAAAATTAAAATAAAGGAGAAAATAAAATATAACAAAATCGAGACTTCTGTTAAGGGTAGAAACTGATGATTGCCCCAGTATAGATGAGAGAGGGAAAAGAAGAACATATTTCATTCCACTTATCAACAAATACATTGATAAATAGAAGGAAAAATTATTTTAAATAAGTTAACCTTTGCGCGGTTTTCCCATTTTAAGTCTATCTTTTGATTATCCCCTATTGAGTTTTAACCTGTTTGTGACTTGTTTAGTAGGTTACTTATGATACGTGTTACAATATCCCACCCCCACCCTCGCCTGTTTTAGAAGAAGGGACATTGTAACACGTATCATTAGTAACCTACTAAACAAGTCACAAACAGGTTAAAACTCAATAGAAGAAAACAGACATACAAGCCTAACTCACTCAGGGATAATCAAAGGTAGACTTAAATCGGAAAGCGCAAAGGTTGACTTATTTAAAATAATTTTTCCTCAATAGAAAAGCCAAATAACTACTTTATTAAAAGTAAGGAACAATAACCCAACTAATTGACCCACAAGTAACCAAATTAATCTCAACATCTTACTAACTTAGACCCACTAATTTCATGCTCCAAATTATAAGGAACTGATATTTTGAATCAATCAATTAAACCAACAAAAGTTTCAAGAGTACCAATATTTGCATGGGGGTGGAGTACCCATCATGTTCCCAATAGTCATATTATTAGACGTAGGTAAAAATCTGAGCTTAACTCCATCACATTTGATTATCATATTTAACCTACTACGAGTCCCATCTAATTTCCAAAAGTCACCACCTATTCTCACACTAAACTCCAATGCTTGTTCTTGATCTTGATCTTGGGTTGCCATCAAATCCTTAGCAATTGAATCCACGAACACACGATTATCTTCGGCCTTAACCTCGATTACTAACTTCATTGTCTTCTGCTTTTTGGCTTCTTGGTAGAAAGGCTCGAGCTTCGTCGATGAGACCGAGTCATGGTCATACTTTGATTGACACCATGAATGACTCAAATAATGTGTTTTCCTCAGTTTGTATAATAAGGGCTAGCTTCATAGTCATATTTGTCTCCATGTACTTATTTGAAGTCGAAATTTTTGTAGGAGAAGTTACCTCCATCGTATCAATATGGAAGAATAACGGATGATCACCACAAAACACCGAAAAGGCTATAAGAAGGCCTATTAATATGGTGAAAAAAAGTGCCATTATTATAGTAACCAAGATCACAATATTCCGATAATCATGATCATCAATATTATTGTTTCTACTACTTTGAGTATCAGTCTTGGGGTTTCGACGATGATAATAACCAAGCAAGGGCTGTTTAATTATTTTCATGATTTCCAACACTACCTTTTGCAGATGCTATTATTATATACGATAATAACCTAGCTAGGGTTCTCGAGAAATTCACAATTAACTTAAGCGTTTTGCCCTACTACTTAAAGATTTATTATGTGATAATATTTAATGTAATTATTTATATGTATATATATAATACAGTAATTTTTTTCTAATATGTTTTTTTGGATACGATAAGGAAGAAACAAACCCTAGAGCAAGAAACAAACCCTACCAAAGTCCCCATGTTGTCGAAGGCTCCATTAATAATAGCCAAGGAAGACGAGGCTCCATTAATAATACCTAAGGAAGACGAAAGAACCTCATATATTTCGGAAGTTTTAAGTTGTTGTTTTTTCTCATTCACATCTTATCCTTTTGATTTCTATTTTCCATACTATCCAAAGATGCAGGTTTAACATTGAATCCTTAGAGGTATCTACAATGAAAATTTCTACTTCCAACTATATGACAACAGATTTTAATGTAACTCTTTCCTCAAAGGTCGACAGAACTCGGTTATTCGAATCATTTGGAAGTGTCTCTTGAGTATTACACCCAAACTCTATCATCAACCAATCTCCAAGAGAACAACATAGCAGATTACACCAGTAGAATAGGTAAGTTCCCTCTAGGTCTCCTTGGGAGGGTGTTCTAGGCGATTTCCTAGGGTTTCCCTTGGTGGCTGCGGTTGTCGAGTGTGACTCGAGATTTGTGAGTGCTTCCTTATGGATCCCAATGCTCTTTCAATAATTAATGACTCAAGTACACAAATCACGAAAAGTAGTATTAATTCACAGGAAATTAAGGTGGGTGATAGTGAAAATACAAGCAATCACGTGGAAATCCATAATTCAAACAATACAAAAATTGAAGAGGTTGCTATTGTTTGGAAAGAAGACGATGAAGACGATGAAGAAGCCCGTATTGAATTAGGGCTTGTAGGAAAAATCTGGACGAAAAGAAGCATTGCCAATGCTTTTATGAACACTATGAAGAATGTATGGCAACCTACACATGGGATTGACATAAGCAGTATAGGAGAGAACACCTACGTGTTCCAATTCCACCATTGGCGAGACAAACTCCGGGTGGTCGAGGGCCAGCCATGGCATTTTGACCGACATGCTATACTTTTTAGTGACATTAAAGGTAAAACAAAACCATCAGACATGGATTTATTTGAATTGCCTTTGTGGGTTAGGGTTTACAATCTACCATTCAAAGGTAGATTAAAGCGGGAGAACGTCGAAGCTATTGGAAAGAAATTAGGAGGGTTTATAAAAGCAGATTGCTCGGATCAATAGGAATTGATAAATCGATTCGGCTTCGAATAAATGTGGATGTTCGTAAACCTCTGATACAGAAAATTAAAGTCAAGATGAGAGGGGGAGAAGAAGACTATTTCGAGGTAAAATACGAAAAACCGCCTCTTTTTTGTTTCTTTTGTGGACTGATTGGTCATGGGTTAAAGGATTGTTTGGAGTGTAGAGAGGAGGAAGAACCAAACCTTACTTATGGGGGGTGGCTAAAGGCTTCTCCATGGAAGAGAGTGAGTGGGGAGATGGAACAAGGAAGGAAGGTGGGGCTGGGTAGTTGTGCGAAGGCGCTCTTTATCACTAGACCGAAGACAAAGTCAAGTGAGCAAGAGCAAGAGCAAGAGCAAGAGGGGGTTAAAGAAGTGTTAAGTAAGATGAGTGAATGTAGGTTGGAAGAAGTAGGAGAGAGGGGGGAAGCTGTTTTAGTCCAAAGTGGTGGGGATAAAGAAGAGGGGCTCGAAGGAGAGGTGCAGGAGACGAAGACTATAAGCAAAGAGACAAATATGGGTAGTAAGGGGGGAACTAATGATGGTACGAATAAACTGTCGAACCAACAAAAGAAAAAAGGGTGGAGGCGAAAGACTAGAGAAGGGGGTGATGAGAACACATGTGTCCATAGTGTGAGTGGGGTGAGACGAAAAGGGAGGGAGGATGAAATAGAGGATGATGAGTTACATGAAGGGGAAACATGCGGCATTAAGAAGAAAATCGGTCTAGATGCTTTCTTGCTGACCAACCTTGATGAGTTGACTCCAATTGATACAGTAGCGGGCCTCCTTAATAGGGCTCTTGGTGATCAATGAGTAACATATTAGCATGGAGCTGCCGGGGATTGGGGAGCATGCCGGCAGTCAATGCGCTTCGTCGCATTGTGATACATGAACAACCTCAATTGGCGTTTTTACAGTAAACTAAATTACACCAAGCTGAAATGGAGAGAGTTAGACTCAAACTGAAGTTTAAGGGTATGCTAGCTGTTGATTGTGAGGGAGAAGGGAGAAGAAGACGAGGAGGAATAGGGCTGTTTTGGAAGGAGGAGTGTGATGTTACTATTAAGACTTTCTCTTTGAACCATATTGATGCTGTTCTTAAAATTGGAGGTGGCAATGAGTGGCGTTTTACTGGAATCTATGGATTCCCCGAATCCGAGAACAAAAAGAAGACGGGTGATTAATTAGAAATGTTGAGAAATGATGATGAAGGACCATGGTTGTGTGGAGGAGATTTTAACTTGATGCTTTAGTCAATGGAAAAGAAAGGTGGAAGTGACTTCAAGTTCGATGAAGCGGCCATCTTTAGGATTGCACTGGATCATTGCAGTTTAGAAGATCTGAACTTTGTGGGGCACCCTTATACTTGGACAAACAATCAAGGCGGAGTTGACAACCTCCAAGAACGCCTTGATCTTTTCGTGGCAAATTCGAGTTGGAGGGATAGCTATGGGGGAACCTATGTTACACATCTTGAAAAGAGGAAATCAGACCACCTTCCTCTCTTGCTAAGCATTCGCACAAAGCTGAATTTAGGGTCGAAGGCTAAGAAGAAAAGGCTTTTCAGGTTTGAGGAAATGTGGACGAGGGAGGAGGATTGCGGGGATGTTATAGCTGCAGCATGGGAAAGGGGCGATGATGTGAGTGGGAATTTTGCTAGTGCTGCAAGGGAGTTAAGATAGTGGAGTTAGACTAGGTTCAGGGATTTCGCAAAGGAGATGAGATTATGTAAACAACAAATGGGCAACTTAATGGAAGCTGATCAAACTCCTGAGGTCATCACGCAAATGCATGCCATTGATAGTAGAATGGATGAGTTGAAAGCACGGGAGGAATTTTTTTGGAAACAAAGGAGTACAAGAATGGTTGAAGCATGGAGACCGTAATACGAAGTTCTTCCACACCAAAGCAAAGCAGAGAGCAAGAAGAAATAATATTACGAGACTCAAAGATGCTGCAGGAGTTCTATATGACGAGGAGGAAGATATATCCGAAGTGGTTGTGCAGCATTTTCGAGATTTATTTTGTGCAAACACCGAAACCGATATGGCCCCAGTTTTAGACAAAGTTCAACGATCAATATCTGATGAAATGAGGAAAATGCTGGAGGAACCGTTCTTGCGTGAAGAGATTACTGAAGCCCTGAATCAGATGCACCTAACTAAGGCACCTGGCCCAGATGGAATGTGTGCACTTTTTTACCAGAAATTTTGGAGCACTATTGGCGATGATGTTACTTCTAAAATCCTGGATATTTTGAACAATGGAGGTAATATTGTTTCTCTAAATCAGACTTACATAGCTTTAATTCCTAAGAAAAAAGAATGTGAGTCTCCTGTTGATTTCAGACCAATAAGTCTTTGTAATGTACTTTACAAGATTATCTCTAAAGTGTTAGCTAACAGGATCAAAAGAGTCATCCCGAGTATTATTCACGAGTCTCAAAGTGGATTTGTCCCGAGTAGACTTATTACTGATAATATTCTTGTTGCTTATCAGTGTTTCCATTATTTGAGGAAGAAAAAGAAAGGGAAATAGGGATATATGGGTCTTAAATTAGACACGAGTAAAGCTTATGATAGAGTCGAATGGGTTTTTTTAGAAGAAATGATGTATAAAATGGGGTTCCCAGATAGCTTTGTTAGATTAATTCAGGGGTGTGTTAGCTCTACTTCTTTTTCGATTCTTCTCAATGGTCAGCCTACTCGTCAGTTTTGCCCTACTAGGGGACTCCGTCAAGGAGATCCTCTTTCACCTTTTCTCTTCATTATATGTGCAGAAGGGCTCTCTTCTCTACTTCGGGATGCCGAAGCTAAGAAAGGGATCCATGGTATCAAAATCGGGAAAAAAGTGAATGCCATTTCTCACCTTTTTTCGCTGATGATAGCTTACTGTTCACAAGAGCAAATGAGACGGAGGCCGAGAAAATTATAGAGATTCTTTCAACCTATGAAGCTGCTTCAGGACAAAAATTGAATATGGAGAAATCGGAAGTGTCTTTTAGCATAAAATATTGATCAAGAAAAGAAAAACTTGCTTCAGATGAAGTTATCTTTTAAGGTTGTAGAAGGACACGGCAAGTATCTTGGTTTACCGACTTTTGTTAGTGGATCAAGAGAAGAGAGTTTTCAAACATATTCAAGAAAAGGGTTTGAAGAAACTAAAAGGGTGGAAAGAAGGTTTTTATCTCATGCGGGAAGAGAAGCTCTCATCAAAGCTATAGCTCAAGCAATCCCAACGTATGCAATGCAATGTTTTAGCATCCCGGTGGAGATGCTAAGATAGAAGGTATGTTAAGGAGTTTTTTTTGGGGTCAAAAGAAAGATGAACGCAAGATGGCTTGGGTGGCTTGGAACAAGCTGTACACATCGAAGAAAGAAGGAGGTCTTGGTATGCGTAATCTCCAAACTTTTAATAAAGCTTTGCTTGCAAAACAAGCTTGGAAGAATCATCAAATTTCCGAACTCGTTGATGGCAAAAACATTGAAAAGCAAGTACTTCCCTCACACCTCCCTCCTGGATGTTAAAGTAAGTCCTCTTGCGAGCTTTACGTGGAGATC
Organism: Beta lomatogona; assembly: GCA_947646795.1. NCBI lineage: Eukaryota > Viridiplantae > Streptophyta > Magnoliopsida > Caryophyllales > Amaranthaceae > Beta > Beta lomatogona. The sequence goes on from CANSNZ010000360.1 coordinate 124,962, forward strand.
AATCTTATCCTCTAGGGGATTGTGATAAGTGCGTTTCTAACGTACTTTATGAGCTCTTTTTGGTTTAGTATGATCCTCTTTATACCCTTTTCTTCCCTCTTTCTTCCTCATTTCTCTCTCTCTCTTCCCTTCACTTGATCATTGTTGATCATTGTGCCATTTTGCTAGATTTTCGGTCAATTTTGACTGGATTTCTAGTACATTTGCTTTCACCGTGTTTTCTCGTGCTTTGATTGCAGGTATGATCTTTTATAATTAAGGTCAAGAGTTGGGAGATACGGTAATAGGCGGGAGTTTCGAGGAGTTTGCACGCGCGAAAATGGAATAAAGGAAGCTTGATTTGAGCTCCATGGTGTGCCCGCACCCTCTTAGCATTCTGGACACATTGGTGCGCCCGCACCAGATCATTGGTGCGCCCGCACCGCCCACAGATTGGGCATCCTTATTTTCAGTCAGTTAGGTGCGCCCGCACCATCTCCATGGTGCGCCCGCACCTTCCCAGCGAAATTCGGCCATCTGAGTCAGTAGCCTTGGTGCGCCCGCACTAATTTAGTGGTGCGCTCGCACCACCTGTTTCCGCGAGAAAATTGTATTTCTCTTAGGCATTTAAAATAAGAGTTTTAGTTTTTTGGAAACTCATGCTTTATTTTTAGAGTTCAGAGAATATTATTAAGGCTGACATTAGAGAGTAAAACACTTAGTTTATTTATCAAGATTTGAGATTATAGATCATACTTTGTGATTCAGATAACATTGAAGGTACTTTTTTATTCAATTTTATTCAGTTTTTATTGCATTCTTTTCGTGTTTGTTCTTGTTCTTAGTTATTTTTAGATCTTCATTCTCACAATCTCATAATTGTTATTTCTATTAGTTTAATTGTCTCTTAATCATGTTTAGCCTTATATTAGTCATAAACTTTGTGTTTAATTGCCTAGAATCCATGATTAGTGAGTAGTTTATTATCTAGGGATAAGGTGAAAGTATGGATTAGGGTTTAAATGTATTGTTAATGTGATTGTGATGATTTAAAGACGTTTGTGCATTGATCTTGGTGTTTTGAGACCTTAGGATAGATATTGATCACATTTATGCTTTGGTACTTTGAATTCAAATGTTCTTAAATTGAATTTTGAACTCTTTTATCATCCCCAAGAATCAACTTAATTTCTAGGCCAAGATATTGGGTAGAAATTAAGGGGATCCTTTACTAGGGGTTTTTCGAATTTATCGAATCTCTTAATCTATTGACTAAAGACCATTCGAGAGAGGATTTAGTTGATTGATAAAGTGATTATTCTTGAGGACCATTCGAGAGAGGACTCGAGTATTTTAGAGGAAAACTAAACCTTGCATAATCGTCTCCGTTACTTCACAATCGCATAAACATTCATTGTCCATTCTTATTCATATTAGTAACCTCAACTCTAGTCTCTTCCTATCTGATTCATTAATTCAAGTTATTTGCTAGTTCTTGTTATTAGCTAAACATAGTTGTTACCAAATCTTTTCAAACCCCCTAAATACCCTTCAATTAGGTAATCTAGACTTTATAGACTTTGATTAATCCCAAATTCCCTGTGGATCGACCATTGACTTGCCTTTCCTACATTCTTAGTAATTGCTTGATAGGATTTATAAATATTGTTTGAAAAGAAGTTTTTGGTGCCTTAACGACACACTAAAAACCTCTTATCAAAATGGCGCCGTTGCCGGGGAAATTGTGCTATTAATTGAAGTTTATTTTAGTTTAGCTTTGCTTAGTTGATTTTTCTTTTCTTTTTTATTGTGGTTGTTATTTGCTAATCCTCTACTTAGCTTTGTTGTTGTTACATGAGAAGAAGAGATGACGGTTCACCCACCCTTCCTCTAGATCCAGAAATTGACCGTACATTGCGAAAGCTTCGAAAAAATTTGGAAGATTTGTCTTTGGGTTCCGAACCATCTAAGTACAACAAGCGAAGTTCAGTCAGAAATGGGTGAAGCAAATCCACAACTCTTTAGGGATTTCGGAAATCCGGGTTCCTATGTTCTTCAAGGTGGTATTCGACTCCCCACCACTACTACAAATTTCAGCATTCACCCTCAGTTCACTCGGATGGTGAAGGCAAAACAATTCTGTGGAGGGTCGGATGAAGATCCTCTGGACCATCTTGACAGGTTTCTTGAGATATGTGCCATGATAACCACAAATGACGTCTCTCCAGACTACATCAAGATGCATTTGTTCCGGTCTTCTCTTACCGGAAAAGCAAAATCATGGCTCAAGAGTTTACCTGCTAACCCCCTTACTACATGGGAGAAAGTCACAATGGCTTTTCTGAAGAAGTACTTCCCGGAGTGGAAGACGGCGGACATAAGGAGGAAGATCTCCTCATTTGAGCAAGAGAACGATTAGACACTTGCGGAAGCTTGGGAGCGGTTCAAGGAGATGAGCTGTTCATGCCCTCACCATGAGTTCACCAAGAATCTACTCATGCGATTCTTCTATGATGGCCTTGATCCTATATCACGTGCCAACCTAGATGCTGGAGCGGGAGGTCAACTTTCTAAGATCCCGCAAGATCAACTTGAGTCCACCATTGAAGAAGTAATTAAGAACTATTCATGGGGTGGACGTCGAAGAGGTGCTCAACCTAAGAAGAGTGGAAAGTTTGAATTAGATCCTATGGATCAAATTCAAGCTAGGATGGATCAACTTGACAAGAAGCTCTCCAAGATCAACCTCGCATCATCTAATCCATCACAGGTAAATTCTTTTTCTTGTGATATTTGTGGAAGTACTAATCATGATACATCTTATTGTGGAGGTACAAATTCGGAGCATGTGGCGGCAATCAACTCTAGAGGAGATGGTTACCAAGGAAACCAAGGGTATAGAAGCAATCAAAAAGGAGGTTGGAAACAACCCCAACAAAACTACAATTAAGGCTTCAACCAACCTCAACAAGGATGGAATCAACCTCAACAAGGGTACAACCAAGGTCAACAACAAGGGTATGTGCAAGGGTATAACCCAAACTGTAACCAAGGTGGTTCATCTTCACAAGGGTCTCATGTCTACCAAGCTCCACATCAAAGAGCCAATACCCAAAAACCTCCCTCTAACCCTCCGTTTCCTAAACAAAATCCCGAACCCAATCCATCTCCCGATCCAACCTCTCTCCAAATTCTCCAACAACTTCAATCCATGAACCAAATCCTCCAAAACCATGAGCAAAGGTTTCAAGAGCTACAAGACCACAATAAAATGCTTGAAACCCAAATTGCCCAAGTAGCCGAGAAAAATCCTTCTACTCCCACAAATCAACTTCCGGGCCAACCTATTCCTAACCCCAACCTCCATCAAGCCAAAGCCATTCATTTGAGGTCGGGAACAAGTTACGAGGGTCCCAAGATACCAACCGAGGAGGTAGAGAAGGATAAAGAAGGTGAGGTTGTTGAGCAAGAAGTTGAAGTTGAGGAAGGCGAGATAGAAGAAAATGTGGAAAGAGATGAGACACAAGTCCAAGTTGGTGATAAAGCGCCACTGCCATCATCTCCACCAACTAAGACCTATGTGCCTCCGATTCCCTATCCTCAGCGGTTGGTCGAGAGAAAATTAAGTGACAAGTTCACCAAATTTCTCAATGTGATGAAGAGCCTACAGATCAACATACCATTTCTTGAGGCTATGTCTCAAATGCCGGCATATGCTAAATTTTTGAAGGAGATCCTCTCCAACAAACGGAAGCTTGAAGATGAGCTTATCACTTTGCCCTATCAAGTGAGTGCTCTTGTGCAACGTGCTATGCCTAAGAAGCAAAGAGACCCCGGGAGTTTCACCTTGCCGGTGAAAATAGGTGATCTAGAGCCCAAGGGTGCATTGGCCGATTTAGGAGCGAGTGTGAGTTTGATGCCACTGTCTATTGCTAAGCACCTTAATTTTCCTCTTCATCCGACACGGAAAACTATTCAATTGGCGTACCGCACTGTGAGAGTCCCCCATGGTGAGTTGGAGGATGTACCAATCCAAGTTGGGCATGTATTTGTGCCTTGTGATTTTGTGGTGATGGATATGGAGGAAGATCCGAAGACTCCTCTTATTCTTGGAAGAGAGGCTCTAAAAACGTTGGGAGCCGTGATCAATTGCAAAAATGATACCATCACGGTTGAGGTAGCCAATGAGCGGGTTGTATTTGAGTTCTCTAAGACTTTGAAGAGGCCCATGATAGAGAGAATTTGCCTGGTCAACCTAGTGGAGAATGAGATAGAGGATGCTCCGAGTGTGGTTCACACCAGGGATGAGTTGTATGCTTCTCTTACTGAAGCCCCGAGCTTGGATATGGAAGAGGTGAAATAATTCTCATTGTTTCTTGACACTACTATTGAGGAGACAAAAGAGGAAGCATTTGAGGTTCTCGCGACATCCACTGACAAAGAGGAGTGTTCTAAGCCTCCTCCCAAGGTAGAGTTCAAACCTCTTCCCTCTTCTCTTAAATATGTTTTTCTTGATGATGCATGTACTTATCCAGTTATTGTCAATTCGAGTCTTGATGACATCTCTATATCAAAATTGATTGAGATATTACAAAAATATAAAGATGTAATTGGGTACTCGATAGATGACCTTAAGGGGATAAGCCCTTCTCTTGCTATGCATCGTATCCATCTCATCGATAGTAATGCCTCATCCATAGAGCATCATAGAAGGCTCAATCCTAATCTCAAAGAGGTTGTAAAAAAGGAGATTATGAAATTGCGTGACGCGTGAATCATCTACACTATCTCCAATAGCAAGTGGGTGAGCTCGATTCACGTGGTTCCAAAAAAAGGAGGCATGACTATTGTTGAGAATGAGAAAGGATAAACTATCTCAACTAGAACTGTTACCGGGTGGAGGGTTTGTATTGATTATCGGAAGTTAAACAAATCCACCCGAAAGGACCATTTCCATCTCCCCTTCATTGACCGAATGTTGGAGAGGCTTGCTCGTCATTCACACTTTTGTTTTCTCGATGGTTATTCCGGATTCTTTCAAATCCCTATTCATCCGGATGACCAAGAGAAAACCACTTTTACTTGTCCGTATGGGACATTCTCATATCGAATGATGCCCTTTGGTTTGTGTAATGCCCCATCCACTTTCCAAAGGTGTATGACAGCAATCTTCTCTGACATGCTAGAAGATTCTATTGAGGTGTTCATGGACGATTTTAGTGTGTGTGGTTTGTCTTTTGACACATGTCTGGTTAATCTTGAGTGAGTATTGAAAAGATGTCAAGAGACGAACCTGGTCCTGAATTGGGAGAAATGTCACTTTATGGTCGAGGAAGGCATTGTCCTTGGGCATAAAGTGTCAAAGAAGGGCATTGAAGTGGATCCGACAAAGGTTTCGGTTATTGAGAAGCTTCCGCCACCGAATTTGGTGACGGGAGTTCGTGCTTTCCTTGGACATGCTGGTTTTTACCGGCGTTTCATCAAGGATTTTTCTCAGATAGCCAAACCATTGACGAATCTACTTCAAAAGGATGTAGATCTTGAGTTTGATGAGTCTTGTGTTAAGGCTTTTGAAACTTTAAAAAAGGCCCTCACTTCTGCCCCCATTGTGCAAGCTCCGGATTGGAGCTTGCCTTTTGAACTGATGTGCGATGCTAGTGACTTTGCAGTGGGCATTGTTCTTGGGCAACGCAAGGAAGGAATGCTACATGTCATAGCCTATGCAAGCAGGACCTTGGATGATGCTCAACGGAATTATGCAACTACGAAGAAAGAAATGTTGGCCGTAGTTTTTGCATTTGACAAATTCCGGTCTTACTTGACCTGCAACACAGCTATTGTGTATACGGATCATTCTGCGGTCCGTTATCTGATGAGTAAGAAAGATGCCAAGCCTCGGCTCATTAGGTGGGTGCTTCTCCTTCAAGAGTTTGATTTTGAAATGAAGGAGAAAAAGGGGACGGAGAATGTCGTAGCTGATCATCTTTCTCGTCTCCCTCTTGATGAGAAGGTCTCGGATCCTGACGAGACCCTTATTGAAGAAGATTTGAGAGAAGTAGCACTATTCGCCATTCTGAATAATGAGATTCCATGGTTCGCGGACTATGCGAACTACTTGGCTTGTGGGATTGAACCTCATGGTTTCAATTCTCAATTTTCAAGAAGGCTTCGAGGTTCTATTGGGATGACCCTCTCTTGTTTAAAAAGTGCGCCGATGGTGTTTTTAGAAGGTGTGTACCCAATCATGAGATCAATTCGGTGTTGAATCATTGCCATACTTTGGCATGTGGAGGGCATGGTGGAGCAAGCAAAACTGTTGCTAAGGTGCTCCAATGTGGTATGTTTTGGCCATCATTGCAAAAAGATGCTCGTGAGTTTATTTTGAGCTGTGATAGATGTCAAAGGAGTGGCGGCATCACGAAGAGACATGAGATGCCTCAACAAAGCATTTTGGAGGTTGATCCATTTGATGTATGGGGAGTTGACTTTATGGGCCCTTTTGTCCCTTATTTGGGCAACATGTACATCCTTGTTGCGGTCGACTACGTAACTAAGTGGGTTGAAGCCATTGCCTCCCCCACCAATGACCATAAGGTTGTGACTAAACTCCTTAAGAAGATCATCTTCCCGAGGTTTGGAGTACCCCGAGTATTGATAAGTGATGGCGGTTCACACTTCGCCAAGAAGCAATTGGAGGCCATTTTGAAGAAGTACGGGGTGAATCATAAAGTCAGACTTCCTTATCATCCCCAAACTCAAGGCCAAGTTGAAGTTTCTAACCGGGAAGTGAAGAATGTCCTTGAGAGAGTGGTAAATAAAACAAGGAAGGATTGGTCTTTGAAGCGAGATGATGCTCTTTGGGCTCTTCGCACGGCTTTCAAGACGCCTATAGGAACCACTCCCCACGGCCTCGTATATGGAAAGTCTTGTCATTTGCCGGTGGAACTCGAGCACAAGGCTTGGTGGGCAATCAAAGAGCTCAACATGGATCTTCACTTGGCGGGAGATGCTCGGAAAGAGAAGCTAGCTGCGTTTGAAGAACTCCGCTTCGATGCATATGAGAGATCATGACTGTACAAGGAGCAAACAAAGAAATGGCACGATCACCGAATTCAGCAAAGAGACTTCCGGGTTGGAGACAAAGTCTTGTTGTTTAACTCAAGGCTAAAGCTCTTCCCCGAAAAATTAAAGTCCAAGTGGTCGGGACCCTTCCAAGTGTTGAAGACAACGCCTTATGGAGCCTATGAGATTTTGGGCGAGAATGGTCCGTTTTTGGTGAATGGTCAAAGATTGAAGATCTACCACGATAATCAAGCCATTGGTTATGTTGGTTGCTTGATCCTTCGCTCGCCCGAGCGCTACTCTTGAAGAACGTATCCTTTTAGTCAAGCTAATGACTTAAAACAAGCGCTACACAGGAGGCAACCCGTTTCTCTTTTTCTATTTTCATTTTTAGTCTAGAATTTTTGTTTTACCGGCTAACCATGAGCATTCATTTGAGCTTGAGAGGTTTTTGGCAGTAGCATTTGTGCGCCGCACCATTTTGTCTGTAGTCGATGAAAAATAACAGAAGCATTGGTGCGCCCGCACCATTCAAATTTTTTTCGGAAATTTCGATAGGTGCGCCCGCACCACATATAGGTGCGCCCGCACCACATATAGGTGCGCCCGCACCACATATAGGTGCGCCCGCACCATTCAGTCTGCAGTTGGTAAAAAATACAGTAGCATTGGTGCGCCCGCACCACGTAAAGGTGCGCCCGCACCAATTACCCCGCAAAACCAAATAGCAGGTAGTAAGTTTGGTGCGCCCGCACCACTTATAGGTGCGCCGCACCAAACGCGTCTGAGGCATAAATCACGATTTTTTCAATTTTTTTCGGCACTCTCACTTCTCTTCTCTGAAATTTTCGAACCATCTCTCTCACTTACTCACTTTCTCTCACTTTTACATCTCTAGATCCGGCAACCACCAAGGCTTTCCGGCGACCTCCGGCCACTTTCTCACCGGAAAACTCATCTCTTTCCTCTCTACAACACTCAAGTGCATCAAATTTGGGGCTTTGACAAGATTTGGATTTCTAGGGATTCAAAATTAGGGATTTTCATCTCCAAGTTGGTAATCTCCTTCCAATCTCTTGTTTTTCATAGATAATCTTGTTATTTGGACTACAAGTTTGTTTTCTTTTTGAGTGCATGCTTGTTTTTCTCCTAGCTTTGGTTTGTTAATGAATTTTGCCCAACTTTGTGATTGGTGTTGTGATGAACTAGTTTAATTAGTTGTTATTTGTGGAAATTTCATAGTCTATGAGATTTTTGTGAACTAAATTGAACTATTTGAAGTTATTTGTTGAGCAAGTATTGATAAACATGTTGTTGGAATGTTGATTGTGTGAGTTGGAGAATTGTGTGAGTTTGATTGAATTTTCGGATTAGAATCGAATTCTGGCTTGTTAGCAACTTCGTTGCTATTGATTGTGGGATTTATGTGCTGATAGTTTTTTCTTTTTAGTTTTTTGTGTGTTATTAGTGTGGTGATTTGTTTGACCTAAGGATTTGAAGAATCCCTCTGTTACGGCCACGCCCTTTGTTTTTCCCCGTTTCAGAGAAAATCTTTTTCACATTATTTTTAAAACAGCACTATGGGAAAAAAAACGTGGCGAAGGATCCTCCTCCAGGGCTAAGAGAGCTAAAACAGGGTCCTCCCCGCAAGGACCCTCTTCTAGCTCTAATCCCCCTCCTATCTACCCTCTGAAATTCTCAAATGCTGCACACCGTCAAATTTTTGCTCTGCTTTCGAACCGAACTCTGCGACCCACGAAGTTCTATGACTCTGGTACCTGCCGGTACCTTAAAATCGACGCGATAGTAAGGGAAATGGCAGGAAATCTGGGGTTGTCGAACTTCCTTCAAGTTCGGGAACCTACCTATGACCAACTAACTCTTGAGTTCGTTGAACATAAGTAGGGAGCAAGAATCCGGTGCTCTGACAATTCAAGCTCGTCTATTTAATCAAGTCAGAACACTATCTTTTGACGAGTTATGTGAAGCATATGGGACGGACTCTACTGCCCCATGTGATGCCCCCTATTCAATAATTTGGGAGGATTACAATGAACAAGAGTGGTGGGCCAAGATCACTGATGGCACTACTCAGTTTCGGACGAATTCATCCAAGGCTTCTGAGATTATCCATCCTGCTCTCCGCTACTTCCATAGGATGTTGGTTTACACCTTCTTTCCTAAGCAAGAAGTCGGGCAATTGAGAAAGGAGGAGCTGTTGGTTTTATGGTTGGCTACTGATGGGGCCCACCATAACGCCCGAATCAACTTTGCAGCTATCTTCCTTAATCGATTGCAAGAGATTAGGGGGGCACTACGCTAGCTGGGGAGATCATTTGTGGTGGAATGATCACCCGGCTAGCGTCTTATCTCTCGTTGGACGATGACCTGGCCCGCTTAGAAGAAAGCGTGCCAACTGTTGGTCAGTCCAACTTATTGGATGGTGCGGCTCTTCAGCAGGTGAAATTTCTGCGTGGTTTTTATAAGACCAGTTGCATTTGGCTAGTGGGAGGGAGACCCTACTGTTATATGGACACTGAGTTCATTTGGAACCCCCCGCCTGATTGTAACCGATGGCGGGTTCCCCCTTCCCCTATTGACCCAGCTCATTGCGCTGATTTGACCTACCTTCAGTCCACCACTGTGGAGAGGGTACCAAGGCCCCCCAGGGTTCCGAGGCCCGAGCACCGCATTCCCGTGAGTGATACGGCCGAGACCTCTTCCTCCCAGACCTTTGATATGGCCTCCATCATGGCGGCCATAAACCAGATGCAGGCCACTCAAGTGGCCAACCACCGTGCGGTCACTGCTACCCTTGATGGTATCCGCACCGACCTTGACCATGTGTCTCGCGTGGCTTAGCGAACTCATCTCGCCAATGTCCACTCCGGACATGAGGCTCCCTTCCCTAACCACCCCTACTACCCTCCTGCTTTTGACCCTCGTGACGGGCCATTCGAGGAGGTATCTTTTCGCCCTTTCCCTCACTACCTGTCTTACTATCCCGATGGGTATCCAGGCGCGTTCTTCCCTTCTAACCCCCCTCCCGATAGGGGCAATGATGGGAACTCTTAGGTGCTCCTTGTGACCGTCCTCCCCCTCCCACCTTTTGCAACTCCGAGCGCGGAGTTTCGCTTAAGCGTGGGGGCCCTTGCATGCATGCTTATGTTTTTGGGAGTTTTCCTGAATTTTTGGGATTTAATTACCTTTTTCCTAAAAATCAGAAAAAAAAATTATTTACTTTCCGAACAAGGCCAAATTGGTTCAGAAGATCCAGAAATTTTTTTCCAATTTTTAATTGATACAATCCTAACGGATTCCTTTACTGAAACAATTCCAACAGAATCACTTGGAATAAAAGAAATAAGTAAAAAAGTTCCTCGTTGGTCATACAAATTAATCAACGATTTAGAACAAAACATGAAAAAGGCATGTCGACGGAGCATCAAATTCGCGCAAGGAAAGGGAAACGTGTAGTGATTTATACAAATAAGCAAGAGAATATGGATAATCCGGCCCCTAATACCGCAGATACATCGGAGCAACCAGGCGAAATAGCTTTGATACGTTATTCACAACAATCTGATTTTCGTCGAGATAATTAGGTGGTTATTTAGGCGGGGTTCTATTGGTTGTGGGTTTGACTTGGTGATTGGTTATTCTTCTTGGTCCTCTTCCCCCACGCCTTTTTCATCCAAATCACCCTTGTATAGCTTGTTTTTGATAGTCTATTATTAGCTTGTTTTTAGCTTAGTTTTGGTAGTTTGTTTTTGGTATTTTTGCATTGCATTAAAAAAAAAAATTTGCATTTAGGGAAGCTTAGTTGCATGTATGATTTGTGGCTAAGAGTGTTCATAACTTGATTGGAAGACCTTCTTTGCGTTTGACATGATGATTTTGGAAGCCTCGTTGTGACGTTAGATGATCTTTGAGATCGGTGACTTTTGGTAGAGTCTCTTTGAAACTAGGCGAGTTGGTTGATTGGATTGTCTTGTCCCTTGTGCGGTGAACCCCGAAGGAGGGCTAAGAACCTCGTAAGACTCATCTACAACCCTCACCATTGATCACCTAACTCGTGACTTACATTTTAGCTCCCCAAGATTGCATAAGACCGAGCCTATAGAAGAATGATTTAGGGCGTTTCTTTTTACTAGAAATAGGAGCTCAAAAGCCAAAAAGCCTTTATACCTACATAATTGCCCGCTTCTCAACCCATTTAAGCCTTTCTATCCTATTTTTGCTTAACCCTCATAATAAGTCATGGCCAAACTTTCCCCAAAGTGGAGTACATGTCTAGTTTGTCTGGAGTTGAGTTATTTTGATACTGAATCTTTGGTTCAAAGTGAATTGTTGTGTGTATAATTGCAAAAGTTGAGGAAAATTGTGAGAAAGGAAAGACAAAGGAAATAAAAGAAAGAAAGAATGCTCTTAGTGCTTCGTTTGAATTTCTATTGAAAAGAAAGAAAGCGCAAATTTATGTGTTCAAAAAGTGAAATCAATGTTTCAAAAAGTAAATCAAAGTGATAATCAAAGATGTGCGAGATTTCGTTTTGAGTTGGTGTTTGGACTAGCTTGGGGGAATTTTTACCCCCTATTGTGCACTCCACTTTAAACTTTTTGCACCACATTCCTAAATTGTTATCCACACCCTTTAACCTAGCCCCGTTACAACCTAAACAAAGTCCCTTTTGACTTCTAGATTGGACTTGGTCAATTAGTAGTGGCGGGTAAGATTTTGTGCAAGTCATAATGAGGGTCATCAAAATGTGGTAGAGGCGAGCTATCATGGTTGAGCATCCCTAGGGGGGAGTCAAACTCGGGACTTGGAAGTGGAGAAGAGTGAGTTTAGAAAGCCTATTTTCAAGGGGAATCGGTTGATCGGTGGATTAGATCCATTAAGTCACTCTTGTGCTTCCTAATCATCTTCCCTCTTGTGTTTGGTTGGCCTCCTAAATCTTGTTATGAACTCATTTAGCTTGCATGTCATATTTGTAGCTTTGCTTTTAGAGCATTTAGATTAGTTTGTTGCATGATTTTTCTTTTTCCTCTTTTTCACACCTCTCTTCTTTCTTTCTCATTCTTGGTTTACTTGAGGACAAGCAAAAAGCTAAGCTTGGGGGAGTTTGATAAGTGCGTTTCTAATGTACTTTATGAGCTCTTTTTGGTTTAGTTTGATCCTCTTTATACCCTTTTCTTCCCTCTTTCTTCCTCATTTCTCTCTCTCTTCCCTTCACTTGATCATTGTTGATCATTGTGCCAATTCGCTAGATTTTCGGTCAATTTTGACTGGATTTCTAGTACATTTGCTTTCACCGTGTTTTCCCGTGCTTTGATTGCAGGTATGATCTTTTATAAGGTCAAGAGTTGGGAGATACGGTAATAGGCGGGAGTTTCGAGGAGTTTGCACGCGCGAAAATGGAATAAAGGAAGCTTGATTTGAGCTCATAGGCGGGAGTTTCGGTCATAGGTGCGCCCGCACCTTCCCAGCGAAATTCGGCCATCTGAGTCAGTAGCCTTGGTGCGCCCGCACCACCTATTTCCGCGAGAAAATTGTATTTCTCTTAGGCATTTAAAACAAGAGTTTTAGTTTTTTGGAAACTCATGCTTTATTTTTAGAGTTCAGAGAATATTATTAGGGCTGACATTAGAAAGTAAAACACTTAGTTTTTTATCAAGATTTGAGATTATAGATCATACTTTGTGATTCCGATAACATTGAAGGTACTTTTTTTATTCAATTTTATTCAGTTTTTATTGCATTCTTTTCGTGTTTGTTCTTTTTCTTAGTTATTTTTAGATCTTCATTCTCACAATCTCATAATTGTTATTTCTATTAGTTTAATTATCTCTTAATCATGTTTAGCCTTAGATTAGTCATAAACTTTGTGTTTAATTGCCTAGAATCCATGATTAGTGAGTAGTTTATTATCTAGGGTTAAGGTGAAAGTATGGATTAGGGTTTAAATGTATTGTTAATGTGATTGTGATGATTTAAAGACGTTTGTGCATTGATCTTGGTGTTTTGAGACCTTAGGATAGATATTGATCACATTTATGCTTTGGTACTTTGATTTCAAATGTTCTTAAATCGAATTTTGAACTCTTTTATCATCCCCAAGAATCAACTTAATTTCTAGGCCAAGATATTGGGTAGAAATTAAGGGGATCCTTTAATAGGGGTTTTCCGAATTTATCGATCTCTTAATCAATTGACTAAAGACCATTCGAGAGAGGATTTAGTTGATTGATTAAGTGATTATTCTTGAGGACCATTTGAGAGAGGACTCGAGTATTTTAGAGGAAAACTAAACCTTGCATAATCGTCTCCGTTACTTCACAATCTCATTAACATTCATTGTCCATTCTTATTCATATTAGTAACCTCAACTCTAGTGTCTTCCTATCTGATTCATTAATTCAAGTTATTTGCTAGTTCTTGTTATTAGCTAGACATAGTTGTTACCAAATCTTTTCAAGCCCCCCAAATACTCTTCAATTAGGTAATCTAGACTTTATAGACTTTGATTAATCCCAAATTCCCTGTGGATCGACCCTTGACTTGCCTTTGCTACATTCTTAGTAATTGCTTGATAGGATTTATAAATATTGTTTGAAAAGCAGTTTTGGTGCCTTAACGACACACTAAAAACCTCTTATCAGATTGCTACAGAAGGGGCTCAAGAAAGTTGTGGGCCATGGAAATAGTGTCGATATCTGGGCTGACCCTTGGATTCCCGGCTTTAATAATTTTAGGCCCATGACCAAAGGGAGCAGTGCAGTAGACGGATCAAGAGTGGTGAGTGATCTAATGCTAAATAGGTGCTGGAATGTGTCCACATTGAATCAACTTTTTTCAGCGTGGGAAGTGGAAGCTATCATGCATATCCCGGTGCCTCGTGTGGCAGGGGAGGACAAATGGGCGTGGCACTATTCCAAGAGTGGAGATTTTACTGTTCGTAGTGCATACTATATGGCGATGGATGAAAAGAAAGCCACGACTGCATCATCTTCAAAGAGCATGAAAGGGGCAATATGGAACAAGCTGTGGCATGCTCAAATTCCCACAAAAATAAAAAATTTTGGGTGGCGGGCGATGCACAATGGTATTGCAGTGAGGGAGAACTTGTTTAAGAGAGGAGTGGGTGAAGACCGTTTATGCCCCTTGTGTGGAGAAGAGTTTGAAACAATAATGTACACCCTTGTTACGTGCTATTTTGTTCGGAGTATGTGGAGGTTGTCCCCCTTGAGAATTGAAGTGGAAGATGCAAGGAATATGACTTTGAAGGAGTGGTGTGATAGTTTAGTCTGCACCATTAGGGAGGACGAATGGTGGGATTTATTCTGGAGATTGCTATGGGGGGTTTGGCTTTGTCGGAATGCATGGGCTTTTGACCAAAAGAGACTAGGGGTGAAGGAAGTGATTGATAGAGCGGTGAGGTGTAAGCTGGAGTACTCGGATGTAATTGACAAAAAAAGAGTGAAAGTGCAGGGAGGAGAATTAGGAAGTAAGAGATGGCAACTTCCAAGCGAAGGGGTATTTAAAATTAACATAGATGCTGATGGGTTTGTGACAGGAAGGGTTGGGTGCGGGAGTATTGTGCGGGATGAGAGTGGGGATGTCATGGCGGCTTGCTGTGGGGTGATGGAGGGAAGTCAAGAGGTAGATGCTGCGGAGGCGATTGCTGCGAGGTTTGCGCTGAAAATAGCGTGGGAAGCTGGGTTCCGAGACATAGTTCTAGAAAGTGATTGCCTCAAACTAATCTCTCATTTGAAGAAAGCAACAGTAGAGAACTCTAGTTTTGACAACATTATTAATGACATTTTAGTTTTTGTTGAGTCTTTTTATAGTTGTTCTTACAATCATGTGAGTAGAAGTGGCAATAAGGTTGCTCATAACGTTGCCCACTTGAGTATTTCGTTTAGTGAAAATAGAGTTTGGATTGAGGAAGCTCCTCTGGAGGTCCAATCCTTTGTAATGGCTGATTTGGAGTTGGATGAATAAACTTGTTATGTTTTACCATCAAAAAAAAAAAAAAAAAAAAAACCAATCTCCAAGAGTTTTATCAGAAGGCCAAAACTCAGAAGATTTTGCAAATTGGTATCAGTATCAGAGATGTACAACTAAGGGCCCGTTCGGTATTAATGTGGTTTTCTGTTTTTTTGTTTTTTGATTTTCAAAGTCATATGATATATGTCCTATAATGAATAAAAAATTAGTCAAATTTATTGGGAACATGATGATTTTGAACACTGACAACTAAAAAGTGAAAACCACTTTTTCTGGTTTCCTGTTTTTGGTTTTTAGTTTTCAAAAAAGCTGAAAACTGAAAACAAAAAACGATAACGAACGAGCCCTAAGTTATCCAATTTCTCAACAATTAGCAGCTTTGGAGTTTGTCTTAATTATTAGACGTAACTATTGGACATTAACTAATGGTGCAAATTTTAGGTTACCTGTGAGAATAAGCTGTGTTGTTTTTCTAAAGGAAAAGGATTACCATGATATGAATGCAAATATGGAAGCTGCTGGTTCATTCCCTTGCACATGTAAAGATTGTCTCTAGATTCACTTTAGCTAAGTTAGATACCATATTTCATGTTTAATCATTCAATCTAGTAAAGATATTCGTGATGAGGATGTTCTTATTATTTTGTGGAAGTTTTTTTTTTTTTTTGAAATAGTGTAAAGAGAGAGAGCCGAATAAGATGAAGTAGTTTACATGAAAATTGAAAGGCATTAATTTAATTTTCAAGGCTAAAGTTCTTTTTTTTGTTTTTATTAATTACTATTAGTAGATTGATATGGGCATTAGTTACTAGTACCATACATTACATAATATATGAGGTTGAGGTGGTGGAGTTGTGGCATCGCTTCCCACCTCATATCCCTGAGTTTAGGAATCAAACCTCATGAGACTCATTTGAGGATTTCCCCTTATCCCCTCTCAAGTGAGTCGCATTCATCTTACTTTTGGAACAAAAAACATTACATAATATATGGTTGTTGTTTTTTCCCCTCTAGCAAAGAGTGCATCTTATCAGTTATCAGGTCGGGTTTGTTTGCTGTTGGGCCTATAAGGGTTCCATGGAAGTTTAGAGTCAAACTTTACAAAATTTCACCCCAAATTCCCACCACTATATAAATAATAACACAATCATGTGAGATCTTGTTAAATTTATTTTAATATATCATTTCAAAATATATATTTTTTTTTGACAATTTTGATTAGTACACAATTAAAGATATCTATTTTCAAAGTAGTGCATTGGATACCATAAAAAGTCGCGCTTCATTTGAAGCAGAGGAAGTATTATAGGAAATTAATATTTGAGACTAATCGGCTAACAAATAACTTTTACTTATAAATAATATAAGAAAGTGAAAGTGTAGTTTGTAAATAATGTTGAGAGTCAACATGGTACAATAAAAAAAGGATTATTCCCACTGGTAGACTCTTATTATTGATAATTCCCAATGGTAGATTCAACTTTTTTTTCTTCCCATTGCTAGGCCTCAATTTTTCTAATTTACCCAAATATAGCATTAATGAGACTTAAATGTTAATTTCATGTTTAATATCTCTATACTATAAGGGAAGAGGGGAGCAATGGTGTCCCCATTTGAGATTACATTTTTACCCCTATTAAATAAATTATATTTTAAGAAAAAAACTTCAAACAAAACTCCTAAACAACTCAAAGTCAACACAATCAATGCAAATCAACAATTATTGACAAAATTACTTTAAAAAAGGAAATTCCCAAACAATTTAAAGTCATCACAATCAACATATAATTGACAAAATAATATTAAATAAGGAAATTTACCATAAATTTAAAATGACACATTGAAAAACATACATATGATTATTGATTAGAAAAGTCCATAAAACAAAATTAGAAGTGTGATATTGAAATACATTATCGATAATAATGTAGTATGTAAAAACTTGATGATGAATTATGATGTATTTAGAAACTTATACATTTTTTATCAATAAAATAAGACTCTTTATCTAAATGAACATTATGAACCATCACATAGTTTTAACTCCAACTATATGTTGCTTTATGCATTATATGTACTTCATTGATTTCAAATTATCTGCTCTTAAAATAGCACAATCAAGAAGATTTAAAGTTATTGAAATGCTATAGACAATTACTTTTTTTTTTGTGAGGTAAGATAAATGGGACTCACTTGAGGGGGGATAAGGCCATAAAGGAAAATCCTCAAATGAGTCCCATGAGGTTTGATCCCTAGACCACAGGGATATGAGGTGGGAAGCGACGTCACTACTCCACCACCTCAACCTCTATAGACAATTACTTGGGGAAAGAAAAAAATTAAAGGGTTTACTGCGAAAGAATAACCAACAAAGAAAATAATTAAAGCACGCATCGCGTGCATAGATTGCTAGTTAATACTTATGTTAAGTTTTGCCTAAACCCTACTAACCATGATTTATTTAGGTCAAAGAGTAGGTCAATATTAATCTTTATGATAAATCCTGACATATCTTGGTATACAGTATATTGTTAGTACTATGCATAGTCTTCATGTGCTTAAAGTGAATTTTTTTTGTTAGTAAGTTAAAAGTCTTGACCTAAATAAATCATGGTTAGTAGGAGTCAGACAAAACTTAACAAATTTTTTAAAAGTAAACATAAAGTTAATATTTAAGACTAATTAATGCTACATTTGGGTAAATTAGGAAAACTGAGGCCTAGCAATGGAAAAAAGAAAAGTTAAATCTACCATTGTGAATTCTCAAGAATAGGAGTCTACCATTGGGAATTTCCCATAAAAAAAAGAGGAAGAAGTACATGTTAATTTCCCAAACTCAAACGAAAGTTCAACAAAATTGAAAAATACTCTTATATTTGAATTTTTTTTCCATGAGCAAGTAGAAGGAGGACAATGTTAGGTTTGTAAATCCAATAGTTTAACACGTTGGAGCGCTCGAGAACATGCGGTGAGTATCAGTCTAGGTGATAAATACTACTCCCTCTGTCCTAGAATATATAGTTTCTATTTCCATTTCGAGTGTCCCAAAATATAGTTTCCATTTTCATATTTAGTTCCACATTTTTCCGTAATTTGTCTAGAAAAATCGTGTCCCATCATTTATTTGTTTCTTGAATTTTGTTTTTTGTTTTGTTTATCCAACCCAAGTGTTATAATTAATGTTTTTTCACCAATTATTCTCCATTCTCTCTCCTAAAATCATCTTTTCCCATACGACATTTATTTAAATAAACAAAAAATCTTTACTATCCCTCTTAGTTTCTGCTTGCATAAATTACCGTGAAAAAAGGGAAATGGAACTATATTTTGGGACGGATGGAGTAAAAAGTAAAAGGAAAAACTGCATCTAATCAAACAAATTACAAAGATCATCCTTGGGCACAACTCCATTTTCACATATTTAATTTTTCCATAAGTAATATTAGATGACTTTTCATTTTTTTTAAGGACTTTCAAAAAGAATGGTTTTTGGACTTACAAAAAAGAAATGAAGGTTTTTAAAGTGGTGATTAACCCCTTTAAGTTTGCTCAAAAGTAAAATCAGACCCCTCAAGTTTAGATTAAACACTTTGAATAATTAGTAATTTTCTCTTTAGTAAAGTATTATATTTAATACTAACATATCAAATTATATGTATTTTTATACAACTTATTCTTTCAGAGTTTTGTTGTGTTTGTCAGCTCAACTCCACAACACCCCAACTCTCATCTTTTTTTTCATGCATCCTAGGTAATGATATTTTTGTAAGGCTACCATCTCCTCTTTCTCTTTCCATGTCGGCTCAAACTTTTCTTGGACCAGTCTCTCTCCTTCTCTCTTTCCTTGTCTCCCTCACTTGAACTACCCACTCTGATATAGTGAGATTGAGGAAGAAGGAAAAAATTAATAGTAGCTTAAAATCAACACAAAATACATACAACAAATCTCGACAATTTCACCATCAACGGGGTTTGAAAGAAACCACGGAAACCCTTGCATCGTTGCTTCCCGTACTACTTCCTCTCTTTTATGATTTTTTGATTTCTAGTTATACATTGTTATTCCTTTCTTTATGTGTTATTTTAAAATTTAAATGTACAAAGAAATATTCATCTGGGTTTTTTTATTTTCTTTTTTGATTTGTGTTTTATTTTTGGGGTACAGTCTAGATTATGGTGGAGATTTAGAGTATAAATTTGGTTTAATTCATGATATATTGTTTGAGTTACTTGGTTATGGTGTCGTTACTCGAATAATATATGTAATATAATATGCTATATGTTAGTCATGGTTTTGCGAGGAATGTTGGATTGCATGACTCAATATATGTTGTATTGCATGACTGAATACTTGTGGGTAGTGATGCTTGCATCTCGCAACTCCTTGCGCTGGCCAGCAGTGGCTAGTAGTGGTGCTCGCACCCCGCGACACATTGCACTAGCCAGCAGCATGCTGGTACCCATAAGCAGGAAGTGGTCGCGGGTCGCGACCTACTGGGATTGCCGAGCTCACGATTAGCGATGCTTGTCGCGACACGCGACGTGGTTCCTAATCTCGCAATTCTTCGCGTTATTTCGCGTGTTTTGACGGTTAATCAATGTATCGTTTCGAATTTTCTAAAACAGTATAGCATTATTATAAATATGAGATCTCTCATATGATGAAGGTTGGTTGAAAAAAACTGCTTCTCTCATTTGCACACAAATTCTAAAGATCAAAATCAGAAATTCTTCATCACTACAAAATCTCACAAGCTCATTTTCAATTGATAGTGTTTATAGTTAGCGTGGCCACTATTATATTCTTCTTTGTATCTCGAAGGTGAATTCCGTGAACCCGTGCTATAGGGTCGGAATATTACTTTTGGGGAAGTTAATCACGCCTAGAAGATTGTTCATCTTGTGACCCTTGTTATTTTCGTAGTTTCTCCCTAACAGATTAGTGTCCATATTTCCATTGTCTAATTCTTCTGGGTTTTCTATTGGCTCCAGTTTTCGGGTTTTTTTTGGAGCGGGATAATTATGTTAATGAGTAATTTGGTCAATAAAGCGGACTTTTGATTGAAAGGATTGGGTGAATCTTTTTGTTGTTAATTGTTGTTAATGATTATGATATAACATAGTAGTGATCTTGGTTAAAGGATGAAACTTAAGGATATGTGTTGAGGAAGGTTATGGTTCAACTATGAGGAAGAAGAGATGTCGCACGTTCATTGTGAAGAAACTGATTTTTTTTAGTTTATATGTGTTTGTACTTAATATGTATGATTTATGTATTTAAGATATTTTATATCATCATAAATTATTTTCGGATTTTTTTACCAATTATTTTTCCTAAAGAATGTTGTATTCACTATTTTGATGTTGACAAATATTTATTGTCTTGTATAGTTCTATTTGGAAAAAATAAAAATCCAAAAAATAACTTTCATAATTTTCATATGCTTCTCTATATTTTATCTTGTAGAGAAAGATTAATGGGTATTTAATCTAATCAAGATATTATATGTTTGGACACGCTGGACCAATCAAGGCACTTTGGATGCCTAAGAATTTCATCTGAGGAATAGGGGAAGGGAACCCCCCACCCTTTTATCCACCAGCTTAGCCGTAGCAAAATGAGATCATGGATTTGGGCTTCCGAGCAAGTCATGTTTTCGAAAATTCGGCCATTACGCTCTTTCCATAAACTCCAAACAATGATGAAGAAACTGGCCATCCAAACCTTTTTGAAGAATTTTCCTTTGCTATGCAAATGCCAATGTTTGTAGGCTTCATTTAGAGAGGCAGGAATAACCCAATTGAAGTCCCAGATAGATCCTGCACCACCAAGCCCAAATTTTCCACGAGAAAAGGCAGTGGAGGAGAAGATGACTCACTGTTTCGGAGCATTCATTACATAGTGGACATACATCTTCTGCAGGAGGGACGACTTTGAGTTTTGCTAGTTTGGCTCGGGTGTTTAATTTCTCTAGTCATGCAATCCACGTGAAAATTTCAACTCGGGGGGGGGTACCAGCCCACGCCATATTAAATGAGTCAAGAGATGCAGATGGGGTGGTTTTTGCAAGCTCATATGTCATGGATTTGACTGAGAATTCGCCCTTTTTGTCAGGGGCCCAAATAAACTTATCCTCCGAATCAGGCCGAAGAAAGACTTTATCAAGTAATTGTTGTAGCGAATTACGCTCAACTGTATCTTGAACTCTTAGGGATCTTTTCCAAGTGAGACTCCACCACCAAGAGTTGCCATTCCAAAAGCCCATGGATGCAATTGAGGCTAGTTTATTTATGGTAATTGAGTACAATCATGGAAATGAATATTTTAGGGGGGACGAGTCTATCCAAGAGTCTTCCCAAAAAAGAGTTTTTTCTCCATTTCCCACCCATTTTCTAATACCGTCTTTGAGTAGTTGACAAGCAGAGTGATTTTTCATGATGGCCTAACAAAGGTGTTTCCAAGGCCCACCAGATTTTGGGGCCTCTAAACATGATATGGTAAGATTATCAGAGTACTTGTATTTGCTCTGGACTACATTTCTCCATAGTGCACTTAGCTCAGTCAAGTACCTCCATATCCATTTACAAAGGAGGGCCATGTTTCGATGCAGTAAGTTGCCTACAGCAAGACCCCCCAACTTCTTTGGAAGTTCGATTGTGCGCCAAGCAACCAACGGCATAGCTTTCTTCTCAACATTCCCACTCCATAGAATAAGTCGTTGGATCCTGATTAGCCGCTCAATGACACCCTTGGGGATCGGAAAGAGAGACATAAAATACAACGGGAGACTTGATAATGATGATTTAATCAATGTTAGCCTTCCACCAATGGATAACAATTTGCCCTTTCACGTTGATAATTTCTTTTCCATGCGATTGATAACGGGGGTCCAGGTAGACAAGCGTCCGATATTTCCACCGATTGGCAGACCAAGATAGATGAAAGGCAAAGCACCTTTTTTGCAAAGGAGGCAGTTTGCAGCTGTATCAAGCCATGAGTCTTCGACATTCACCCCCCATTAATGAGCTTTTATGGAAATTTACTTATAGTCCTGAAACAAGGGGAAAAAGGATCAAAGCATTTTTAATGTTCATCAAAAAATCGATCCTAGGGGGGCAAAAAATAATTGTATCATCTGCGTATTGCAGATGTGAGATTTTTAACCCCCTCGGATTAATTTCGAGGCCTTCCCATAATTGCAGAGAAGTCGATTTTTCAATCATTAAGTGCAGTACTTCAACAATAATGTCGAAGAGAAAGGGGGATAATGGATCCCCTTGGCGCAGGCCTCTTTGGAGTTTGAAAGGGGATGATGGGGATCCATTTATTAGAATGGACGCAGATGCAGTAGTAACACATGAGAGGATCCATTTAATCCATTGTTGCGGAAAACCCATCTCGTTGAGAGCCCGTTTGAGAAAATCCCAAGAGACATTATCAAAGGCTTTGTGGAAATCTATTTTGAGAATAGTCGCTTAAGATTGATGCCTCTTACAGGAATCAATGAGTTCAGCCGCAATTAAAGCTCCGTCAAGGATTTGTCGTCCCTTAACAAAGGAGGATTGGAAGGGACTGATTATCGAGCTCATTATTGGTTGAATTCTTCTTGCAAGCAGCTTTGCGACAATTTTATACATACATCCGACCATGATAGGACGGTAGTCCTTTAAGCTTTCGGGGGATGCTGATTTTGGGATCAAGACAATGAAAGCAACATTGCTTCCTTTCGGTAATTGGGAGGAAGACCAAAACCGGTGGACCATGGAGTATACCTCATCTCTTATAGTTTCCCAGGCAGCTTTGATGAAGAGAAAATTGAAGCCTTCAAGGCCGGGTGCCTTGTCGGAGGCACATGAAGCAACCGCTTCATCGATTTCCCCATCCGTGAAAGGGGAGATTAAGGATTTAGATTGATCATGTGATAGCTTTCTGAAATTCAGGTTTGTAAGGGTTGGACGGTTTCTGCAATTTTCTTTGAAGATCATCTTAAAGTAATCCACGGCAGCTCTACGAATCTCAACAGGAGAGTCAATAAGGGAGCCATTGATATTGAGGGAGTCAATGCAGTTTTTTCTTCTCCTCAGGGAAGCGATAGCATGAAAAAAGCGAGTGTTCTTGTCGCCTTCTCTTAGCCAAATCGCCCTTGATTTTTGAGCCCAAAAGCTCTCTTTTTTTTTCATCCACTCCCAAAGGTCTATTTGAGCTTGTTTTCTTTCATTTAGTTCATGTAAATCAAGCAGCCTCACATTTGCAATATCATCCAGAGCTTTTATTTTCTTTTCCAAGCTCTCAATGTTTTGGTCAATAAAAACCAAATTCAAAGGCATTCCACTCTTTCAGAGAGGATTTAACGGCTTTGAGTTTTTCGGATATGGGAAGGTTATTTGCAGCCAGCCATGAGTTTTTAATTACCTTAAGACATTATCAAAGGCTTTGTGGAAATCTATTTTGAGAATAGCCGCTTAAGATCGACGCCTCTTACAGGAATCAATGAGTTCAGCCGCAATTAAAGCTCCGTCAAGGATTTGTCGTCCCTTAACAAAGGAGGATTGGAAGGGACTGATTATCGAGCTCATTATTGGTTGCATTCTTCTTGCAAGCAGCTTTGCGACAATTTTATACATACATCCGACCATACTGATAGGACGGTAGTCCTTTAAGCCTTTGGGGGATGCTGATTTTGGGATCAAGACAATGAAAGCAACGTTGCTTCCTTTCGGTAATTGGGAGGAAGACCAAAACCGGTGGATCATGGAGTATACCTCATCTCTTATAGTTTCCCAGGCAGCTTTGATGAAGTGAAAATTGAAGCCTTCAAGGCCGGGTGCCTTGTCGGAGGCACATGAAGCAACCGCTTCATCGATTTCCCCATCCGTGAAAGGGGAGATTAAGGATTTAGATTGATCATGTGATAGCTTTCTGAAATTCAGGTTTGTAAGGGTTGGACGGTTTCTGCAATTTTCTTTGAAGATCATCTTAAAGTAATCCACGGCAGCTCTACGAATCTCAACTAGAGAGTCAATAAGGGAGCCATTGATATTGAGGGAGTCAATGCAGTTTTTTCTTCTCCTCAGGGAAGCGATAGCATGAAAAAAGCGAGTGTTCTTGTCGCCTTCTCTTAGCCAAATCGCCCTTGATTTTTGAGCCCAAAAGCTCTCTTTTTTTTTCATCCACTCCCAAAGGTCTATTTGAGCTTGTTTTCTTTCATTTAGTTCATGTAAATCAAGCAGCCTCACATTTGCAATATCATCCAGAGCTTTTATTTTCTTTTCCAAGCTCTCAATGTTTTGGTTAATAAAAACCGAATTGAAAGGCATTCCACTCTTTCAGAGAGGATTTAACGGCTTTGAGTTTTTCGGATATGGGAAGGTCATTTGCAGCCAGCCATGAGTCTTTAATTACCTTAAGACATTTTGGGTGGGAGAGCCAGACATTAAGAAAGCGGAAAGGTTTTGGGCCCTAATTCTTGTCAGAGGAAGAGGCGAGGATAGGGGTATGGTCAGATAAGGTGCGGTTTAGGAGGGTGATTTTGAAGGATGGATAGATTTCGAGCCATTCAGGATTAATGAGGATTCGATCTAAACGACTCTTTGAGTTTCCCCTTATCCAGGTGAAACTACCATTTGAAGGTGGGATGTCCAGTAAATTGATATTTTGAATGATGGTTTTGAAATCGTTCATACCTTCTTGAGAAGCCATCAAGCTGCCTCGTTCAGATGGGTGTGTGACTTCATTACAATCTCCCATTATCAGACATGGGATTTCCATTGAGTTGCACATGTCTTCAATATCATTCCACACTTCTTTTTGACGCTCAACAACACATGGGTTGTATAGGTTAATCAGCATGCACCTGAAATTCTTTGATGGTATTGTACCGATGATGTCTATCTAGTTTGGCTCAATTCTAAATGATTCCAAGGAGAAGTAGTCAACTTCCCAAATTGTGAGGATACCTCCAGAGTTTCCATTTGAAGGGGAGAACTTCCAGTCGAGATTGTCACAATTCCAGCATGATTTGACAATTTTTTGGTCAATCTTTTCCATTTTGGTTTCTTGTACAAAGACAAACCATGGATTTTTTGTTGATGTTATTTTTCTAATGGAGCTTCTTTTAATTTTGCTCCTAAAACCCTAACATTCCAAGAGATCACAATCATTAAACTTGGTAATGTATGATGATGATAGGATTTTAACATTGGCTTTTGAGCCAATCTGCTTTTTGCTGTTCAAGGACATCATTTATTTTTGCCTGAACTTTTCTTCTGGCCCAGAGAAGGATATTCCCAGTTTTAGTGCGAAGTGAATCACACTATCCGCAGTGATAGAAGAGGCGTCCACGAGGATTTTTGGATTTGGGGTTGGAGGTTTTGATTTGGGCGGTGAGGAGATGGGGGAAGGTTGCACTGAGGAGGGTGATTTTTGTTGGCAGGCCCTTTTTTTTCTTTTGGAGCTTCTTTAGACGTTTTCTCTCATGGGCTTGCTTAATTGAGACAGGTATTGAGCATTCAAAACCAGGGGGGAATAAAGGACCAGATTCTAAGGACGAGTTGGAAGAGGTCGGCTTGGAGTTTGACGGTATAGCGGCCCGAATCGATTGGCAGTATGAACTGGTGAGTGGGCCTGCTTGGCTATTGGGCTTTGTTTAGAGGAGGGGTGGTTTGGGCTATTTTGAGGAGAGGGATATTTGGAGTGGAGCGGGGAATTTGGAGGAGGGGGGGACCACCGATGATTGTCCTCATCATTAGTCCACTATTTTTGTGATGGGGATGATTGGAATTCCTGGGGGAATTTTTTTGGGTTTTGTGGGCTGACATGGTTTTGAATAGAAACGAGGGGATTGTCTAGGGTTGCATTTAAAACGCATTGATCGACGAGCTCTGTTGTCGTTTTGTGTGAATTGGTAGGCGAGTAGTTTGGAAGTGTAGAGGACTGAGGTGAAGTGGGGGAAAAAATCTTGATTGAGTCATCATTCCGATCCCTTTTTGAGTGACGTCATCATTATTCCCAATGGGGGGTTTGATGATGCATCATGATTGAAGCTTGACTTCCCCTTTTTTGGCTGCGGGCAATCTAATTCAACAGTGAAAAATTGGAATTTTTTCCCATCGAGGTCAAGATGTAACTTGCAGTTTATCCTAAAAAGACAATCTGTAATCATTAGGATCCTTGCACAATCAAAATTGGAGTAATCTATCGATAGGACTCTTCCGTAGATACTCCCAATCTTATGAAATTTTTTGTAATTCCATGCTGTAATTGGGATTCCATAAACATTGAGCCAGGTTTCTCGCCATTGAGAGAATACAGATTGGTTTACATTTCTAATATCCATAAACCATTTCTCAAGCCACTTGCTTTCAATCATTGCCTTTTTATCCTCCATGGTCTCAAAGGTCACCAAGTGGAGGAGTCCTCCCATAGGCTTAATGGTTAAGCAATTAACTCCCTCTGCTAGAATATTACACAATAAATTCGAGGATGACAAGGAAGAGAATGCAACAGCAGTAACGCTGCGATTAAGAAATTCTGACTTATCCTGATTTCTCATTCCTTTGATGACTAACCTGAACTCGTCATCATTACCTTCAGCGGTAACGTCATTCCTCGCGTCAACAGTGGCTTGTCCCAATATTTGTGAGCTGACACATCTGGCTTTCGTTGGGTTTTTAATGAGGAAATCCGGTTGGGGATCATCGTGTAGATGTGGTATTTGGTTGTATTGAATATTGTGAGCGGGTTCTGGGGTATATGATTGTTTGGGGGGAGGAGGGGGTGGGATGTGGTGTTCGGAGTTGGGAATTGACTGGTATTTTGGGTTGAGAGTTTTGTTGTCGTGAGCTAACTCCCTGTAGGAGCGATGGTCTCGATAGGAATTTTTGGGTTGCTTTTTGGGGGTAGTTTGGCTTGATTGTTTATTGGTTTGGTGATGGGATTGAGTGTTTCGTGGTTTTGACACCATATCGAATTTTGCGGTTGGATTACCAGAGTTCTATCTAGTTTGACACCATTTATTTTCTCGATGGCATAAATCATGGACCTTGGCTCAGAGAATTTGATGAAAGCAAACCTATGCTTATGGATTGGTTTGACAATGGAGGGGATAACCATATCAGAAATATTCCCAAATTTCTGGAACATGCCAGTAAGATCAGATGGACGGGTATCGATAGGTAACTGTGCAATGAAGATGGTTTTTTTTTGGCTAAAAGGAGTGTTTGGTGATGCTTGGGTGGTTTTCTTCTTGAAACCTTGATCCCGTTTCCATGGGGATGATCCACATTAGGACCTTCTGCATTCCTAAGGCTGAGATTTCCTCTCTCTCTCTCCTTTTCTCTCTCTAGACATGACTCTTGGAGTAACTTTTCTAAAGCTTTGGGGATAAATAATCCTTAATAAAGTAAACGAAACTTTATGAGGCAAATTGGATAATGAGTGTTTTATTAACATAAAATAAAGGCAATATTGTCAACAATAGTTGCTTTTGTTTTACCAAAAGTGAAATGGTTCCAAAAGATGAAACTACCTAAAGCGGTAATTGTTGTAATAGAAAAGGAATGGAGGAAATTATAAATACAATAGTGTTGAAAAATCTCATTTCACAGTAACACAAAATTGACAGTGATATTACCAAAAAATTTACAAAAAGATAAAATAAACAACAACTCATGCAACGCACGGGCTTCAAAAACTAGTACTATCTTATGACTACAAAGATATAATAAATAAGAGACATAATTTTATCAAAGAGAAAATTATATATAAGTCGTATACCAACTATTTGGTCAGATCACATGATCGTGAAACCATGGAAAAGTTGATCAAAGACTGGGAAAAGTTAAGCAGAAAATGAGAAGAGTAAACTGATGTTTAAGATAATATTTTTATGTTTTCCTGAACTTTTTCTAGTTTTTGTTTTACTTTTTAATGGTGTATTGGTGTGACGGTCATATTGTCTAAGAGTCAAAGACTGTAATCCGAACTTTTTTTTTTTTGAAAAATAATTTTTTTTCAATTTTCAATATCATTTTCTTACTCTCTTTTTTCTTATTACAATCAATCTCTTAACTAAACAAGTATATTTGAAAATATTGAGAGACACTTGATTAATCAATAAGAAGACACCATGTTCGACATCCACATCTTTCGAGTTTCAATCCAATGAGACTAAACTCCGGGTACCCTCGAAGCAGGGTCAGAAGTCACCAAAGGGTGTGACTTCATCGTTTGTTGAATCAGTAGAATCTCAGGAGGATGTTTCTTTTCAAGAACCTTGGGATTTAGTGCCTAATGGACATTGGGGTCCACTAGTTGTAGTTCGGCAGTCTCTCCTTGAACATCGTCAGAGTTTCGTATCACAACAAACTCCCTCTCATATCAAGTCGTTTTCATCAAGAAATATAACCCAACCTCACCCGTCATCGCTCAAGACAAGTTGCTTTTGGACTGGCCATGTAATAGTTAGTTGTTTTTTCGTAAAGTATGTACGAGCTAATAAAGCTCTTGTTACTGTTTGGTTGTTTCTGTTTGCTTGTATTAGCATTAGGTTGTACTCTAGTTTTTAATTAATGCAAATTTTCTTGATGTCAAAAAAAAAAAAAAAAAAAAAAGAAGACACCATGTCAAGAAAAAATTGTTACTAGTATGAAACACTATTGGTAGTATTTTGACATTAAACATGTAATAATGTAAAGCATATATTGTCTATACTTCTCATTCTGGTTAAATATCCTCCATCCATTTATAATTGCAGCATGTAACTTTTTCATATTCTCTAATGTATAACTTATTTTATTCATATATTTGATTACATAGAAAAAAACATGAAAATTAGTTTTTTAGAAGATCAATATATATTTAAATTTTATAATAAGATCCTAGAGTACATGACAACATTGTTTCTTACGATAAATCTCCAGTGGTACTCACAGTGAGATAGATGAGGAATGACGAATGAGTACTTAAAAAAGAACAAATGAAGTACTATCAGAAATTCCTTATGGAAGTTAATGCAATACACACATTGATCTATGACCATAAGAATCTATAGAAAATATAATACATGATCGTTGAATGAACATCATATAATTAAAGGCTACATATAAGTATTTAATATATCTACTCAATTGAATATTGTTTACAAAATTCACGCGAAAATCAATGCAATGGTTATATATTTTTTCCTTTTTTTTCAAAGAGGAAAATTATTGAGCGACTTTATTTTACAAGAGATAGAGTCCATAAGTGCACAAGACTTAACCTCGAGGGGACAATGATCTAACCGTGGTTGTTCCTCACCAAAAGGTATAAACTTAGCTACATATTGAGCAACAGTTTTACCCTCTCGTCGCACATGGATCAACACCTTTTGTGTAGCTTTTAAGGTTATGTATATGATTTTCCTTATTTTAAAATAATAAAATAAAAACTAAAGGGATGGATAAAAAAAAGTTAATGTTTAATTTTCAGTAAACCTTTGAGAGACAAATTACTTATGTAATTCAAGTAAAATTATATGAGAAAGCTTACTATAAAGTTGGCTACAAATTTAGGAATTTATCATGATTTGATCGCTTTTTAGCACCACAGCAATCCATTTCAACCCAATGAACCAAGGGTGTGTTTAAATTAAAGATTTTTAAAATTTATAGATTGGGCCACTGTTGGGAATAACGTTTGGTTCATATAGTGGTATGGGTTTGGAATCAGAAATGAAACCAATGTGGTATATGTTTGGAACTTGATACCTAATACCATGTGTTTGGTTTTATTTGATTATGAATTTTTTTTTTTCTATTTGATACCTAGAGGTATTGGTATGAGCCATACCCACCTCACCCCTTGGGTTTCTAAACCCCATACCTTATGGGTATTGGTTTTAAATCTATTAATTTATGAAACAAACACTAGGTATGGATTTTGTTCATTCTAAACCCATACTTCATATCAGAATTATATGAATCAAACGCCGGCAGGGGCGGATCCAGCGCGGGTTCAGTGGGTTCAACTGAACCCACGTGGATCTGGGGAAAAAACAGGAAATATTTGGAAAAAAGGGATATAGGTATTGTTTATGCAAAATAAACACAGTACTGTTTCACTGCAATGCATTGTAGCTCAGCGGGAATGCGTGTGATATTCTTTGTATTCTTTAGTTGGAGGTCGTTGGCTCGATACTCCCTGCCATGTACTATTTCATTTT
Organism: Beta lomatogona; assembly: GCA_947646795.1. NCBI lineage: Eukaryota > Viridiplantae > Streptophyta > Magnoliopsida > Caryophyllales > Amaranthaceae > Beta > Beta lomatogona. Next base: position 155,214 of record CANSNZ010000360.1, read on the forward strand.
CTTATCTTTTTCCCTTTTCTTTTTCTCCCTTTATTGTTTTGGATAGAAAACAAGGAAATTACATAACATAATTAAATGAGTTTGCATCCTCGCCTACCGAACCATGATAGCTAATGTTTACAGGTACCGTATATACAATCCTTTTTCTCCCTTTATTCTTACATTATATTATTATTGGTCTTTTTTTCCCTTTTATATTATCCTCCCTTTATTTTCCAACTCACTTTTTATCTATAAACCCCCCCCCCAACCAAGTACGAATACAGTTGAAGCTAATGAATATGCTTTCTTTTTCATTCTATTCCCATTTCCCGTGCTTAAGCAATCAAATAATCATACCCTAAGTATAATTAGTTACTAAAAGTTTACACGTTTTACTATATTGATTACTTGATTTATTGCTCAAATATTTATATGATATGCAATGAGAAGTTTGTTAATAAGAAAAGGAGTAATGTTCATATATTCAGAAAATTTTATATGTGCATTTATAAACTAAATGTGCAAATATTAATATTTGAAATGGAAGAATTTAACACATCACTTTCTAAAGAAATTTTTTGATACAGCTCATTATCACTCAAACCAACATACAAAAAACTTATTAATGTTGATTCGTTGTTAATTAGTCATTTTAGATTTCATATTTGTGCTAGTCGTTCAAGTTTCATATCTTGTTTCATCATTTCATATCATATTTAGTTTTAACTTTTAACACTTAATTGATAAGTTGATTGAATGAAAAATTTCATAATAATTGATACTCGATTCTTAGTTTTGTATAACTCTGTAGTATATTATAAGAAATTGATAGTCTTTTATTACTGCAAGTAATTAATTAGATTTTTTTTTTTTTTTGTAATGACGTAATCAAGAATGAAAGCTCGAGTAAGTACAATTGTTAAAAGTTCCCCTTTTCTTTAAAAATTGTAACTCCTAATTGTAAAACTTAATTTGGAAATTATATTCAAACTACTCCGAACCCACGTGGCTCAATTCCTAGATCCGCCACTAAACGCCGGCAATACTCAAGGGCTATCAATGGAGATAAAAAAAAGTTTAGGCCTACCATTGAGATTTATAAAGTACAGGGCTAGCTACTAATGACAAAACCCAATTAAAAATATATAAACGGCATATTAAGGTGGTTGTAAGGGGGAGGTATATAAGAGAGAAATAGGGAGGGATGGGAGACTTGTTTTTCATATTTCAATAAATATTTCTTCTCAAACGCATGAAGAAATTGTGAAATGCTTGAGGTTCATCAGTTTGGTATGCGTTTTGGTGCTCCTAATGATCTGCACGGTTCAAAGAAAATGCATTACTCGTATCTTTCAGAAAAGATTTCCTCAAAAAATTTACTTTGGAATGCTCTTCATCTTTCCTAAGCTTCTAAATTAGTATTTATCAATACTATATTAGTAGCTATGATATCTCATATTATAAATTGTTTTGATCTTCCGACTTCTATTTCCTCTTCCATTGACTCGATGATTGCAAGATTTTAGTGGTATGGGGTGTCTACAAAAGGTATTCATTGGATTAAGCGCTCCATTCTTCACTTATCTAAAGGAATGGGTGGTTTAGGTATTCGCTCCACTGCCTTAGTTAATAAATGTTTTTTGATGAAAAAAGGTGCTTACTGCAATTCGTCCTTCGCCTCTGCTAGATGGTACTCATGGTAGTACAAATATAAAGCGAAGAACGTCTTCTTGGGGTTCCTGGGGTTTAGCGGGTGCAGAGAGTCTTTGCTTGTTAAAGGTTATAGCTGGAGGTAGGAAATGGTAGAAACAGTCGAGTTTTTGGGCATCAATGGTATTAGATATTAATCAAGAAAATTCTCCTTATTACTAGAAAGATCATGTAATTATAATATCTAGAGTAATCTAGGAAAATATCCATGAAAATATCAATGTTAGAAAAATCTAGATATCTTTCTAGAATGTTGTATAATAATATCTAGCCTAGGAAAAACCCTAGAAAATCCTAAGAGAAATCTAGATGTAAAAAATACTAGAAAAATCTAGAGGATGCACAAATTTCTTACCACACCTATAAATAAGGTGATGGTGTAAGCCTTGATGATGTATAAAGAAACATTACAAAGTTAATGTAAAAGCCTACCATTTCCCACAAACAATCTCTCCCTTTACCATCAAACAACAATACTCTTTGATCATAAACATCTCTTAAGCATAAAAGTTCACTACTACTTCCGCTCAAGTTTCCAACATTTGGTATCCGAGCCTTATTAATCCGAAAGCCACCATTACAATATCATACTCCCATAAATATAATACACCAAACACAAAATAAACCAACTCCCTTAAATAAAAACCAAACACCACATAAATTAAAATGACTTCCCCAAACACTTCAACCTCAAACACATTTAACTATCCCCAAGTAAATTGGGTACCCACATTTAAGGGAGAAAAATACCAACAATGGTCAATTCAAATGAAGTCCATATTTATCTCACAAGATATGTGGGAGTTAGTACAAAATGGTTATGAACAACCAAACGATTTAATCCAAGAAGCTTTGGGATGAAGCACGCCGAAAGAAATATAAACAAAATCAGATAAGGGATAATTATGCTTTATCCTTAATATATCGGGGAGTAGATGAAACAATTCTCCCTACTATTATGGCTGCTACAACGGCCAAGGAGGCTTGGAGTATCCTGGAGACAAAATATAGGGGCTCCGAGAAGGTAATACTCTTTAAACTCCAATCTTTGTGGAGAGATTTTGATAATTTATTAATGACGGAAAAAGAAACAATTCAAGAATTTTTTAGCCGAGTAACAAATATTATAAATCAAATCCGAACTAATGGAGATAAAATTGAAGATGTCCAAATTGTTCGGAAAATATTAAGAAGTCTCCCCAAAAATTATGATCATATAGTGGCTGCTATAGAGGAGTCTAATAAAGATTTATCTAAATTAAGTTTAACTGAATTAATGGGCTCCCTTCTAGCACATGAAGATAGAATGCGTAGATTTACATAGCAGCCACTAGAACAAGCTTTTCAAGCAAAATTAAAATTCTCTAATAATGGAGAAAATAAAAGTAAAAATGGCTACGGTAAAGGAGGTACTTCATATAACCGTAGCAGGGGGAGAGGAAGTTATAAAAATCAAGGAACTCGAGAAAATAACCAATCTGGCTCCTATTGCAATTTATGTAAGAAAAATGGCCATAATACACAAGATTGCCGGTATAAGCGTAAAAGATGCAAGAAACACACTCATTTTGAAAAAGATTGTTGGTTCCGGCAAAAAGAAGAGGCCAATTTTACGGAAAATAAGGAGCCTAGAGATCAATTATTTTATACCTGTTTAAATGCTCACCAAGAGTCAAATGATATATGGTATATTGATAGTGGTTGTTCAAACCACATGACTGGCAATAAAAATTCATTTGTTAGTCTGGACGAAAATATAAAAACACAAATTACTCTTGGTGATGGAAGCAACCAAGATGTTGCTGGCAAGGGGACAATAGACGTTAGAACCAAAAACGGCTCGTCTAAAATTATTTCTGATGTTTTCTATGTCCCCGGGCTTGCACAAAATTTGTTAAGTGTAGGCCAACTAATCCAAAGAGGCTATATGGTGAAATTTGATGCTAATAAATGCCTCATATTTGATAAGAGAAAAGGGCAATTAATTACTACAACTCAAATGGCTCCTAATAAAATATTCCCATTAAGAATGCAATTGGAGCATAATGTTACCCTAAGTTCTATAGTGGATGAGTCCACATTGTGGCATTTAAGATTCGGGCATCTAAATTTTAACAGTTTAAAACTGTTAAAACAAAAAGAAATGGTGATTGGGCTTCCACCTATAACTAATGAAAGAAAAATTTGTGAGGGCTGTATATATGGCAAAATGCATAGATTGCCATTTCCTACTTCATGTTGGAGGGCAAGAGCTCCATTAGAGCTCGTTCACGCAGATATATGGGGCCCTACCAGAAATCTGTCTCTTGGCGGAAAAAGATATTTTCTATTATTTGTCGATGATTTTACTCGCATGATGTGGATTTATATCTTGGAGCAAAAATCAGAAGCATTTTCCCACTTCATGCAATTTAAAGCCCTCCCAGAAAAACAAAGTGGGCATTCAATAAAAATTCTTAGAACAAATCGTGGGGGAGAATTTACAAGTAAAGAATTTAACAGCTTCTGTAAGGAGCATGGGATCAAAAGAGAATTAGACGCACACCTCAACAAAATGGTGTTGCGGAAAGGAAAAATAGAACAATTGCTGAAATGGCCCGTAGTATGATGCAAGCTAAGAATTTACCAAAATATTTTGGGAAATTCTCTTTGGTAGCCCTTATCTATTTATTTTTCTCATTGGTAGCTTTTCTTATGGGTTAATGTCCCTGGTAGCCCTAAATTAATTAAAATGTTAGTAAAATAGGATTATTTAATGAAAAACGTTAAGTTAGTGTTAAAAAACGTTAGTTAGTGTTAAAAAAGTTAGTTAGTGAGTTAATCTAATCCTAAACTCTAAACTAACCCTCTCCCCCACCCCCTTCCTCCACCCTCCCAGCAGCCCCCCCTCCCACCACCCCTTTCCCCATCCTCCCGGTAGCCCCCTCCCTAGCAGGCCCCCCCGCCTCTCACCACCGCCCAGCATCCCCCTCCCCAAGCCCCGCACACCCCATGCCCCCCCCCACCCACACACCGCGTCGCTTTCCCTTCCCCCCCCCCCTGCCGATTTCGCACCCTCCCCCCACCCCCGCCGATTTCGCACCCTCCCTCCCATCCTCGTTGATTTCGCACCCTCCCCCCCCCCCGTCGATTTTCGCACCCCCCCCCGATCGATTTCGCGTGGGCTTGTTCCGATATCACTCGTCGGCTATTTGCACTCCGGAGAAACCTCGCGGCGCCACGTAACCCTAGTCGACCGGAAATTCGACGAGGATGGGGGGGGGGAGGGTGCGAAGTAGGCGCGAGTGGGGGGGGAAACGACGGGCTTTGGGTGGGGAGGGGAGGGGGGCTGCGCGGGGCTTGGGGAGGTGGGGCTGCTGGGCGGGGGGTGGGAGGGGGGCCTTGGGGAGGGGGGCTGCTAGGAGGGTAGGGGAAGGGGTGGTGGGAGGGGGGCTACCGGGAGGGTGGAGGAGGGGGTGGGGGAGAGGGTTAATTTAGAGTTTAAGGTTAGGTTAACTCACTAACTAACTTTTTTAACACTAACTAACGTTTTTTAACACTAACTTAACGTTTTTCATTAAATAATCCTATTTTACTAACATTTTAATTAATTTAGGGCTACCAGGGACATTAACCCATAAGAAAAGCTACCAATGAGAAAAATAAATAGTTAAGGGCTACCAGAGAGAATTTCCCTTTTTTGGGCCGAAGCTGTCTGTACAGCGGTGTATATTCTCAATAGGTCTCCCACGAAAGCTGTAAAGGGTAGGACATCCTATGAAGCTTGGCATAAGAGAAAGCCAATAGTGGAGCACCTCAAAGTATTCGGGTGCATAGCATATGCCCACATCCCGAAAGAAAATCGAAAAAACTTGATGGAAAAGGAGAAAAATGTATCTTCACTGGATACAGTGACGAATCTAAAGGGTATCGTCTCTATCAGCCTGAATTCAAGAAGTTAATCATTTCAAGAGATGTCATCTTCGATGAAGGAGCACAATGGATGTGGACGGAGAATGAATCTCAGGCACGTGAAGGATATTTTCTTTCACCAAGTCCAAGAGAAGATGAAGGCCCAAATCATCCAGCAACGCAGTCATCCTCAAGTCCATCATCACCAAGATCTCCAACAACATCCTCGAGATCGGTGAGTCCAACATCAGGATCAAGCTCTCAAAGCTCAGCTCCAGTAGTGCGACGTTCACAAAGAGATCGGCGACCACCAGGCTACTTGGAGGATTTCCAATGCAATCAAGCTATCATGGCTCTCTTCACAAGAGAACCACAAAGTTTTCAAGAAGCTGCTCGAGAAGATAAATGGATCGAGGCCATGAATGAAGAAATCAAGATGATCGAGAAAAACAACACATGGGAGCTTGTTGAGAAACCTAAAGACAAAGAAGTCATCGGTCTCAAATGGGTCTACAAGGTTAAGTATAACGAAGATGGCTCCATCCAGAAATACAAGGCTCGTCTCGTCGCAAAAGGTTATTCCCAACAACCAGGGATTGACTTTAACGAGACATATGCTCCCGTTGTCCGCATGGAGACTATCAGGTTAGTCCTTGCTCTTGCTGCTCAACTTAAATTACCAGTCTTTCAATTAGATGTCAAATCAGGCATTTCTAAATGGGGAGCTCGAAGAAGAAATATATGTTGAGCAACCGCAAGGATATCTCATCGAAGGCAAAGAAGACAAAGTATACCGCCTTCGTAAAGCTCTTTATGGGCTTAAGCAAGCACCTAGGGCCTGGAATAGCAAAATAGATGGCTACCTACTTCAAAATGGATTTACAAAAAGCCCAAGTGAGCCATCACTCTATATCAAGGCCCAAGGGAAAGAATTTATCATCCTATGCCTCTATGTAGATGATCTAATCTATACGGGCACAAATTCAAGGATGATCGAAAACTTCAAAAAGACAATGATGAAGGAATATGAAATGACTGACCTTGGAGCCATGAAGTACTTCCTTGGCATGCAAGTCAAGCAAAGCCCAGGAAAAATATTTCTCTCACAAGAGAAATATGCAGACGACCTACTTAAAAAATTCAACATGAGTGAATGCAAGCCATTGGCTACACCAATGGCACTTAATGAAAAGCTATCTAAGAACGATGGCAAAGAGAAGGTCGATGCATCAATATATCGAAGTTTGGTCGGCTCTCTCATCTACCTCACACTGACTAGGCCCGACATAGTACATGCTGTCAGCATAGTATCCAGGTTCATGAGTGAGCCAAGTAAAGCTCACATGGCAGCAGCAAAAAGGATACTCAGGTACGTTAAGGGAACAAAAGGCTATGGAATTCTGTACGAAATAGAGGAGAATCACAAGCTTACAGGATACACAGACAGCGATTGGGCCGGAAGTATTGACGACCGAAAAAGTACGAGCGGCTACGTCTTCCAGCTGGGAACCAAGGCCATATCTTGGTCATCAAAGAAACAAGCAACAATAGCTCTGTCATCAGCAGAAGCAGAGTACATAGCAGCAACAAGTGCAGCATGTGAAACAGTATGGCTTAGAAGAATTCTCGATGATCTACAACAGACATCAAAAGAACCAACAACTATCTACTGTGACAACATGTCTGCAATAGCCATGACAAAGAATCTAGTCTTCCACAGTCGTACGAAGCACATTGAGATACGGCATCATTTCATTCGAGAGTTGGTCGACAAACAAGAGATCGAGCTACAATTCTGCAAGAGAGGGGAGCAGCTCGCAGATATATTCACAAAAGTAATTCCAACAGAGAAGTTCATCCAATTCAGAAGACAACTCAGAGTACAAGAATTTTCTGATTAAAGGGGAGTATTAGATATTAATCAAGAAAATTCTCCATATTACTAGAAAGATCATGTAATTATAATATCTAGAGTAATCTAGGAAAATATCCATGAAAATATCAATGTTAGAAAAATCTAGATATCTTTCTAGAATGTTGTATAATAATATCTAGCCTAGGAAAAATACTAGAAAATCCTAAGAGAAATCTAGATGTAAAAAATACTAGAAAAATCTAGAGGATGCACAAGTTTCTTACCACACCTATAAATAGGTGATGGTGTAAGCCTTGATGATGTATGAAGAAACATTACAAAGTTAATGTAAAAGCCTACCATTTCCCACAAACAATCTCTCCCTTTACCATCAAACAACAATACTCTTTGATCATAAACATCTCTTAAGCATAAAAGTTCGCTACTACTTCCGCTCAAGTTTCCAACAAATGGTTGGTTAATCAAACGCCTAAAGTTCACTCCTCTTCAACGCTAAGACAGGCACTGGTTACTAAAGTTTTTGACCTCATCAATCCCTCTCCCTCGCCTCATTGGAACGTTCCTTTGATTAGGAAGTTGGTCTGCTTCAAGGATGCTCAAGCAATTCTTAGTCTAGAATTACCTCATTCCAATGAGTAAGACTTTTCGGTTTGGAGTAGTCACAGCTCGGGTGGTTATTGATAGATTATGGAAATATGTTAATATTTACATTTTAGGTAATGTATAATTAGTTGCTTAATTCTAGGAGTGATTCTCTCTTGTAATCTAGTATATAGAGGATAGTTTGTAATATTCTGAATTAAGGAAAATATCATTCTTCAAGGTATTAGATTAGGGTGAACTTTCCTCACACTTCCGCCACCCTACCTCACGCCCACTCCTCCACGCCAGCCACCATGACTGGCGACTCTTCTTCCTCCTCTTCTACTTCTTCTTCTCTTCCTGTTCTTACAGGTTCTAACATCAAACACAGTATTCCAATTACTCTTGACATTGAAAATGTGCAATACTCGACGTGGGCCGAGTTATTCAAGATTCATGCACGTTCATATCGTGTAATGGATCATATTATTCCTCCGGCGAAAGGAAAAGAAAAAATTCCCGTCACCGATGAGGAAAAGGACGACTGGTCCACTATAGATGCCATGGTGTTGAAATGGATTTATGCCACCATTTCGGAAGATCTTCTAAACACTATACTTGAACCCGACTCCACCGCCATGGAGGCTTGGGAACGGCTTCGTGATATCTCTCAAGATAACAAGTCATCTAGAGCTGTTACTCTTGAACAAGAGTTCTCAAATACTAGTATGGAAGATTTCCCGAACGCATCTACTTATTGCCAACGACTCAAAATGTTGGCTGACCAACTCAAGAATGTTGGGGCTCCGGTCTCTAACAACCGCCTCGTCCTACAAATGGTCGCCGGTCTCACAGAGGCATATAATGGTGTTGGTACTTTGCTTCGACAAAGTGACCCACTTCCTCCTTTCTATCAAGCCCGATCAATGCTTGTTTTGGAGGAAGCCGGCTTGGCTAAGAAAGTTTCTATGGTTTCGGGTTCCTCGGCCATGGTTGCTCAATCACTGGCACCACCCTCAAATTTTTCTCCATCTCCCCGTGACAATAATGGTGGGAAAAAGGGGAATAATCGTTCCAAAAATGATAAAAACCGCCACAACGGTAACAAGCATTCCGGCAACAATTTCGGCGGTGGTCAGAGGGGTGGCCGGAATTTCTCCGGCGGTGGTCAGAGGGGTGGCAGTCCCCACCAGCAGCAGCAGGCCACTGGTCTGTGGCCACCTCATCCAGGCTACGGGCAGCAGTGGCCCTTCCCTCCTTGGGGATATCCTTGGGCTACTCCTCCTTGCCCATACCCCACAACTTCTTGGGCTAGGCCCATGTTCTCTACTAGACAACAGGGAGTGCAGCAAGGTGTGCTTGGACAAAGGCCCCAAGCATATTCAGTAGATACTCAGCCCATTCCAACTGACATTGAGCAGGCCATGCATACTCTTGGCATCACTCCTCCTGATCCAAATTGGTATATGGACACGGGAGCCACATCTCACATGACCTCCTCTCAAGGTACGCTCTCGTCTTATTTAATTTGAGCACTAATAATGGTATTGTTGTCGGAAATGGCCATAGTATTCCTATTTGTGGTTACGGTGACACTCAATTAGCCTCTCCTCACCCTCCTTTAAATCTTAAAAATGTCCTCCATGCCCCAAAACTTATTAAGAACTTGGTGTCTGTTCGAAAATTTACTTCTGATAATTCTGTCACTGTCGAATTTGATCCTTTTGGGTTTTCTGTGAAGGATTTTCAGACGGGGAGGCCAATAATGAGATGTGAGAGTCAGGGGTCATTATATCCCATCACCAACACCATCAAAAAGCAAGCCAATTTCCACTCTACCTTTGCTGCTCTTGCCCCGTCCTTATGGCATGATCGGCTGGGTCATCCGGGTGCTCCTATCTTGGATTCTCTTAGGCGAAATAAACTATTTGAGTGTAATAAACTTAGTGATTCTAGTTTATGTTATTCTTGTCCTCTTGGAAAACATGTTAAATTGCCATTTGTTGCTTCTAATTCAACTACTATGATGCCTTTTGATATTGTTCATTGTGATATTTGGACTTCTCCTGTTTTGAGCTCTATGGGACACCGTTACTATCTTGTAGTGTTGGATGATTTTACGAATTATTTGTGGACTTTTCCTTTATCTAAAAAGTCGCAAGTATACTCTACTTTCTTACAGTTTCGATCTTATATCCACACTCAATTTGAACGAGAAATCAAAAATATTCAATGTGACAATGGTAGAGAATTTGATAATGAACCATTTTGGGATTTTTGTAAAGCCAATGGGTTGTCTTTTAGGCTTTCATGTCCTTATACTTCTTCATAAAATGGTAAAGCGGAGAGAAAAATTCGAACTATTAATAATATGGTTCATACAATGCTTAATCATGCCTCTCTTCCCCCATCCTTTTGGCATCATTCTTTACAAATGGCTACTTACCTTCTCAACATCCTTCCAAGCAAGAATCTCGCCTATCAATCCCCACTTCAAGCTCTTTATCACAAAGTACCGTCCTATTCTCATTTACGGGTTTTTGGGTGTTTATGTTTTCCCCTCTATCCTTCAACTACTATTAATAAACTCCATCCCCGATCCTCTTCATGTGTTTTTTTGGGATATCCTAACAATCATAGGGGCTATAAGTGTTATGATTTATCCTCCCGGAAAATTATTATTAGTCGCCATGTCATCTTTGATGAGCACAACTTCCCTTTTGCCTCACTTCATACACCTTGCGCTACTACTTATAATTTTTTGGATGAGTTAAATCCCTCCCTTTTAGCACCCAACATTGTTCCACAAAATAGATTGCAGCCCACGTGTGATACCGCAGCCCCCTCTCATCTCACAGGCCCTGCTCCTTCACCCTTGGTCTCCCCCCATCCGGCCCATTCTTCTTCTTGTGAATCTGGGCTGCCCGCTGGCCCCACACGCCCTTCATCCGTGCTGGATCCATCCTCTTCAGCCATCCCATTGTCTGTTGTGCGGCCTAGCGGCCCTCCATCTGGCCCAACGAGCCCCCCTACATCCCCTACTACACTCCACCCTCCTCTATGGCCTACCCCCCTTCCTATTAATGGCCCTCGGCCTGTCACTAGAGCCCAACGTGGCATTAGGAAGCCTAACACCAAATATCCACCTTCCAAATATGCTCTCCTCACTCACAGTGATCGTTCCCCTCTTCCTAAAAATCCCGTGTCGGCCCTCCGTGACCCAAATTGGAAAATGGCTATGGATGATGAATTTAATGCTCTTATTAAAAATAAGACGTGGGAGTTGGTACCCCGTCCATCTAATGCTAATATTATTCGATCTGTGTGGATTTTTACTCATAAAGTCAAATCTGACGGTTCATTTGAAAGATATAAAGCACGTCTTGTAGGTGATGGTAAAACACAGCAGGTGGGCATTGATTGTGGAGAAACTTTTAGCCCGGTGGTTAAACCGGCCACTATTCGCATTGTTCTTAGCATTGCTCTATCTAAATCTTGGCCTCTTCACCAACTTGATGTAAAAAAATGCTTTTTTACATGGTGATCTGAAGGAGACAGTTTATATGCATCAACCTATGGGTTATAGGGACCCCACCTATCCCAATCATGTGTGTCTCCTGAAGAAGTCTCTTTATGGCCTGAAACAGGCTCCTCGAGCCTGGTATCGCCGATTTGCTGATTATGTCTCCAAAATTGGGTTCTCCAACAGTACGTCAGATAATTCATTATTCATCTAGCGACGAGGTAATGATACTGCTTATATTCTTTTATATGTCGATGATATTATCTTGACTGCTTCCTCCAGTGCTCTCCGTCGATATATTATGTCTCTCCTTGGATCCGAATTTGTTATGAAAGATCTCGGACAGTTGAGTTATTTTCTAGGGATTGCTGTTACTCGCCATACTGGTGGCCTCTTTCTATCCCAAAGAAAATATGCTGAAGAAATTATTGAGCGAGCAGGCATGTCTGCTTGTAAATCATCAGCGACTCCGGTTGATACTAAACCCAAACTTGGCTCTACTTCTACTGAAAAGTGCAATGACCCCTCTCTCTATCGGAGCCTTGCGGGTGCCTTGCAGTACCTTACTTTTACTCGGCCTGACATCTCTTATGCGGTCCAACAGATTTGTTTGTTTATGCATCAGCCCATGGAGGATCACATGCAAGCTTTAAAGCGTATTGTGCGCTATGTCAAAGGCACTCTTGATCATGGCCTTCACCTATATCCCTCTTCTCTTTCTACTCTCATATCCTACACTGATGCGGATTGGGGTGGATGTCCTGACACCCGCCGATCTACTTCTGGATACTGTGTCTTTCTCGGTGACAATCTCATCTCTTGGTTTTCTAAAAGACAGCCCACTATGTCCCGTTCCAGTGCTGAATCAGAATACAGAGGGGTAGCCAATGTTGTCTCTGAATCTTGTTGGTTGCGGAATCTCCTACTTGAGCTTCATTGTCCCATCCGCAAGGCAACCTTGGTATATTGTGATAATGTTAGTGCAATTTACTTATCCGGTAATCCTGTTCAACATCAACGCACTAAACATATTGAGATGGATATTCATTTTGTGCGCGAGAAAGTAGCTCGGGGCGAGGTACGCGTATTACATGTCCCGTCCCAGTATCAAATTGCTAATATTTTCACCAAAGGACTCCCGTTGATATTATTTGATGATTTTAGGGACAGTCTCAGCGTCCGACCTCCTCCCGTTTCGACTGAGGGGGTGTGATAGATTATGGAAATATGTTAATATTTACATTTTAGGTAATGTATAATTAGTTGCTTAATTCTAGGAGTGATTCTCTCTTGTAATCTGGTATATAGAGGATAGTTTGTAATATTCTGAATTAAGGAAAATATCATTCTTCAGTTATACTACAAAGAGTGGGTACGCCTTTCTTTCTTCCATCTTCTTACATGGCATGGATTCTCCCTCTCATAATCAAGATCTTTTTAAGAAATTATGCCATCTTCCCATTCAACCAAAGTGGAAAATGTTCCTATGGAAACTAAGCTACAACATTCTCCCTCATAAAATTAACTTGCATTAGCAAAGAAGGGCATTGTCACGAATTTCATGTGTTCTTTTTGTATGAATGATGATCTTTGTTTGTTTAGAATGTGCCCTTCTGGCTGTATATGGAAAAATAGCCTTTTGGCTATTAATTCAAGCTTAAATGAGACCCTTTATACATATGAAAGATTGGATTATCTCTATATCCTACTATACGACACTAGTAATAGTCTAGTAAGGATGTTGCTCATTGTCCTAAGATTGCTTCCTTCATTGCAACTTTTTTGGGTATTTGGTTAGTTAGGAACAACCACGTTTTTCGTGGTGATAGTTCGTCTCTTAACCAAATTAAAGTTACTATAGCTATTGTTGCTGCCCAACATGAATGGTACCTTTCTCTTCTTCTTCAGCAGTTGGCCTTTCTTATTCCTCCAGAGATCAGATCAATACTAACTCCCACTGGCTTTCTTATGTATTCATCTTGTTCAATACACCCATGGTATTCAACAGATAATGATTCAAATTGATGGTTCTTGGGACAAGAGAACTCTAAATGCAGGTGCTGGGTGGTAAACTTCTGTCTACTGACTCTATGGGAATGAATGTCGCTGGTGGTAAACACTTCATAGCTAGATCTGCTTTTTCAGTCTAAGCTCCTAGCTTGTCTCTTCTGTCTTCAGTGGGCTACAAATAAAGGATAATGACAATCGATTAAACTTCTAATGGACTCATATGCAATTATTCACCTTATTCGAGACAAAGGCACTTCTAACACATTTTTGAAGTGGACGGTTCAGCACATTATCACTTTAGGAGCGGTTTTTTTGCTATGTGTTATATGCAAGGATGCAAGGTTACTCGTCAACAAGTTCGCCAAGCACACTAGCTGGCCAACTCTTTTAGATGTTTGCCTTAATTTCTTTGTTTCTTGTTTTCTGCTTTCCTTAGCTTTAGATGTAGCTTGTGTAAAAAAAAAATCTTTCTATCCATAACTCACTCCTTTAAGTTTCATACAAAAAAAATTCAAAGAGTTTTGAGTTTTAAATTAAATGAAGGGTAATTTGGTAAAAAAAAAATTAGCAACCAAACTCACCCTTAAGATGATGAAAGAGAGAGAAAGGGTTGAAGATGGGGTTGCTTGAAGATGATGAAGGAGAGATAAAGAGTTGTTTACGGTGTGGAGGCGGTGGGGACGAATCCCGACGAACTCTGGCGGATGGTGATGGTGGGGACGAATTCCAGCGGGTGGTTGGGACGAATTCCGGAGGGTGGCGGTGGAGATAGAAAGTGGTGGTGGGTGGGAGTGAGGGGAAATAAACTTAAGAGGGGTGATGATGGAGGTCAATATGATGATCAAGAAGAAAAGTGGTGGTGGGTGAGAGTTGAGGAGATAGAAAGAGGAAAATGATTTGGTTTTGTATTAATTTAATTAGTCTGATAAGTTTTTTATTAAGGGTTTGATTAGTTTTCATTATGTACAATTATTCGTAAATTCACACCTTAAGAACTTACCAAAAATAGAAAGTTTGGAACAGTTGTATTTAATTTGAAACTGCCCAAAATGAAAATTATCATTTTTAATTCGTAATGGAGGAAGTAATTAACATAGATATCTTATATAATAGAATAAGATTGAAAGTATTGATTATTTCTTCCCTCTATTTTTTTTTTAAATTATACTATAATCATAGAACTTGTTCACACTTTTTAATGCACAACTAGTTATTAGGCCCGGGCTATGCATCGTATAAGGAAAATTTATTATACTTTAATATGATAACACTAAATGTTATTTGGCCTAGTGGTTAAGACTTTAGTATATGTTCTTGAGGTCCCGGGATCAAACCCTATGCTACGCAATTTCTAATTTTTTTAATTGTTGTGGATTACTTGGAGTAAAACTCTCTTAGGGAGAGCGGCACGTGGCACCCTTCCTTGTTTATGCACGTCTTTTAATATATTAGTATAGATTAAAAGTTCAAACGTTAAATATCTTTAACTATAAATAAGAAAATTATACAAGCTAGATTTGAATACTTTACATATGAATCTAACAATTATATAAAACCCCTTTAAAAAAAAAAAAAAACCATTATATAAAACCAATTAGACCTCGGAAAACTGATTTAACATAAAAACCTAATTTCGAGGCTTGATCCTTTCAAAATTTTGACTTAAGCAATTCTCTCTCCTCTCTTGTCACAAACCGAAAACCGAAAACCTAATTTCAATATTGATATTCAAGGTTTCTCTTTCGTTGTCTAATTGGGGATTTGAGCGTACTTCAATAAAATGAATACAACAGGTAATTTTCTGTTTTCTTTCGTCCAAATTTTGGTTTTTTTTTTTTCTCGCTTAAGTTTTACATGAATTCATGCATATATGAGGGCTTAAATTGAGAAATTTCGGATTTTTTCAGTCAACTTTAATTCTATGGGTTATAGTATTCAATCTTTGTGCTAATTAGTAATTACCCTTTGAGTTTTCGTTGTTGCATCATAGGTGAATTTGAATTTTGAACCTGAATGATTCATAATTTTACCGGAAGAAAATTAATTAAATCTAATATTATTTTTGCAATAATTAAGGATTCATTAGAGCATCATTATTGGTTAATGAAAAAAAAATCATCCCACTCTCTTTCTAACTTTCTCTCTCTAAAAAATTACATCCCACAATCTTTTCCCACTTTCTTCTTAACAATGAACCAAAAAAAAGATTATCCCAACTACTTTTTCCTATCCAACTACCTTTTTACCCCACCCAATTATTTTTTCTCTCTCATCACCCAACCACCATTATACAATATTTTTATTATTTACTTTTTAATAATATTTAATATTTATTACTAATTGATAAAAAAATTAATTAAATAAATACATAATTAGCGTTTTTAGCATTAACTAAATTAAATGTACAAAAATATTGTTTATTTTTTTTAGAGTGTAAAAGTGGAAGATATTTCATATAAAATAAGCAAAATTATAGAAAATTAGTAAATAGCTAAAAAAAAAGTTGTCCAAAATATTACAAAATGGGTCTCTATTTGTAGATCTCTGAAAAATAGAGCCATTGGTAATTTTTTTATTTTTTTTGGCTTTGTATTTTTTAAGATATTACATTTTTAATATTTGTAATTGTATTATTTATCTAACCTGTCAGAATTTGATAAGTGTCAAATTCTGACGCGCGTGTCAGAAAATCTGGCAAATTTTTTTTTTTTTGCTTTTTCTCAAGCCAAAACGCTGCGTTTTGGCTAATATCCAGCCAAAACGATGCGTTTTGACTGGAAGAAAAGCAAAAAAAATTAATTTTCGCCAGATCAGGCGGTGGGCCCCACTCCCACGCCTGATCATCTTTTCAATCGTCCCATACAAAATTTTTTTGCCAATCAACCCACAATCTTTATTTCATTCACCATTAAGGGGGGTTTTTTAAGATCATGTATGTAATCTTTTTTTTTCAATCACCATTAAGGATGCTCTTATAAATTAACTCATAAGAGGACAAAGCAAGAAATTGGATTGGATTAAGAAGGTGACATAGTCGAGGGTAATTTACATCTTACTATGATATTTGTATTTTCCTAGAAAGGTATGTTCTCTTCCGCATAAAACAACTGAACCGAACGGAACTGAACTGAATTAAATTATAACTAATTAATAGTAATGATAATAATTTAGGGATTGAACTGAAAAGAAAATAAGCTGGGGAGAACAGGCCGAAGCCTTGAATTAATGAAATTGTTTTGATTTTAATAATTATCAATCAAAGATTTGTTGCTAGTTTTTGAACCTCCGATTGAACCTTGTTAGCCTACAGCCTCAAAATTATACCAATTATATGTATATCTTCATGATTTTTTAATTCATTGCTTTATCAGAATAGCAACCTATATGCCTTTAATTATACTACTCCGGCTGATCATGCAATTTGGTTTTTTAATTGATCAAAATAAACTTGATGATGTAAAGCTTCAATTGTATTTTACAACTTTTTTTTTTCCATGTGTGTTGTTGTCTACTGTTCACCAAGCAGCGATGTTAAATCTTCCTGGTTTACACCCTTATTGCGATTTTTGGACGCCCATTATGCCATTGTGTACCCGCAACAACGACAAAGCAACGACACCGGCGACGACACCGGCTACTTTAGTAGCAACAACGTTCGCACTCGTGATTGTGTTATATTTGTTGTTCTTGGAATTATCCTCTTAAGTACTGTTATATGTGGTATTCTTTTACCCGGACCCCCTCAGATGCTACTAGAGTTCCAGGTCAATTCTCTTGAGGTGACTTCAATGAAAGTATGTAATGTCGTAATGATTACTATTCTATTATGCGCAACGGGAAGCACATAATGGCGGATCTGGATTTTAATGTCACATTGAAGACAAAGGATGAAGTATCAATGTATTATTATAACCCTATGCAAGTGTCATTAGAGTATCACCATGATGAGTTCTTATTATCGACTGTGCTTGAACCTTTTATTCTACTTGGAGATCACCGCAATCTGCAATTTGGAATGCGGATCAAAGATGATGCACGACTTCTAAACAAGACTGTTGATTCAATCTCTCGGGATTTGTGGGGCCAAAATGTTCTACGGTTTGCTCCTAAAAGCCCGGGGTCGGTTCTGCATTGGCAAGGCCATGACCATGGGTATCCTCGAAATGCGTATCGGTGTCGTTTGTGATGACATGAAGGTTAGGTTTTTACCTGCAAGTAATTTGACGACTGGGAGTCTAATTGTCAGCCCAATCCTTTGCAAATGCAAGTCCGATTGTTCCTAAGTTTTAATAATATTCAATTCTATGGATGGATAAAAGTTTTGTAATGGTAGACTTCATCTGGTACAATTTTGGCTATGTGAAGCCAAATTTCACTCGTCTTTGCATCTGTATTTTGATGATTTTCGATGTTTTTTTTTCTGCTTTGGCCACTTCAATGTACTTCATACTGCATTGAGAGCTTTCTAACAGGATTGAATGGTGCATTTGTTGTAGTTGCTGTCATTTGTATTTTTATTTTTTTTTTACATCGAGAAAACTAAGGAAGATGTTATTTGTATTACACCAACGTAGGATGGAAAAGCCTTAATTCAATTAACTCAAATCAGAATCTACAATATCCACTACACTCCATTACACTAGGGCATGAAAGAAAATCTTAATTTTGCAAAACTAGAATTTAGCATGTATAGATGTTATGAGTGGTGCAATATGCTTGTTATACTTGCAACCTAAACAATACCTAATGCTCAAGAATGAGATATCCTAAGCACAATAAAACCATAGCAAAAACAGTAGAATACGCATAATGTCCTGTTGACAGCTGCAGAGAAATGGGCTCAATCAAGGGTGGAATCCAGATCCGGACACCAATCAATCTTGCAACTTCAACAGCAAAGCAAAATAGATATAACTTATAGGGCGACTACTATCACAAAAGGGAACAGAAACATGTAGAATGTTCAAAAACCATACTAGCCTATTAGGCATAACATTGTCTATGGCTTTACTTGTAGCCCTTGTAGGTTCGCCACTTGGCGTTTAAAGCCTGAGTTTCATCAAGACACTATTAACAACTTCATGAACACGGGAAGTAAGGCCCTAATCAAGAAAATTCTTTGTTCATTCAATTATATTGATCATGTGAAAGTTCAAAAAAAAAGATCCCATGAAAATAAAAGCAAATGCTGTAGAAAATGGAACTGAGACCTGCATATAACTAGAAAAGGCGGAATTAATTCTATTGGAGTCTTCAAAATGAATCCTAAGCATTTTCAACATATTGCGATGTACACTGAACAACAAAGCTCATGCAACTTTCTAACTACTCTAGCTTTAGAAGCAGAGCAACTCAGACCCACACCAAACTGCTAGCTACAGGTGATTTGCCATAATCAAAACTAATCCTGCAAGGAGTAGGTCTCACAAACCCCGAGAAAAGAACAGAAGAAAACAGAAAGGAAAGATGCTGCTATCTCTAAACTACTATTTAGCCAAGTAAAATGTAGCTCTAAACTATTAGTGAGCAAGAAATCTTTCAACATCTTTTGTTAAACTCGTCATTAGTAAACAAAGGACAAGAGAGGGTTGGAGACCCTATTTACAGAGCTCTGCATATCTAATCTGGTCATTCAGATTCCACACCAACTGATTTGATACGTCAAAGAACTATATTTAAACACCTATAACATCTAGCGAGTAAAGAGAAACAAATTAAGGCCACTTTACAAGAAATTTTTTTGTGGCCAATGCACAGGATACTGAACTTGCATCAAGATTTAAAAACCTTAGAATTACCATATTTGATTCAACTCTTTGCTTTTTCCGTAGGCAAAGGCAGTTTGCTTTTGTCTTTCTGCTGCTGTAACATGAAGTCATCAAACTGTCTAGCTCGTTTTCGCATGTCCTCAATGATCTCATCTCTTGCGGCATAAATCTGCTTAGGCAAATAGACTTCCAAAAAATCAAACCAATCTCCCAGAGTCATCTTTTCCAGGTCAGGCACATCACTATTATCAAGTTCTTTGCTTCTACTGGAACAATTTGCCTCCATCTCTTCATCAACTTCTTCATATTCTGATTCTTCCCTTTTCCCCTCATCAGGCAATGCATTGCTCTCTACTCCATCACAAAGCCCTTCTTCAACAAGAGAAGGGCCCACCACACTGTCATCCTGCTGATTAAGTTCATCTGTCAAGTCTGCACGATGCTGGTCACTTACAGGCAGGGCAACACAGTCATCCTGCTGATTAGGCCGATCCACCAAGTCTGCACAATGCCGCTCACTTACAGGCAGAGCAACACAGTCATCCGGCTGTTTAATTTCATCCATATCTCGCACAGACACAGCATCTTCTCCCTGTTTGCAACCCTCCACCTCCATAAACTTTTCATTCTTCGTATCATCAAGTATATTTTGCTCAAGAGCATCACCCACTGGTTCTTCACAAGGCTCCTCCCTCAAAACTACCCCCTTTCCAGGAACTTCATTTTCCAAAACCTCAGGTATCATATTCTCTAGCACAACAGGATCTTGAACATTTGCTAAACACTCAGCATCCACCTTTTTTTTCCTCCCACGACCTCCCCGTGTCTTCTTATTTTCAACAAGACTTATATTCTCCACTTCTTTACAATGATCCATATCCAAAACCTTGCTTTCCGCTACCTTCTCCATCACATCCTCCGCATTCTTCGTTCTCCTAGTGCTCCTTGTACTCACACCACCCTCCGGCTTCGAAGTAGAAATTTCTACATTCTTACTGACTCCTAAATTCATATCATCAGCATTTTCATCCACTAAATAACTCACTTTCTTCGGCCGCCCTCTACGACGCCCTCTCCGATTACCATCAACCCCCTTGTCCATATTCTGTTCCTCCAAATCCCTGTTTGTCGTAAAACTCTCAGCCTCACAATCTTCGTCTCGCACCTCCACTTCATGACCCCTCCTGGAAGCAGCTTGCCTCCGAGGGTTCCTCCGACTGTTAACTTCTTCCCTAATTTTAACATTCTCCCCCAAATTCGAACTCTCCTCAACCTCATTTCCCAAATTACTACCAATTTTGACAGCAGCTCGCGTTCTAGGGTTCCTACGATTGTCAATTTCTTCCCTAATTTCAACATTCTCACCCAAATTCGAACTATCCTCAACCCTACCCCTCAAAACAGTACTACTCTTAGAAGCAGCTTGTTTTCTAGGGTTTCTTCGATTACCAATATCTTCACTATTTTCAACAATTTCAACCCTAATTGAAGTTAATTCCCCTAATTTAATCTCATCCGCATGATTAATTTCAATTGGGGAAAAGGGATTGAGTTGAGAAGAGTTGAGAATCGTACCATTGGAAGATTCGAGGTCTGTAATTTCCCAATTTCCAGAATTTGAATTGAACTCGATTTGGAGGTGTTTTGAGGAAATTCCTTGATCTTTGATTGTTATATTATTGCCTCTCACAACTCGACCGACTCGAACCATCGACCTCGGATTGAATTCTAGGCTTTCACCTTGTCGTGGCCCCTTTTGTATTACCAGCTTCAAAGTTGAGGACGCCATTGTTGAAGAGATGAGAGAGAGAGAGAGAGAGAAGAGAGAGAGACAGAGAGAGAGAGGAAGGAAATTCGATTGAGTGAGTGAGCAAGTCGTAACTCGTAAGTCGTAAGTGGATGTTTTTTGGCGCTCTGATAGTTCTTTGAATTTTGAAATTTCTTTCCCATCTTGTTTTTGGTTGTGTATGTATCACGAGAAAATGTCTATTCATTTCCATTTCGGAGATGTATAAATTTAGGTTATTTAGGTTGAATTGAAATGAATTAAATTTGTCTGAATCGAAATGAACTGAAATAAATTAAATTGAACTGAAATGAATGAAAACTGTAAGAGAAAACTAACTGAATTGAACTGAATTGATTGAACAGAATTTGTCTGAACTGAACTGAATTGAATTTTTATTAATTCAGTCCAAAAGAACAGAGCCTTAGTACTACATTAATTAAGTGGTATTTTCGTAAATAAAATATTACTGATATTAGGTCGAAGGGGTTAAATATTAGGTTGTGATTTTTTTTCTTATTTAAGAAATGTTGGAAAAAGGAAAATCACGGCTACTTAATATTTAATCCATACGTGATACGACTTAATATCAGTAACATTTATTTATGAAAAATGTCATTTGCTATAAAAATTTTGTACATCTGCGAGATGAACTGGCGCTCCTTCGTATATCACTCTATCATATTCACTTTTTAAAAATCCATGGTTGATGTATGAGATTGGAGCCCAATTAACCTCGAGTACTTTGAGTGTAACGTGACCCATCCCGACTTGACCCGAATCACTTGATCGAAGGTTTGATTTGGACCGATAATTATGTATACACTGATATGGGATATGTGTCTGCGTCTCAGTGGCGGATCCAACGTAAAACTACATTATATACCAAAACAGCGCATGTGTTAATGAGAATTTGTTGTGGCTCAGCGGTAACTCCGTGTGAGATAAACTCATCTACCCTAAGGTCGCGTGGTCGAAGCCTCGAACTTCCATCGATTTTTTTTTTTTTTCATAGTTTTCTTATGCTTTTTGGTCGCTTCTTTTAGCATGGTCTACTTTTCTCCCTTCTTTAAGCTTTCCTTTTGATTTTAGACTTGTGATTTACAAATCTCTTCCTTCTACTCTCATATCTTGATACACTATTAAGTAATAAATATGGTTTAATTTTCATTTTCTTCCAATTTTCCTTGCTTAAGCTATTAATAAAGAGTAACTAGTTTAGGATTGGGCTACGCCTCGCGTAATGACATTTTTCATTTATTAATATTTTACTTTAAAATAATAACACTAAATATGACATGATTTTGTGGTTAAGACTTTAATATATGAGTTTGAAGTCATGTGATCAAATCTTATACAAAGTATTTTCTAATTTTTTTTATTGTATGTGAATTACATGGATTAAAAAAATCCTAATGGAGAGCATATAAGAAGCTAATACATTTTTTAGCATGGGAATAATTTAAAAATGCAGGACGACAAAATCACGCATTGATGAGAGTAATAGAAGGAAATGTTTTATTAAACTTAATATTTTCATTTTTCGTTTTTATAGGTAACTCTAGCCCCTAACGGTAATGTACTTATGTATATGACTTTCCGTTAATTATTTATACATTTAGTAAACACAAGTCACTAAAAAATTCATAACATTGATTGGTCAATTTAATGGAAATTTGTCTTAGTAATTGATGCTCTGTAATTTTCTTATAAAAATGTTATTAAGATGTAACCAATAAATGAAAATGAATGAAAACTCCGTTAAAATACAATTGTTTAACTTTTTATTTTTCACTAAAAAATGCAACACTATAGTAAAATGTAATTTAGAGTAAGAGTTAATTTTAGATTTATGTTCAAACAAATCTGAACCCACGTGGCTCAATTCCTGGATCCGCCACTGCTGCGTCTGCCATTTCTTATAAATTAGACATTGAAATTAAAGGTTTTGCTTCTTACTTTAGGTGCTCACATCTCATATTGCATGCCATCGTTGTATCGTGACATTCAGTTTGCTCTCTACATCCGTACACCGTCAAGAATACAGTTATTACGAGCAAATGGATCGTATGAGTAGACCGAGGTATTGGGCGGGGGGGTAAATTTGTCGGTGCAAGTAACATTAGTGCCCTAGTAGGTCATCTTGCAGTGGCCAATAACATGTTGCACCACATGGGTTACAGAGCAATAGCGTGATCGGGCTTTAGAAGAGTAACGATATAAAAGAGAAATGAGCAAACATTAAAATCAACCATATGTGAATAAATTTGTTTACCATATCTTCCTCTTTTGCAAAATATATGGTCTACAATCGTGGCCCTTATATCGGCCCTGTTCATTAAGGGCTTGTTCCAATATGACCAAGTCCAATAGATTTTCTTTTATCGTTACGTGACCCTTATACCTGTTGGACTATCTTGTCCAACCAACTCTACTTATGAGGAAGATTGTCATTTCATATGTGATGGGCCTAATTATTCTATATTTTCCTACCAATATACGTTAGCTGAACAACATTTTAATTTTTTCTTCACAAGTTGGCCGCTCATAATTTTCCTACTCCAAGTTCAGGATTATTCAAACATTATTACCTACTAGCTAGCCCTATGTTTTATGTGATGTGGACTATAATGTGATGATTATTGGGCTATAGAGTAGCCGTTAATTTAGGTTGTACACTTGTTATTCTTAGAGCATTCTTATTAATGATTGAAAATTAAGATTGTGAGTTTCAACTTTAAATTTTGCTCCTTAACAACAACAAATGAAATAAAGATTGTGGGATGATTGTGAATTTGTGATGGTTTTGGGGCATGAGATAATCAAACTCACGACTGATCATCAACTTCTTTTGGGAAGAAAAGTTCACCCTTTTTGCTATGTATCAAACCAATGCTTTAATTTTGTGCTAAGTATCACTGCTTTGATGAGCTGAGAGAGAAAATATTATGTTGCAAATATTGTAAAAGTCATATATTGAAAAATACAATTCCCAAAAATACGAAAAATATGCCATTGGTTTTTTTTTTTAAATATCTACAATTAGACATCTGACATCCGTTTTGCTAGATTTTTTTTAGATAACTTTCTCCACATATATATGTATATATTTGATGATCTTTTTTCTCTTAGTTATTGTTAAGGAAACATATCGAAAAAAGATTGTGGGGTGAAATTTTATAGAGAGAGAAGTGGATGATCTTTAAGATCACCCTAAATGGTGCTCTTACTTCTTAGGTTGTACTACTATAAATATGGCTTTGTTGTACAATAACAATACCAAGAGCCAAGTCAGAGAAAGATCCTCCAATCAGTCACATATCAATAACAATCTCTCTGTAGAAAATAAAGAAAGCAATAATAAATTTACGCATAGGATCATTCATTATATAGGAGAGTAAGAATTAAGAAAGCAATTTGCAAACGAGACAAACTTCTAATATAAAGATCATCACCAAAAGCTGACATGAGTACATGTATAAGAAGCAAAGAATTAAAAGAAAATGAAAAGAAAAAAGAATCTAAAGAAACTTATAAGTTTAGTATTGACAAAGATTTTAATTAATTTGATAGATTAGCAAATAAACGATATGCAGAAAAGAGTGCAGCAGGTGTTAGAAAAACGAATGCCAAAACAGACATGCTGACGGAAGCTGCCACAAGTTCTAAGCCAACACCCGTGTATTCACTCCTTAATGCGACTGATATTGTTGCCCCAACTGATGCTGATGAAAATAACATGTACGCCAACACCTGCAAATTTTATTTACCAAACCAATGCAAGATAAATTTAGTTTGTAGTTGCTATATCCAAAATAAATTAGTAACTTCTAATCAATATAAGTAGCTAATGCTAAAAGTCATAATAACAATTTGATTTGCATATTATCATTCGACGCACAATTTTGGCCACTAATATTTATAAAAAAAGTTTAAACTTTATTCAAAAATATTGTAGGTAAGAACATATAGAAGTATATGATATCGTTTTACAATTATATAAAATGTAACTATTTTTGTTTTTGAGGGATCTATTTATGCTCTTTGTATCACTTAACTTCATCTTAGTGAGGGTCTCCATGTCAATATTAAGTTAAGCAAAAGCATATCAAAAATTTGATCCCTATATCATTACTATTATTATAGGTTAGGTTATAAATTAAACTTTCTCTATTTCCTTAAAATTGCAACACTCTAATATTTGTTTATCCCTATACCATTATTGTTATATAGGTAAGGTTATAAATCATACTTATCTCTTTCCTTGAAATTGCAACACTTTAATTTTTGCTCATTTGGCATAATTCACGTTGACCATTATTTTTTAATTAATATATCAATATAATATTATATAAAATGTTATTAAACTTGCCTCAATGTATATATTCAAAGTATAAACTAATTCAATATTAACAAATAATTAATTGAAAAATATAAATGGTAAAGGTGTGATGCGTTGACAAATATACAAGTCTATCTATTGCAATTTTTTTGAAAAAAAAAAAAAGATTTTTTTTTTAAATACAACTATATGTGACTATTATTAGATTTTGGATGAAGCAGTATAAGTTTTCGGGACACACTGATACTGGACGAGTTGTGAAAGAAATAGAGAAAATATAATATTGACCTGATCTCCACAGAAGTCAATCCAAAATGCAATCTTGCGTGGAATTACGTTTGTTTTGGTGCGAAGTTCGTGACCTTTTATCCCAACTTGCACTGTTGTATACACCGTCGCAAGGATTGCTATGCCAAGCAAATAACTGTGTGCCAGTGCCACATAAATAGAGAAGGTTCCAATTAAAAACACCCCATATATATATACCCTAAATTTGAATGATGTAAAGTAGAAGATGTAAATTTAGGGTGCAACACACTAATTATGTGATCATATGCTTTTAGTACTGGACGTTATTATTAGAATTTCACATATTAATATTGATTTTAATAAATTAATACTAAATCTTACTCATTGAAACTACAGGTGATAAAAAATGGGGCTGGACCATACTTTAGTACAAAAAATCATGTTAAATCCTACAAAATGAAGGTGGGGTTTTACTTTTTAGGCCACACATGAGATTTGGCCTAAAACTGTTGTTTTCAGGTCGTCTAAACTCACACTATTTTGATATTTTGAGGCTAGGCAGAATCGGACGAGCAGGCTTGAACATTCCTGATCAACTCTAAATGAAACTGAGTTTTACAAGTTAGAACTTATCTTTCGATTAGAACTAATAATCTTACTCATTTATACTCTAAAGTTGAATAGAACTGCAGGCCTTAAGTAGTTAAGTTATATTTCTTCCGCTACTGTAAAAAAAAAACTATACTTCTTATGTTTACTAAGTATACCTTAAAATTACTAACTAGTTCGTAAATGAATAATAATATCATATTACTCGTCAGTTTAAATATGTAAGAACTAGCAACTCTTAATTCTTTGATTCATAAGCTTACATGTTAAAGTCCATTTATGAGTTTTTCCTTTTATTTCAAAACATGTAGGGTTTTCTTTTTCTTCGCAAACGTCAAGATATCTCTTAATTGGTAAGGAATAATCGTTAAAAAAAAATTGTAGAAGGCTAAAAAATCAATTACCTTAACCCGGAATATACATAAAAGTCAGTGACACAAACCATAAGGATGAAAGAGAGGCAAGAAAAGGCCAAAGCACATGCCCTAAAAATCAAAACCCATAACTTCATCCATTCCCCCTTCCAAATCTTCCCATCTAACTGTCTCGGGGAGTTCGATTCCGGTGTCACTCTAGCCCCGCCCTCGACATCACTACCCGGAGGCCGCGGAAGGATTGCGTCGGATTGCTTTGCTGGTGGTTGTTGCATTTTGTTCAGATTATAAGAGGAAAAGAAATCTTCTGAATAAAGGAGAAGAGGGGAAAATTAAGAGAAGTTGTTCAAGAACTACTACGTACACTATTTTTGTTTATATATATACTTAGCTTGTGCTCACCTATATATCATGGTTAAAAAGGTAAAATTATGGTCAAATGAAACTAAGATATATAAGAGGTATTGAGGTTTCATGGAATCTTTTAATTAGAGGACTCAAGGCTGTCTTCAAGTGGTTAAAGGATCTAAGCACGTGAATTATGGTAAAAATTATGTATCTTGATGATTAATCAGCGACTTTTAGCGTAGACTTGCTTGAATTTATAAAGCTTATATTTGACGTGATATCTAAATGTCTACAACTTGCATGGATTGAAATATTGAATACCTACATTTTTAGCCGTAATTATTATTCTTCGAACTAATATTGTTGAGTTATCCTAGTTGATAGAATATCATATATGATATTATTATGATAATAGACATCTAGTATTAGATCAAGATATGATTAAAGTTAATAAGATAGAATTAGTTGATATAGTTTATCTATTGTACAACTAGGAGTCTAGTTGGATATATTTTACGAGTTAGTGTTTATTGAGGTTTCCTAACCTTATAATATAAATACGTGACCAATATTGAGATTGATATTGGTTGCCAGATAAAAACTTAATGAAAAAATATTTCAAAGTAATAAAATGAACTTTAAAAGAAGGAAAATTGCTAAGCTCGCGCTGGTAACTCATATTCGATCAATGAATTAAGCTTCTTTCAGAAAAAATTTCAGAAAAATATTCATGAAGCTTTTGCTAAGACCAAAACCCACCAAAATGAATTATTTTCTGAATTGCAACTACTTGAGGAAAAATAATTCTTACCAAAATTCTCTGGCCAAATATTTACGCAATTGCTATATTAAATTAATGATATAGCATAATTGTCAGATTAAAGTATTAACTTTAGAAAGTCAACAGCATTATGCAAAGATGTAATAGTATTCCAGAAAGTCGTGAAGTGAATAACACATGAAACAGGTTGTAAGTCTAAACTGAAGGAAGACTTGGTCCAAAAACAATGAACAGATGAAACCAATAGCATGGTCTTATTGATCTCATTGCATTGTTTGAATGAGTGTTTTTTTTCTTGTTTAAACTATCTTATTGGCCACTTGCATCTAAGCTTCAACAACCATATAGAGTTCATACATTTGAGATATTGGGTGTTTGTGCTAACACCCTTACTAATATGTGAAACACTAAAAAAAATCACTCTATAGCGATGGACATAATTCGTCTCTAAATCGTCAAAATCCGTCGCTATATGTACTCAGAGATGGATTTAGAGACGGATTATGTATGTTGCTAAAGTCCTCGTCGCTAAACGAACTTAGAGACAGAATCCCAAATATCCGTCTCTAATTTAGCGTATCCGTTTTTAATTCCGTAGCAAAAAATTAGAGACGGATTTCAAAATCCGTAAATCCGTCTCTAATTTTATGGACGGATCTTGAAATCCGTCTCTAATTTTAGGGACGGATTTTTAAATCCGTCTCTAAACTTAGAGATGGATTTTGAAATCCGTCTCTAATTTTAGGAACGGTTCTTTTAAAATCACATATTGTTAGTTGTTCGGTTCAACCCACTCCCATTACCGGTCGGAATCTTGCTCTGGTCAACCCGGTATGGCTTTGTAGGCAAGGCTCTTGGAAGTAGGGGAAAGAGTAAGGGGGAATCCCCATTCCCAAGAATGGCAGTTGGTAGGAATCGAACCTGTGATTTCTAAGTCACAAGGAGAAACTCATACCAACTACACCAAGTACTAGCTACTCGTTTACTTTTACGTATGGAATTGATAATAATTGAAAGAAATATTAGAAACAGATCTTAAAAATCTGTCTCTAATTCAGAGGCGGTCTTAAAAAACCGTCTCTCATTCAGATACTGATTTGTATTTCCGTCTGTTGGAACACAAGATGACACTCAAGAAAGGGGGGTTGAATTGAGTGGATAAAACTAATCGATTTTCGCAAAAACACTCTTATAGCACAGTGACGTGCACTGTGTTATTCACTCGTAAACTCTCCGATTGATGTTTTTGCTCGAACGAAATGTATCAAACAATAAAACAATGAAATCAAATAATAAGACACAGGAATTTAACGTGGTTCAATCTCACCTCTGAGATCTACGTCCACACAAACTACTCTTTTATTATTTGAATCATAAAATACCAAACCCTTGATACAATTCGATTCCCCCACTACTAACTCTAGTAGTGCTCCCCAACACTTAACTCTAAGTGTTGCTACTCTCTTTAATATAAGAATTACAAAAAGAAAGATTCCTCACAAGCGTGCTTCTTATTCAAGCAAATAAATGATCGTTATAATCGTTGTTTAGAAACCTTAACTTACTAGAACTCTATGCCGTACACTGTGCTGTGGGAGTCCGTTTTTCAGCTCTCAAAATCTTATAATCACCAAATCTGAAAACGTCGTTTGCTATAATGATTTTTATCCCTTATATAATTCAATCAACTGAATAAGAATCCTTCTCCAAGATGTATTATCTTTTTGAACAATTATTTTTATTCCTAAAATAAAGGGATAGAATTCTTTTCCTATTCAAAATCAAATTTTATCTTTTATAAAAACTGATTTTTTCTTTTCCTTATAAGATAAGGATTCCTCCATATCTTATGCCAACTATTAATCAGTTATCCGAAAATCTTTACAATAAATATTTTCCTTTCAAAAGTAATTTTCGAAATTAAAAACTCCCCTTTTTATATTCTTTAAATATAGACACATGAAATTAATATAATTACCTATTTTCTCAACTCTAAGAAAATAGTTAACCATCCTAATTTCATATTTCTAATTTAGCACAAAGTTCCAATACGTTAATTACATTGCATAAACATGACTAAGAACATAACTACACCTAAGCTTCCATATCTTCAAGTTATTGATCTTTCATGAACATACAATCTTGATAGCTTTCTTAGATCAGTACTACACACATACATGTTATAGCATAAAGCGTTTATCATCATCAAAATAACATTGACTTAGAGTCACAACAAATTCCCCCTTTTTGATGATGACAAACAAATAATACTTCCCCCTCAAAATATGCACCATTAATCACATTAGGGAAAAATAACTCAACATCATTCACAAGTAACATGGTAACCAAGATAACCAATTCATTAGTCTAAGTATTATACCCATCTTCCCCCTTTTGACATTATCAAAAAGGAGAGCATCAACATGTTTCGCGAGTCAAAGTGAGATATAGTCAGTAAAATAATGCAAGTAGCTGAAGCAATAAATACTAAGGATGCTGGTGCTATGTCATAATCCAACTCACAATCCGAAGTCATTAAGCAAAAACTAATCCAACTCACAATCTGAAATTATGAAGCAAGAAATAATCAGGAAGGATCATGGCTGATAGCTAAGAAAGTAAGATAAAGAAAAGTAATGCAAGCTTGAAGATTTGGAATGGCAATTGGCTCAACAAGTGCTTAAACCTTCCTTTTCAGATTTTCAACTTCCGCAAATAACATCATAGGACTTTCTTCAATGTGGCACTGTGTGTGTTTCTGTGCCATTAAACAATCTATTCCCTTCAAAACATAATTGATCTTCGGATATTGATAAGTGCGCATTATAATATATTTATGTTCCTTTATTGTATTATAATATGTGTATTTATATTATTATTTTGATGCATTTTATATACTTTTAATACTATTAGATATAATATGCTATGTTTTTATTTTTATTACTAATATTACTTAATAATGCTATTTTTATCTAATGAGTACATTGGTCCAAGAACTCCAAGGCAAGCCCATTCATTTTCAACGTTAGCCCAAAAAGAAAAGAAGACCAAACAAAAGAAGAAAAGAAAAGAAAAAGAAAAAGAAGGAAATTAGAAGAAGGAAAAGGAAGGACGAAAAGAACAGAGGAACGGTTCCTCGTTCTGCCTTCTTCTCTTCGTCGCTCCTCGTTCCTTCATCTTCTTCACCGCCACACTTCTCCACCGCCACAACAACTCTCCACCAATCACGAAACAACCACAACTCATCAACAACTCGCCACCAATCAGACGGAGCACAGCAATTGCGGCGCTGCAATTCACGACCATTCAAAGGCGGTTTTAAGGACCGAAATCTTGGAGCCCAATCCTATTCTCTAATTGGTTCGAATCTCGCAATTTGAGGCGGCAAATTGGGTATAAATACCCAATTAAGGGTTCCGAAAATGAGATGCAACAATTCCACATAAATTTTTGAGAAAAAAAATCAGAAAATTTCGTGGGAGTGTCGAGCCATTTGGGGGTGCTCGAGTCCGACGTGAAGACAGCCATCGGGTGGAGTCTTAGCACACAACCGAGGTGTGTGAAGTTCAACCTTGAACGTAGGTGCGAAACCCGACTTTCAAAGGCGAATTTCCGGGCAAATACATAAGTTCTTCTCTTCTTTCTCTTGTACTTTCAAATTGGATTGATATATCTCGATTATATTTTTAGATTTCATTGTTGGTTTGAATTTATAGATTAGATTGAATTATTGAATTATAGTTTGGATTGAATGGTTGAATGTTAGTTGAAATTCAAGATTATTTGATCTTTGATACATGAGTTATATTTGTATGTATGTTTTAGATTTCAATATTATGCCTAGTTTGTTATCTTATTATGTATAAAGTTGAAACCTTTGCTAGTTATATGATTAAGCTTAGTCTAAATTGTATAACAACAAGTAGCAACTAGTTTAATTTAAGCCTGCAAAGATGGTTTTAAGTTCAAACTAGAATATAACTTGGACTAGTTATTTAAACATAAAGATATGATATGTTTAGATTAACTAGGGATTAATGATGTACTTCTAATTCTATAATGCTTCTAGTTTAATCATTGTAAGTTGCGAAATACTTGTAGTGATTAGATTAGTTTAGAATCAATGTTAGGCTTAGTTCAACGTTGATTAAAAGTAAGGAAGTATAGGGGAGTTTGGTTACTTGAACTCCTACAATTAATCTATCTAATTAAATCGTGGATTTATGAAATTGGAAATATAATCAAGGTTTGAAGTTTGTAAATCTCTAAAAGAATTATGAGCTTAAAAATGGGATTGTTTGTCATCACTTGTAAATATTAGGTTAGATTTATCTTTAGTAGTATTTAGATTTTTAGTATCATCTTGTAACCCCCCAACAAAAAACAATGTGAATATGTATATATTAGTAAATAACAAGTATATACTAATTAGATTCTCCTAATTAGTTGAACTTGGATTTTAGGAATATATAAACCTCTCCGTGGGATCGACCCTTATTTATCGCTGTACTAAACTTAAATAATACTAATGTGGATGAAATAAGGTTTTTAATTTGTACGCATAACGACACGTACCAAATTTTGGCGCCGTTGCCGGGGAAGTTTATGATATTCTTTCCATAAAGTTTAACTGAGATACTAATTTTTGTTATAGAATTTAGTTGATAAAATGACTAATAGTACCTATTATCTTGGTATTCTAAAGAAAGCTTGACTAGGTGGAGATTTTTTAGCTTATAGTATGTTTGTTAACTTCTTTTTGCATACTATGTGCTTAGTTATTTCTTTCTCGTTGACTTTTATTTGGATTAATCAAGGTGACAAGGGTAACTTCTAACATTCTAATAATACTTTCATTGATTTTGTTTCATAATATTGTTTAGTGAATTTCCTATATGTACTTGAGTCTCTGAGTAACTCTTTAATTTAGATGTCATGCTATTACTTGAAGAGAATATCACTTGCTATTGCTTGTTATACTCCATGCTATACTATACTAGGCTATGAAATCTACCTAGGCAAGAGTCTAGTGATTCTAATGTAGCCTGAACTTACTTTGCTTTGATTTTCATTACGAGTAATCACCTACATGCCAATCTAGTTATATCTTGTTGTATTACATGGAGCTATCTAACTAGAGTTTATGGAGGCATTACTTGATTTTATCTGAATTATTAGGCCATCCAGAAGTGGCTAAAGTATTCTTATTATAGCTTTTGTGATGCTATTGGATAAAGTTTCATAGTCACTCTTTTATTGTCATTCTCAATGAGCTTTCTTGATATGATTTACTAAATACCTAGAATGATTGCAACTGTGAGTTAGTAGTGTTAGATTTAAATATTTTAGGAACATGAACATAGGATTAACTCAGTCATGGGATTGCTTGATTGCGCTCAACTTGGCGTGCTGAAATTTGTTTTGTAAGTAATCTAGCTGATGGATATAAGTTTGTTCATGTTTAAGCCACGAAAGTTATACTATTTTAGACGACGATCGTATAAGATAAAAACAATCATCACATGAGTGGTTTGTTTACAGATATTAAATTATATACTTGTTTATTTGGCATCTCTAAGCTTAACCATAGAGCATAACATGTTGACTATTGATCATAATATGAGATTATATATGCTGGTGAAACAAGTAAACAAAGTTTATGACACCATCTCGTGGTATTATGTGTTACAATTATGTAGAAAATATGTCATA
Organism: Beta lomatogona; assembly: GCA_947646795.1. NCBI lineage: Eukaryota > Viridiplantae > Streptophyta > Magnoliopsida > Caryophyllales > Amaranthaceae > Beta > Beta lomatogona. Next base: position 188,757 of record CANSNZ010000360.1, read on the forward strand.
CGATGTGAAAAGCTAATGTTAGATGGATACATGTATGGATTGAAAATATGAATCCCAATAAAGGAAAGAAATTTGGTTGCATATATCGTATGAGTTTATATAGCCCTGTTTTGTGCTCAAGATGTTAAGAATGGACTTACTTTGAACATGAAATTTCTAGTGAAATTATGAACTTTAAAGATAGGGCTAAAAAGAGTAGATGATTGTTTTTTGAAGGTTTCATAGATTTGAACTTTCTTTTCTATAGAGTAATATGGTTTCACATTTTATACACTTTGATTTATATACACGTCTCATGGGATTATAATGATTAGTTAGAACCATCTTCTTATGGATTGTAAGTAACACTTCATGTTAAGAGTTCGTATTTTAAGTTCTTGTTTCTGAATTTATTTGTTCTGTGTTACAAGTATGGTTCTAGATTGTCAGGTTATTGAGGTGTTCTTACTTATTAGATTCCTATTTAGCACTTTTAAAATTTCACAAGGTTTGGAAGTTATGTAAGAAGAGTGATCAACTTCTTATACTCCAATATTTCTATTTTGTGCTAGCTAGTTTGGATCTTTGTCGGATCATGATTATAAAAATAAAGAACAAGCTAATTATTATGAGATTTAAGATTTAAAAAGAAGAAATATCCTCGAGTGAGTCTCGAAAAAAAAAAACATACATGTCTTGCTTACTTATACACTACTTTGCTTAATTCTTGAGCTCGAAGTTAAATAGTCTTTACTCTTTATAGCTAAAGTAGTTTCAAGTTGCTAGTTGCTTTTATATATGCTAAATCCGAAATCCGATATATTGAATGACTTTGATGATCGAAACAAATCAGAAAATTGTAATTGCAAATATAATACTAAGCTAAGGTACAAGCTAGTGTTTGGATTTTTTATTTTATTTTATGTACAACTGTGTTTTCATATTCTATGATCAAGCTAATATATTGCAGTTTGAAGAATATATTATGAGGAGCTACATGAAGCTTGATCTAGAAGTGGAAATGTCGAGCCAACGACGTAAACCAAGGCGCTGCTTAGGAGGCAACCCAAGACAATTTCAGATTTGCTTTCTTAAACTCTTTGTTTAGTTTGTTTTTATTTAGAGTGTGTTTTTTCATTTTATTTTGAACTTGTGAATTGTTTTTTAGAATTTTCATTATATCTTCCACATTTTCAATGTTACATTGAGGACAATGTAAGGTTTAAGTGTGGGGGAGAGGTTACTATTTGCTGTTACATGAAGTATGTGGAATTTGATGAAATTTTTTCATTTTTTCGAATTGAATTGCTATGGATTATGGAGAATATTGTAGCTGGAGTTACGTTGGTATTTTTGAGGAGAATGGTGAATGTTGGTGTTGGAATATTATATGGATAGTATATTGGATTGAAACAAGTTGAATTGGATGCGTAAAATTTTTTGATTTGTCCATATTATAGGGGAAATGCTGCCGAAATTTCTGTAGAAATTTCTAAATTTGGACTAAAAATAATTATTGAATTGTTGTTTGCGTTATTCGGTTATATATAAAAAATCATGAGCATGTAGTTTTAGGTGCATTTAATTGTTGTTTATGTGTTATGCATTAGTTTCTGGTAAATAAAACCAACCTCTTAGTTTCTTTTTGAAAAAAAAATTGAATAAATGAAGAAGTTCGTCAAGAAACTCTAATCTAACTATGTTTTGAAATAAAATATGTTTTCGAAAATAAAAAGTTTTGGGAATTGTTAACATTTTTAGTTCAAGAATAATCAAGTTTGAAGGATTCATAACACGATTAGATAAACAATCTCATGTTTATAGCTAGTTAGTGTAGTCATTCCCTTGGTTGTAACTATGACTAGATGGATAGACCAAAATAACCTGTGAGATTCTGAGCCTAACAAACTGAGATATACATATTAATCTCATATTTTTCTTTCATGTGTGATGTTCTTCCATCTCTCTAGAACTTGCATTGATACTCTTCAAAATTATATTGACTCATGTTGGCATGAAGAAAAAGGTATTTCTTTTGTTATAAACTACATAACCAAATAGCCACCTTTTATATTACATCCTTTCTGAACCCCTTTGAGCCTAAAAACACTATTATTTTGTTTATCCTTCATTATAAACTATAAAAAAAAAAAAAAAAAAAAAACATTAAATACATTCATAACCTAATCTTTTGAGCTAATTGAGCATGGTTGTTAATGGAGTAAAAGCTAAGTGCGGGGATGTTTCTATAAACGGTGTGGTTATAGCATTTGAAGTGTTGATTTGTGCAAGTTGTATATTTTAATCTTGTTATTCTATGAAAAACAAAGAAAAAAATGATAAGAAAAAAAAATGAACGAAATGAAAAATGAAAATATGTGAAGAAAAAAAGTCAAGTGTGATATGTAGCTACAAATGATGATGTAAATAAGCGTTTTGTATATCAAAGTCAAAATACAGGAAATTGTGCTGATTCGCAATGGCAGAAGGTTGAAGTACTCTGTGAGAGTTATTTTTGCTCCCTCTTATCCGGAAAGGGAGGAGTTATTAAGTTTTTGCTCCATTTGGTTCAAAGCCATCTAGTCCACATATCTTTAAAAATTTCCTACCTTTAACCATAGCCCCCATATAACATAAAAAGTCCTTTTGATTTATGTCTGGCATGTTGTCTAATAATAGTGGAGAATCGAGAAGATATGCAAGCTTATGGCAGAGTTTTGGCCATCGGAATTGAACCTTGAGTGAAATACATAAACCCTTTCAAACACATGAGTGACGAGTGATTATTTTTTCTGTGAGGGTCAATTTATTAAAATCATGGTTCTATGACGTGAATACTCACTGGTACCTATCAAATGTTGAGAGAGTATATCTATGATATGTTATGAATTTTGACGATTTGGTTGTTCTATGTTGATAATGTGACATTCCTGTTAACATCTTACTTGAGTTTTTACTAACTAATATAAAACATTTTAGTTTCTTGTTCGACTTTTCATTGATTCAGTTTTAGAATCAAGAAATAGAGAGGTGGTGTTATGTTTCATAGTTGCATACAATTAGAGTTTGATCGAGGACGATCAAAGAACTAAGTGTGGGGGAATTTGATAAGTGCGCATTATAATATATTTATGTTCCCTTATTGTATTATAATATGTGTATTTATATTATTATTTTGATGCATTTTATATACTTTTAATACTATTAGATATAATATGCTATGTTTTTATTTTTATTACTAATATTACTTAATAATGCTATTTTTATCTAATGAGTACATTGGTCCAAGAACTCCAAGGCAAGCCCATTCATTTTCAACGTTAGCCCAAAAAGAAAAGAAGCCAAAGAAAAAGAAAAGAAAAAAAAAAGAAGGAAATTAGAAGAAGGAGGTGCGAAATCCGAATTTCAAGGGCCGAATTCTTGGAGCCCAATCCTCTTCTCCAATTGATTCGAAAATCACAACTAGGGCGGCGGAAATTGGGTATAAATACCCAATTAAGGGTTCCAAAAATGGATGCAACAATTCCACAGAAAATTAAGTAAGAAAATCAGAGAAATTTCGTGAGGTTTCAGGGCCAACTTGGGGCGCGAGGTCGACGAAGAAGGCAGCCTTAGGTTGGAGTTCTAGCACACAACCGGGGAGGTGAGATTCAAGCTTGGACGAAGGAGGTGCAAAATCCGAATTGCAAGGGCGAATTTCCGCCACAAAATTTGGTACGTGTCGTTATGCGTACAAATTAAAAACCTTATTTCATCCACATTAGTATTATTTAAGTTTAGTACAGCGATAAATAAGGGTCGATCCCACGGAGAGGTTTATATATTCCTAAAATCCAAGTTCAACTAATTAGGAGAATCTAATTAGTATATACATGTTATTTACTAATATATACATATTCACATTGTTTTTTTTGGGGGGGGGGGTTACAAGATGATACTAAAAATTTAAATACTACTAAAGATAAAACTAACCTAATATTTACAAGTGATGACAAACAATCCCATTTTTAAGCTCATAATTCTTTTAGAGATTTACAAACTTCAAACCTTGATTATATTTCCAATTTCATAAATCCACGATTTAATTAGATATATTAATTGTAGGAGTTCAAGTAACCAAACTCCCCTATACTTCCTTATTTTTAATCAACGTTGAACTAAGCCTAACATTAATTCTAAACTAATCTAATCACTACAAGTATTTCGCAACTTACAATGATTAAACTAGAAGCATTATAGAATTAGAAGTACATCATTAATCCCTAGTTAATCTAAACATATCATATCTTTATGTTTAAATAACTAGTCCAAGTTATATTCTAGTTTGAACTTAAAACCATCTTTGCAGGCTTAAATTAAACTAGTTGCTACTTGTTGTTATACAATTTAGACTAAGCTTAATCATATAACTAGCAAAGGTTTCAACTTTATACATAATAAGATAACAAACTAGGCATAATATTGAAATCTAAAACATACATACAAATATAACTCATGTATCAAAGATCAAATAATCTTGAATTTCAACTAACATTCAACCATTCAATCCAAACTATAATTCAATAATTCAATCTAATCTATAAATTCAAACCAACAATGAAATCCAAAAATATAATCGAGATATATCAATCCAATTTGAAAGTACAAGAGAAAGAAGAGAAGAACTTATGTATTTGCCCGGAAATTCGCCTTTGAATGTCGGGTTTCGCACCTACGTTCAAGGTTGAACTTCACACACCTCGGTTGTGTGCTAAGACTCCACCCGATGGCTGTCTTCACGTCGGACTCGAGCACCCCCAAATGGCTCGACACTCCCACGAAATTTTCTGATTTTTTTCTCAAATTTATGTGGAATTGTTGCATCTCATTTTCGGAACCCTTAATTGGGTATTTATACCCAATTTGCCGCCACAAATTGCGAGATTCGAACCAATTAGAGAAGAGGATTGGGCTCCAAGATTTCGGCCCTTAAAACCGCCTTTGAATGGTCATGAATTGCGGCGCCGCAATTGTTGTGCTCCGTCTGATTGGTGGCGAGTTGTTGATGAGTTGTGGTTGTTTCGTGATTTGTGGAGAGTTGTTGTGGCGGTGGAGAAGTGTGGCGGTGAAGAAGATGGAGGAAGAACGAGGAGCGAAGAAGAGAAGAAGGCAGAACGAGGAACCGTTCCTCTGTTCTTTTCGTCCTTCCTTTTCCTTCTTCTAATTTCCTTCTTTTTTTTTCTTTTCTTTTCTTCTTTTGTTTGGTCTTCTTTTCTTTTTGGGCTAACGTTGAAAATGATATGTTTAGATTAACTAGGGATTAATGATGTAGTTCTAATTCTATAATGCTTCTAGTTTAATCATTGTAAGTTGCGAAATACTTGTAGTGATTAGATTAGTTTAGAATCAATGTTAGGCTTAGTTCAACGTTGATTAAAAGTAAGGAAGTATAGGGGAGTTTGGTTACTTGAACACCTACAATTAATCTATCTAATTAAATCGTGGATTTATGAAATTGGAAATATAATCAAGGTTTGAAGTTTGTAAATCTCTAAAAGAATTATGAGCTTAAAAATGGGATTGTTTGTCATCACTTGTAAATATTAGGTTAGGTTTATCTTTAGTAGTATTTAGATTTTTAGTATCATCTTGTAACCCCTCCCCCCCCAAAAAAAAACAATGTGAATATGTATATATTAGTAAATAACATGTATATACTAATTAGATTCTCCTAATTAGTTGAACTTGGATTTTAGGAATATATAAACCTCTCCGTGGGATCGACCCTTATTTATCGCTGTACTAAACTTAAATAATACTAATGTGGATGAAATAAGGTTTTTAATTTGTACGCATAACGACACGTACCAAATTTTGTGGCGGAAATTCGCCCTTGCAATTTGGATTTCGCACCTCCTTCGTCCAAGCTTGAATCTCACCTCCCCGGTTGTGTGTTAGAACTCCAACCTAAGGCTGCCTTCTTCGTCGACCTCGCGCGCCCCAACCCGAAACCTCACGAAATTTCTCTGATTTTCTTACTTAATTTTCTGTGGAATTGTTGCATCCATTTTCGGAACCCTTAATTGGGTATTTATACCCAATTTCCGCCGCCCTAGTTGTGATTTTCGAATCAATTGGAGAAGAGGATTGGGCTCCAAGAATTCGGCCCTTGAAATTCGGATTTTGCACCTCCTTCTTCTAATTTCCTTCTTTCTTTTTTTTTTCCTTTTCTTTTTCTTTGGCTTCTTTTCTTTTTGGGCTAACGTTGAAAATTAATGGGCTTGCCTTGGAGTTCTTGGACCAATGTACTCATTAGATAAAAATAACATTATAAAGTAATATTAGTAATAAAAATAAAAACATAGCATATTATATCTAATAGTATTAAAAGTATATAAAATGCATCAAAATAATAATATAAATACACATATTATAATACAATAAGGGAACATAAATATATTATAATGCGCACTTATCAAATTCCCCCACACTTAGTTCTTTGATCGTCCTCGATCAAACTCTAATTGTATGCAACTATGACACATAACACCACCTCTCTATTTCTTGATTCTAAAACTGAATCAATGAAAAGTCGAACAAGGAACTAAAACGTTTTATATTAGTTAGAAAAACTCAAGTAAGATGTTAACAGGAATGTCACATTATCAATTTAGAACAACCAAATCGTCAAAACTCATAACATATCATATATATACTCTCTCAACATTTGATAGGTACCAGTGAGTATTCACGTCATAGAACCATGATTTTAATAAATAGACCCTCACAGGAAAAATATCACTCGTCACTCATGTGTTTGAAAGGGTTTATGTATTTCACTCAAGGTTCAATTCCGATGGCCAAAACTCTGCCATAAGCTTGCATATCTTCTCGATTCTCCATTATTATTAGACAACATGCCAGACATAAATCAAAAGGACTTTTTATGTTATATGGGGGCTATGGTTAAAGGTAGGAAAATTTTAAAGATATGTGGACTAGATGGCTTTGAGCCAAATGGAGCAAAAACTTAATAATTCCTCCCTTTCCGGATAAGAGGGAGCAAAAATAACTCTCACTGAGTACTTCAACCTTCTGCCATTGCGAATCAGCACAATTTCCTGTATTTTGACTTTGATATACAAAACGCTTATTTACATCATCATTTGTAGCTACATATCAGATATACTATAATCCAAAAGGATGATCTACAAAACTTGATAATGTTTTTCATCTGTGAATTGAACTCTAAGATTTTATGTCTTACTCTCCTTTTCTTTTTTTTAATGAAGGAGAAGCAGACCATACAATATTACTAGAGTCAATCAATAAGAGATCAAAGATAATAAGTTAATTCGGACCTCATTTTCTTTTTGATGCATCTCCTGGCACTGTGCCTTGCACAGTGTGAATCAGTATTTTTCATTCTTTCACGTATTTATGTTTCATTCCAACGTTTTCATGTTCCCCCTTAACTGATGCGTCTTTTTCTTCCATCATCTTATCAAGATGTTCTTGCCCCATAAATTATCATTAATCAAGATTAAAAGCACTTGTTGAACTTTGGATCGATGGGTGAGGAAAAGAAGGATAATAAAAGGGAAATGACGATAAGGTGAGACATATGAAAGAAAGAAATAATGAGGCACAAATGTCAAACTCTTAAATAGAAAATCAGAATATCGGGATAAAGATCAAGCTTGACATAGGAGAAAGAATTAGCATTTCATAGCTCAATAATTCGGCAACTTAGGATCATATAGCTCATTAGTTTGGCAATTTAGGATCATGACATTAGGACAGCATCATTAGACCATTACGAGACTTTTTATATCAAGTAGACTTTTTCTCATAGTATTTCACAGACATGCACTCCTACTCCAATTAACATATTTAAAGGAGGACAACAAGCATAATACTCAACTAATTTCCAGATATTAATCCCAAAGCCACGAATTATCTTGTAAAACACTTATGCATGAATTCAACAAAATTACCTCGATTACACAATTGTGATGTGCTCAACAAATTGTGTTTCAAACCACTTACCAACATCACATTCTCTATGAAGTGTGTTAGGGATTTACCGACGTTTCCAATACCACTTATTTCTCCCTTTTTGTTGTCGCCAAATGTAACACAACCTCCATGGTAGGCTACTAGTGAGAGGAATTGAGATTTATCACCAGTATGTCTTGAGCAACCACTGTCGAGATATCATAGGCTGCTTCCTCTCACGTTTGCTTGCAAAAAGATCACTTGTTAATTATCAAAAAAAAAAAAAGATCACTTGTTAATTTTAGGAACCCAAATCTATTTGGGTCCCTTTTTCTTTCGTTGAGCTTCTAATAAGTCTTTTCTAACCCATATTTGAGTTACATACTTTACATTTTTCGTAACACTCTTTTTCTTGACATTACAATTATCCATAAGATGTCCATTCTTTCCATCGAAGTTGCAAATCAAATATTCAGGTAGATCGACATATTTTCTTTTACGAAAGTCTATTTCAAAATTTTTGGCACCGTGTCTTACACTGTGCCTCTGGTCTGTATATCCTAAACCAATTCTGTTTCGATTGCTAGTTGTACAGGAGATATAGTCTAAGGCTTTTGGACCATCTAGCCATTTTTCATACATTTTCTGAGCAATAGTCAATTGTGATTCTAATAATTCAACAGAAGTGTTTAGATCGCTATTTCTTTTTCTCGAAATTTCCAAATCTCTTTTAACTTTATCAAGTTCATCACTTACCTTGGCATCATGAGGTAGCATAAGTGGAACAATTCTGGATCTTTGTCTTGATTCTTTCAACTCAGTTAACTCATGTTTTAACGATTCAATTTGATTTTCAAGATCAGAATTTTTAGCCTCTAGCACAGTGTATGGCACAGTGTTATTAACAACTTCTTTTGTGAGAGACTTTTCGTACCTTAAAGCATTTAACTCAACATTTTTCTCTTCAACGGTTTTTTCAAGTTCATCAGTCTTCTTCATCAGTTCTTTACAGTCCTTTAATAAATCCTTATATTCCAATTCCAACCCAATCTTTTGCTTAGTTAAATTTTTTCCTTCCTTTTTCATGATTGAAAAATCATCATTCATTTCTTGACAATCATCAATGATATTTCCAAGCAAAGTAACAAGTTGGTTTTTTGAAAGAAGATGTATTGAAGGTTTTAGAGAAAGGAGACTTACCTCACTGTCTTCAGTTTCATCTTGGGAGTTCGAACTTTTCGCCATTAGACACAAGTAAGAGTCGTCCTGGCACTGTGCCCTTCTCTGTAATGTCTGTACAGCATTCAGACATAATTTTTCTTCATAGCACTGTGCATCTGACTGTTCTTCATCAGAATCCGAATCTCTCCAAACGGCAGCTATCATAGCCTTTTTGAATTCTTTCTTTGGGCTTCTCATCATCCCATAAGGGACATTCCTTAATCATGTGATTGAAATCTCCACACTTGAAACAACAGGGTTAGTAGCACTTTTCTTAAAGTTCGAGGTAGTACTCTTATCTTTGAAATTTCCACTTTTTCTAGGATTGTTATTTTTGTTCTTTTTGAGAAAATTTTTAAATCTCCTAGTAAGAAAATCAACATCATCATCGCTATCACTATCTTCACTTTCCAATTCAATTCTCAAGGCTAGACCTTTATTTTTTGGTTCATTAGTTTTAGAATCTAAAACAAGTTCATGAGTCATTAATGATCCAATAAGTTGTTCTAGTGAGAGTTTTGTCAAATCTTTAGCTTCTTGAATAGCAGTTATTTTAGGGAGCCAACGATTTGTTAAACTTCTTAACACCTATCTCACTAAATCTTCAGAAGGATAGATTTTACCTAGAGAACGCAATTCATTAGTGATTAATGTAAATCTAGTGAACATCTCTTTTATTGATTCTTCCTTATTCATAGTAAACAGGTCATATTGTTGCACAAGTAAATCAATTCGAGATTGTTTTACCTCATTCGTACCTTCATGGGCCAATTCTAGAGTATCCCATATCTCCTTTGCTGTAGAGCATGCCGAGATCCTTAAGTATTCATCAGGTCCAATTCCATATTGGAGAATACTCATAGCTTTGTAGTTCTTTTCGGCTTTTGCATAGTCGACCGAATCATAGTCATCTTCATCCTTGTCGACCATCTTTCCTTCAGCATTTTTGGTTTGTATAAGGATTGGTCCTTTTCTTATGACTATCCAGCATTTATAGTCCAATCCTTGTATGTAGATACTCATCCTAGCCTTCCACCATCTGTAGTCCTTTCCGTTGAAAATTGGACACTTTGTATGTCTATCTCGAGAGTCATCTTACATGTTCATGACTTCTATTCTCTAGGGATGAGCCTTTCGAGAATAGCCTGCTCTGATACCACTTGTTGGAACACAAGGTGACACTCAAGAAAGGGGGGTTGAATTGAGTGGCAAAAACTAATCGATTTTCGCAAAAACACTCTTACAGCACAGTGCCGTGCACTGTGTTATTCACTCGTAAACTCTCCGGTTGATGTTTTTGCTCGAACGAAAATGTATCAAACAATAAAACAATGAAATCAAATAATAAGACACAGGAATTTAACGTGGTTCAATCTCACCTCTGAGATCTACGTCCACACAAACTACTCTTTTATTATTTGAATCGTAAAATACCAAAACCTTCATACAATTCGATTCCCCCACTACTAACTCTAGTAGTGCTCCCCAACACTTAACCCTAAGTGTTGTTACTCTCTATAGTATAAGAATTACAGAAAGAAAGATTCCTCACAAGCATGCTTCTTATTCAAGCAAATAGAGGATCGTTATAATCGTTGTTTAGAAACCTTAACTTACTAGAACTCTGTGCCGTACACTGTGCTGTGGGAGTCCGTTTTTCAGCTCTCAAAATCTTATTCTCACCAAATCTTAAAACGTCGTTTGCTATAATGATTTCTATCCCTTATATAATTCAATCAATTGAATAAGAATCCTTCTCCAAGATGTATTATCTTTTTAAACAATTATTTTTATTCCTAAAATAAAGGGATATAAATCTTTTCCAATTCAAAATCCAATTTTATCTTTTATAAAAACTGATTTTTTTCTTTTCCTTATAAGATAAGGATACCTCCATATCTTATGCCAACTATTAATCAGTTATCTGAAAATCTTTACAATAAATATTTTCCTTTCAAAACTAATTTTCGAAATTAAAAACTCCCCTTTTTATATTCTTTGAATATAGACACGTGAAATTAATATAATTACCTATTTTCTTAACTCTAAGAAAATAGTTAACCATCCTAATTTCATATTTCTAATTTAGCACAAAGTTTCAATACGTTAATTACATTGCATAAACATGACTAAGAACATAACTAGACCTAAGCTTTCATATCTTCAAGTTCTTGATCTTTCATGAACATCCAATCTTGATAGCTTTCTTAGATCACTGTTACACACATACATGTTATAGCATAAAGCGTTTATCATCATCAAAATAACATTGACTTAGAGTCACAACATTGTCTCTAAATTAGAGACGGATTTGAATTTCCATCTCTAATTTAGAGACAGATTTGAATTTCTGTCTCTAAAGTGCATTATAAAAATATCTACTTGTCTAAATTAGAGACAGATATAAAAATCCGTCCCTAATTTATAGACGGATGTATATATCCGTCCCTAATTTAGAGACGAAACTATATATATATATAATACATGATCGTTTAAATTAGAGACAGATTTTCAAATCCGTGTCTAAATTAGAAACGGGAATACAAATCCATCTCTAATTTAGAGATGGATTTGAATTTCCGTCTCTAATTTACAGACGGATTCTCTAAAGTGCATTATAAAACATATCTACTTGACTAAATTGGAGACGGAATTAAAATTCATTTCTAATTTACAGACATAAATAAAAATCCCTCCCGGATTTAGAGACGGAATTTGAAAATCCGTCTCTAAATTAGAGACGAAATTTAAAAACCCGGAATTTAAAAATTTGTCTCTAAATTAGATATAACTTTTTTGACAAAGTCTGAAAAAATTGGTAAAACACACCGGAAACGGAATTTATAATTTCGTCTCTAACTTAGAAACGGATTTTAAAATCCGTCTCTAACTTAAGGACGAATTTAGAATCCGCCTCTAACTTAGGGACGGATTTTAAAATTCGTCTCTAATTTCGAGACGGATTTAATCCGTCTCTATAATATTTTAGAAACGGATTATTAATTTTCCATCTCTAAATTAGAAACGAATACAAATCTGTTTCTAAAATTTCGTCGCTATATGAGCGTTTTTTTGTAGTGAAACTAGTATTTTGGCCCAGACTATGCCCCGAGTCAGTTACAATTATCAAATATATTATTATTCATAAATTTCATAATTGATTTTATTAGCTTTTCGTAATTTTCTGTCTAGTACGAAATTGAAAAATGGACGTTATGGCATATTAGATTGTTTTTTAAAAAAATTCCCAAGGGATTGGGGATAAAATAACAATTTCAACAGAATTGGTGTAATGGAATGTTACTACCTTAGTTAATAAAAGCGTTAGAGATCACAAAGCTTGTGATTTACTCACTCCGTTTCATTTTAATCTACACGCTTTGACATTTTACACTATTCAGAAAATTTCACTTTGACCATCATTTGTGATTTATACGCGGATGAAAATATAGTCAGGTGGGATCTTGTTAGATTCATCCTAACATGTATTTTATTAATATGTACTTTTTATAATTTTTACAAATACAAAACTAAAGATATATGTCCTCAAAGTTTTGCATTGGCATGCGTGAAAAGTGTAAGTGTGTAGATTAAAATGAAACGGAGGGAGTATGTCTTTATAGTTAAATATAATTATAAGACTTTATTATGTTTTACTTTGAAACATTAAACATTGAAATTGTAGTGTATTGATGGTTAAACTCTCACCTTTCATTTTAAAGGTTATATGTTCCATTCCTAATAGTTACACATTGTTAATATTATTAAATGAGATCACAAAGATGTGCATTAGAAGCTTGAGAAAAGTGTCGCGTGGCTCATTTGGGCATATGGCGTCATATGGGGCTCAATGTGTGTGTATGGTGTGGAAATGAGGTTGGGTGAAGCTAGTTTGTCAAATAGCTGATTTGCAGGCCCGCCCGATCGAGTCGGGCAGTGCCGCCTGATCGGGCGGGGTCGATCGCCTTGGCAGAGCTGTGGAAATAGAGCGTCCGATGGTATGGGGTAGTCTCGCTCGATCGGGCGAAGTACCGAACTACCGGGCGAGCGACCGGGCGAAGGTCGCCCGATCGGGCCTGAGAGCAGATCTTGTTTGGCAATATTGGCCGCCCGATCGGGCGGAGGTTAATTTGACGCGGAGGTGCGATTTTCCGAGTTAAGTTATAATTAGGTTTAACCTAATGCGATAATTAGACTATTATTCATTATTATTCTAAGATTCAATAGAGGAAAAGTTAGAGAGAGATCTTGGAGAGCTTTTGTAACCTTCTTTTGAACATTCATCAATTACTAGTGCATATTCGTGGTTTTTCTCCCAGTTCTTGGGTTTCCACGTTAAAAGTTCTCTTGTGTCTTTTATTGCTTTTGTTCTTTCGTTGTTCTAGTATTGTTTGCTATTACTTGCTAGATTGCTATTCAATAGGACCTACAAGTGGTATCAAGAGCCTGTTCGGATTATTGTCTAGATCTAGAAGTGATTAACAATGGAGGATGCGAAGATCAGAATTGAGAAGTTTGATGGCACATATTTTGGATATTGGAAGATGCAAATTGAAGACTTCCTATATCAGAAGAATATGTATCAACCCTTGTCTGAGATGAAGCCTGCAGACATTGATGAGGCAAAGTGGATGGTACTCGATAGCCAAGCACTAGCGGTGGTGCGTTTGACATTGCTCGGACTGTGGCCTTCAATGTCAAGGATATCAAAACAACAGCGGGATTGATCAATGCTCTGTCAGATATGTATGAAAAGCCCTCGGTTATGAATAAGGTATATCTGATGCGCCGTTTATTTGATTTAGAGATGAATAATGGTAGTTCTGCTGCTGAACATATTAATGAATTTAATTCGATAATAAGTCAGTTATCTTCGGTAAATATTGTCTTTGATGATGAAGTGAAAGCCTTAATTTTGTTGTCCTCCTTACCTGTTGCTTGGGAAACTGTACTAATTGTTGTTAGTAATTCTTCTGGTAAAGAAAAAGGGGTTTATGAGGTTGTCCGTGATCTGATTTTTGAGTGAGAGTATTCGAAGTAAGGAGAGTGGAGAATCATCTGGAGCATACAGTGCTGAGGGTAGAGGGAGGGGAAAATAAAAGGGGAAAGGAAAGAACTTTCAGGGTAGATCAAAGTCTAGGGGCCGGAGTAAGTCAAAAGGCATGGCTAGTATTACCTATTGGAATTGTGGTGAGAAGGGTCATTCAAAGATGGAGTGTCCACATCCCAAGAAGAAGGGTGGAAAGTCTGACCATAATGATAAACAGGACGATAGTGATAACTCATAGATTTATTCTGCATCGAATGAGATTGAGGATGCTTTGGTCCTAAGTGTTGATAGTCCCATAGAGTCGTGGATCCTAGATTCGGGGGCATCGTTTCACTCTTCACCTATGAGGGAGTTGTTTCATGACTTGAAAGCAAAGAAGTTGGGTAAGGTCTATCTTGCTGATGACAAGACCTTGGATATCATGAGGAAGGGTGATGTGATTATCAGGACTGCGAACGGGGGAATTTTAAAACTGCATGATGTTAGGTACATTCCAGGCCTAGCAATGAATCTGATTTTTGTGAGTCAATTGGACTCATGTGGCTACAAAACTATGTTATGTGAGGGGAAGTGGAAAATTTCCAAAGGTTCCATGATCTTGGCTAGAGGTACTAAGATGGGAACACTATACACTATTGCAGGGTGTACAGACATGGTTGTTGCAGCTACAGTGGATGAGACTAAGTTATGGCATACTAGACTTGGTCACATGAGTGAGAAAGGGATGAAGATTTTAGCTTGAAGTGGCAAATTGTCAGGGTTGAAATCAGTTGAATGGAATTTTGTGAGAGTTGTGTCTATGGCAAGCAGAAAAAGGTAGACTTTCACAAAAAAGCCAAGGAAGAGTTGAAAACTGAGAAGCTAGAGTTGGTGCACACTGATTTGTGGGACCTTCCCCAGTCAGATCCCTTGGAGGCTCACGTTACTTTGTTACTTTCATTGATGACTACAACGGGAAGATATGGATCTATTTCATGAAGAGGAAATCTGAGCTTCATGAGACCTTCAAGAAGTGGTAGGCTGAGGTAGAGAATCAGACTGAAAAGAAAATTAAGTGCATTAAGTCTGATAACGGAGGTGAGTATGAATTGGCAGAGCACACAAAGCTCTGTGAGGAGAATGGCATCATTCTGAAGAGGACTGCTCCAGGGAAACCTCGACAGAATGGAGTTGCTGAGAGGATGAACAGGGCACTGACTGAAAGGGCTAGAAGTATGAGGTTGCATGCAGGGCTACCTAAAACATTCTGGGCAGATTCAGTTAGTACAGCAGCTTAATTGATCAACAGGGGACCATCAGTTCCATTGAAGTTCAAGCTACCAAAGGAGGTTTGGAGTGGGAAGGAGGTAAATCTTTCTTTTCTGAAATTATTTGGTTGTGTTGCTTATGTTCAATCTGAGAAACGCGACAAGTTAGACCCAAAGGCTGTTAAATGTTATTTTATTGGGTATGGTTCAGAGAAGTATGGGTATTGGTGTTGGGAACCTAAAAGTAGGAAGATTTTGAGACATTGTGATGTTACGATTGATGAGACTAAGGTGTACAAGGATGTTTATGGTGATAAATCTGAGATTACTGAGCCAGTGGGAGTTCAAGAGGAGGAGTTTGTGGAGACTGAAGGCATTGATGGAAGAAATGTCATTGTTCCAGAACAGGTTGAGCAACATAGAGATGAGGCTCATACTCCTGCAGGGTCTAATTCAGATGAGTCAGATAACTCACAGCAAGGTAATTCAGATGGTGCTACTGTCACACCACCAAGAGGCTCCAGTCCTAGTACAGGGAGAATAGTCTCACAAGTTGACTTGAGAAAATTCGCAAGGGTGTCCAAAACACCTAATCGATATTGTCCTTCTACATTTTATTTGTTACTAACTGATGCAGGTGAACCAGAATCATATAAAGAAGCAATAAATTCGACTGACTCATCCAAGTGGGAGTTAGCCATTAAAGATGAGATGCAGTACCTGGAAAAGAATCAGACATGGGAGTTGTATACATTGCCTGCAAGAATGAGAGCACTTAGCAACAAGTGGATCTTCAGATTGAAGAAAGAGCCTGATGAAAGTGTCAGGTATAAGGCGAGATTCGTAGTAAAGGGGTTCCTACAACAGGAGGGCAGTGACTACAACGAGATATTTGCTCCTGTTGTGAAGTTGACTACTATACGTATCTTGTTGGCTATTGTTGCTGCTGAAAATTTGTTCTTATAACAGATGGATGTTAAGACCACGTTTCTACATGGTGATCTAGATGAGGAGATCTACATAAGCAACCGGATGGCTTTAAAGTTCGGGGAAAGGAGAATTTAGTGTGCAAGCTCAAGATGAGCTTATATGGATTGAAGCAGGCTCCGAGACAGTGGTACATAAAGTTTGACACTTTCATGTGTAGTAGCGGGTTCAAGAGAGCTGATAGCGATCATTGTTGCTATTTTCAGAGGTATGTAAATGATTATGTTTACTTACTTATGTATGTTGATGATATGCTGATTGCTGGTACGAGCATGGAGGTGATAAATAGTGTGAAGGGAAAACTGTCACAGAAATTTAAGATGAAAGATTTGGGTGAATCTACACAAATTTATTAGGTATGAGGATTTTCAGGGACAAGTCTACTGGCATGTTGAAGTTGTCTCAGGAAGATTACATTTTAAAGGTACTTAAGAGGTTTAATGTGGGAGATGCAAAACCCAGAAATTCGCTGCTTCCTAGCGACCACAAATTGACAAGGGAGCATACAGAAAAAGAAAAGGAGCGGATGGCCACTGTTCCCTATGCTTCGGCGGTTGGTAGCTTGATGTATGCCATAGTTTGCACACGGCCAGACATTGCTTTTGCAGTGGGAGTTGTGAGTAGATTTGTTTCTAATCCAGGTGAGAAACATTAGGATGCTGTGAAGTGGTTACTAAGGTACTTGAAGGGCATTTCAAGTATGGGGCTTTGCTTTTGGAAGAAAGGAATGAAGCTTGAGGGTTGTGTTGATGCTGATCTCAGTGGAGATGTCGATACTAGCAAAAGCACGTCAGGATATGTCTCTACTATTGGTGGTACTGCAGTGAACTGGATGTCCAAGTTACAGAAGTGTATCTCTTTGTCTACTACAGAGTCTAAGTATGTGGCTATGTCTGAGGCAGGTAAGGAGATGGAATGGCTTATTGGTTTTCTTGAAGAGATGGGCATTAAACAGGATAAAGTGGTACTTTACAGTGATAATCAAAGTGCAGTGCATTTGGCTAAGAATCCTATGTATCATTGTAGGACTAAGCACATTCGTCGGCGCTTTCACTACATCAAAAGTTTAGTGGAAAATGATGTGTTGTGTCTGGAGAAAGTGTTGGGTGCTAAGAACCCAGCGGATATGCTCACTAATAGTGTGAGTTGTGACAAACTAAGGTTGTGCCGAACCTTAGTTGGCCTTCGGTAACTGTTGATGAAGGTGGTGCTTTAGGAATTGAGATGAATGAAAGGATGATGATGGTATAAGGTATTCTTCACTTACACATATCTCCAAGTGGGAGATTGCTGGGCATATGGTGTCATATGGGGCTCAATGTGTGTGTATGGTTTGGAGATGAGGTTGCGTGAAGCTAGTTTGTCAAATAGTTGATTTGCAGGCCCGTCCGATCGAGTCGGGCAGTGCCGCCCGATCGGGCGGGGTCGATCGTCTTGGCAGAGGCGTGGAAGCAGAGCGCCCGATGGATATCTTCACAAAAACTTTAGGCAAACAACAATTTGATTTATTCTTTACAACTTGGGTATTCATAAGTCATAACCCCATTAGCTAACTCAGGAGTATTGCAAGTTCGAAACATTAGCTAGTCCAATGTTGTATAGGATTATGATTATAGAAGTATGTAGTAGTAATTATTGAGCTATAATAGAGCCGCCACGTCGTTTGTATAGATTGTGCACTTATTATTACTAGGTTGCAAAAATATAGTAGCTTTCTTGTGCAGTACCAAGTCAGAAAATTCCTCCAATTTCTCGCATTTCAATAACAATCTTTCCGTCGAAAAGAAAGCAAATTCGCAATCAATGTTTATGAATATTATGATCATTGGAGTGAAAGAAAGCAATTGGCCTGGCAAATGAGGCAAACTTCTAGTATAAATAATTAAACATCATCACCAAAAAGTGGCTTATATACTCTATAACATGAACAACTGGATAACCATCAAAAAAATGAACAATCACAAGAAGCAAATAAGAGAAGGGGAAGAGCAAGAAAAGAAACTTGATCGATGCTTGATTAATTCGCTACGACTTTTATCATACACTCGGTTGTACCGTGAGCATGGCGTAACTAGTTAAGACTGTTTTTATGCTCATTGCTCATTTGAAACCTCTAAATAAACAAAATTCGTACAATAAGAAAAGCTTCAAATGAGCAAAATAATATTAAGATGTGTCATACATATAGTTCACTCGAGTGTACAATAAATCCTCCATTAATTAGCTTAGTAGTTAACAATATGAATAAGTTTCTAGTTTCATAGATTAATTGGAGAAGAAACGACATGAAGAAAAAAGTGCAGTGGGTGCCATACAAATGAATGCGAAAATAGACATGCTGACAGATGCCGCCATTAGTTCTAAGCCAACATTCGTTAATAGCTCTCCCTTTAATGCGATAGATATCGCTGCCCCTGCTGATGATGAAGAAAATAACATGTATGCCAAAAACTGCAAAATTACAGAACAAAAAATTAAATAATTATGGAGTATGCACCTCAAATTTAGTCTTGGTAATAGAGTAAATGTAGAAATTATCGACGTAGGTTTAGAATATGTTTAGGATCAATTTTCAACCAAAGAAGTACAATTCGAGGAATCCAAGAAACAGACTTTTAATGAGACCTATTTTATAAAGCGTTATTAGAACTAAGATCATCTGAATTTGACATAAACTTTACTCTCTCCGTTCTATAATATAGTGCCTCTTGAAGGTCAAATTTTAAAATCTTTGACCAAATATTCTCATTAATATATACAAAACAACATACTCATGTAGGATCTTGTTAGGCTCGCCTCAATGTGTACTTTCGTAATATCAACTTTTTATATTTTTTTATTAATACGGAAATGAAGATATTAAAGGTCAAAGGTATAACTCAGAGATCGTGGAAAAAGAAAACAAGCACTATATTATGGGACGGAGGAAGTATTATTTTCTGGTCAAGCTAGAAAGCGAACCCTTAGTTATTTTTTGAAATACTAGATCTTTATGATTGGTAAACGAAATAGAGAAAGAGAATCATGATATTAACCTGATCTCCGCACAAGTCGATCCAAGCTGCAATCTTCGGTGAAATCACATCCTTTTTAGTGCGCAATTCGTGACCTTTTATCCCAACTTGTACTGCCGAATACAACGTCACAATGATTGCTACCCCAAGTAAATAACTGTGTCACAAGACAGTCCCATTTTCATGCTTAGTGTTAGAAACTCATGAGATCTCTCATTACAAAAAAAGATTCATGAGATTTCTTTTTTTGAAAGAAATCATGGGATTAAACAAGGCTATATTCACAAATTGTATTGAAAATTATCAAGTTACAATTTTAAGAAAATATTTATGATTACTTCTTAGAAATTCCATGTCAGTCTTAAAGCTAAAAACCTTTATTTTACACAATCCTTTAATTTTTACCAACTAAATTTATTAATGATCAAACACATGAATGGTGTGACAAAAAAGGACAATCATTTGTGAGATTGAACATAGTATAGGTCCATGTAGTGGGGGCTTGCTTTTACATGCCAAATTGTAAAAGACTTTATTCATACCAATTAAATAATAGATGATCAATTTGCATTATATAATTCCATTAATCAGGCATATATCTCCTTTCTGATACAATGGAAGCATATAAACTACCTTTTAACCAAATAATATTTTCTTTTATCCTAAAATCTATATATGTATATTCATCACTTTATAAATATGTTTATTGTATATTAAATTTTTTAAATTGGTGACATAACATCTTAGGTGTCGCTAGATATCAAATATATGTCGCAACCTTGTTCACTAGCTTTAGGATGGCTTTAGGATTCTACTTTATCTATTAGTTATAGTTACTGTATATGGTTATATTCATCACTTAAATAAATTAATATTAAATTATTATTTTTTGACAATAATAGTATCATTTTACATTTTTACTAGTCAATTTTGAAGTTCACTTATGTTACAATGAAGAGAGCTATATTTAAAAACAAGACTACTATATGAGTTTGGCAAAATAATGATTTCACTCCTTTAGGGGTTAATCGAGCTTGTGGGAGGTAAATGATGAAACCACCAAACCAATCCTACATCCTTGATTATCCTGTTGTAATAAAAATAACAAGTTAACAACTCAATTACCTGGGCCCTGCATATAGATAGAAATCAGTGACGGATGCCATAAGGATGAATGCAATGAACGAAAAGGCTAAAACACATGCCCTCAAAATCAAAACCCATTTCTTCATCCAACCCCACTTCCACTTCTCCCCATCTAACGATCCCTGAGCGTTCGATTCCGGCGTCGTCACTCCAGCCCCGCCCTCGACATCGTTTCGAGGAGGCTGTGGAAGTGTTACATCTCCTCGCTTCTCTGGTTGTTGCATTTTGTTCAAATTGGGGAGAAAACAAACAACTATTATAACAAGAAATTTAATGTAAGAACTACTACAGTCGTACCACGTAGTACGTACACTATATCTCTTATATATGTGTGATCGATTTCACCGATTATGGTAATAAATTTTGGTCAATGTAACTAAGATATATATGAGCTTTCATGGAACTTTCATTAGAGTAAAGGCTGTCTTCAAGGATCTAAACATGTGAATTGTAGTAAAAGTCATATATTTTGATCATTAATCAACGACTTATAGCGTAGACTTAGATTTTATAAAGCTTAAATTTGAAGTAATAACTAAAAGTCTATAACTTGCATGGACTGTAGACTTCTAGCTAGTACTAAGTAGTAATAAGTACATTGTTAACGTGAATTATTCTTTGATCTACAGTTTTCTTTCAATGTCGTAATACAATAACATAACTTACAAAAAAGTTATTGGTAAGCTAGCAATGACAGCTCATATTCATGATAAATGAATTTTGCCTAAGACGACCTAAATGCAAAAAAAAAATCAATTATTTTACTTGAGGAAACACAAATCTTCAAAAATATTCTCCGGCCAATCTCTACATACGCAATTGGTACATAAAACTAATGGTATAGCATAACTGTCCGATTAAGATATTAGCTATAGAAAGTCAACAGCATTGTGAAAACTGAAAAGATATGTTAGTATTCTAGCGAGAAAGTCGGGAAGTGAATATATAAGACATATACATGCATACATGTTAAGGGGGAGAGGATGGTGGGGGTGTATGGCTTGTAATAGGCCTCTGGGAAAGGACCCTGTACGAGGGTAATCTAGATGATTTCTTCTTACATATTAAAAAAAGGTTATAACTTGAAAGTCTAAAGGTGTCCAAAAACAATGAGCATCTTAAACCAATAGCATCGGTTGATTATTAATGTTGCGTAGTTTTATTGTGGGTGCGTCCCCTCTATGTGGATTCTCCTAAATTGATTTAAACCTAAAACTTATTTTTTGTATAAGGTGAAGAGAACACACCCTGAGTCCTTGTTTCAAAAAATTATGTTAGCCATTTGTATTTAAGCTTCAACCATATAGAGCTTATACATTGGAGATAGTGGGTGTTTGTTGAAGCTATAATGTGTACCCTTACTAACAGTGGCGGAGCCACTAAGAAACAAGGGATAGCAGATGCTACCCCTGTTTTTTTTATTAAAAAAAATCACTTCACTTACACAAAAAAAAAGAAATAGATAAGCGTTGAACTCCATGGAGGCTTCTTCCTTGCCTTGTCCTCCTCAGCTCCCTTAATCCTCACTAGTCACTCCTCATATAATCTCCTTATCAATCCTCCAATTGATACAATAATATATCACAAATTGCGTCGATTGTTCTCACTTCAATTTCAATTCCAACAAATCAAGCAAAATCCAGATATTAATTTCAGTAAAAGATTACAACTTTCCCCTAAAGTCCAACCTAGTTGGTTTGCCTCTTCCTTGGTAGGTTGGTTGTAGTTGGTTTTGGTGTGCAATATATTTCTTTCTTAATTAGCAAAACAAAAATACAACTTTCCCCTAAATAAAGGAGGAGATTAATACATAGAATACATGGAAATAACTCTAAACCTCAGAAGAAAAAAAGTCAATAAATTGGGCTGAAAACAGAGGGACAAAGAAAGAAATGAGAAGAAAAAAGGGTATTGAAGTTGTTAAATTATGGAGAAAGTCTCCATTAAAGCTTCAAAGTGAAGAAAATGTAAGAGAGAAAGAGATGAGAGATTAAGAGGAAAGAGAGAGATAGAACGAATTAGAATTACAAAATAACATCAGTAGAGTGTCCTCTTAGTTCTGGCTAGAGTAGGAAGTAGCGGTACTGGGTGGTTTGTGTAGTTTATTTTAGTTTGCTTTAATTGCTTTGTTTTAGTTTTTCCTGTTTTGTTTCTTTGCGTTGATTTGGGGTTTTTGTCCTCTCTTTAATCACCTAAAAAAAGAATTACAAAATAGCACATATCAATATAGTCTAGTTACTATCATATTTCTAGAAAATCTAAAAGTAATACCATGCATGGACTTGCAGAGGCATATTTCAAGTTATTCAGAATGAACACAAAATGAAACTGGAGATGGTTTTGTAACTTTACAAATTTAGGTGTTGTTTAGCCAGTTAAAGAAAGCATGATAATTGATTTTTCTAGGAGGTAGAAGAAGGTAATAATGTTGTTCAATTAGCAAAAATAGTGGAAAACTTCCTACAAAATGGAGAAATTTACTTCCCTAGACCCCTTTAGGTAAGTGGAAATTCCCATGGTAAGTTAAAATCAAAATTATACATTTCCTAGGAAACTACAAATTCTTGTAAAAAACTACTTCCGATGTTAGACCAAACAAACACTTGATCAATATAATTTATGGATTTTTTTTTTATCGATACCGCAAATTTATGCTACCCCTCACTCAAAATCCTGGATACGCCCCTGTTTACTAATATGTGAAGTACACTTGTGATGTTAGGTGTGAATTTTATTTCTTTGATGAATAACCTCTGGGCTGCCCTCATATAAGGCCCAAACACTTGAAAAAGGAGGGGAAATTGTAAGGAAAATCCTCCTTCAAGTGCCCCTCATCACTTGGTGGGATCAGGCCCGGCCCTGAGCAAGTCCAAAATGGGACTCAGCACAGGGCCTCCATTTTAATGGGGCCTCAAGTTTTTAAAAAAAAAATTAAAGGAGAAGCCCAATATTAAGGCCCAGCGCTGAAAATTAAAAAGAGCAGTGAGGCGTGAGCAAAGAGGCATGCACGCATAGTCATTACAATTCATTGATTCAGCAAGTATTGAAGTACAACAACTTCTCTCTCCTCATTCTCTCTCTTTCCTGCTTTCCCTCCTCGATTTTCTCTGTTCTCAGACTGACAAAGTCACAGTCACAACTCACAAACTCCATTGATAACTGCTGGGTTTTAGTTCTTCGGCTTCTTCTCCTCTACTTTCTCTCTTGTTACCCAAAATTAGAATCACCCGGATCTATCATCTATGAAGCTACGGGAAATCAGAATTCGCATCACCCGGATCTTCTTCTTCAACATCAATGGCTATAAATTTAAAACTTTCATCTCCTCTCAATTCACATCTCAGAAATTCAGGTAATTAAACTTTCTTAGTTTAATTTTTATTTTTTATTTTCATGATTTTTATTGTTTAGTTTTAATTTACCGATTTTTATCTCAATTAAATTGGCGAATTGGTGTTGGTTAGTTTAATTTACTGATTTTTATTGCTTAAGTTAGTTTAATTTACTGATTTTTATTGTTTAGTTTTAATTTACCGATTTTATTTGATTTATGCAGATTTTGGACCTTTTGGTGTTGGAGGATTGATTTTGAAGATTGAAAACACTTGCACAGAAAAATTGAGGTGGTTTCTTTCTTTGCAATTAATATTTATTGTGTTGTTTAGTGATTGTGTTAAATTTTATTTCAATTATGCCACCTCGATTTAGAAAATTTGATTCGGGCCATGAAAAACGTAAAAAGAAAATGAGAATTGAAGAGTTGAATTTATCCCTAAGAGGAGCTCTTGATAAGTACATTGTAAAAGAACCCCAAGTCTCTAATCCGAATGATGTTGGTAATAATGTTAATGAGAATGATGATCCTAATGGTGTTGGTAATAATGTTAATGAAAATGATGATCCTAGTGGTGTTGGTAATGTTAATGAGAAGGATGATCTTAGTGGTGTTGGTAATAATGTTAATGAAAATGATGATCCTATTGGTGTTGGTAATGATGTTGATGAAAATGATGATCCTATTCATGATAACAATGGTATAAATGAAAATAATGATCCTATTGATGATAGTAATGGTATAAATGAAAATAATGATGTTAATGAAAATAATGATCCTATTGATGATAGTAATGGTCCTCAAGTTAATAATTTGGATGAAAGTAATGATATGAATGTTGAATATGACAATGATGGGCAACCATACATGGTTAATATATTTGATCCACGAACATGGGATGGTCTTGATTCTAAAATGATAGATTTGTTAGCAACAAAGGGACCTAAAAGAGACTCATCTATTGAGAAAGGTCCCAAAGATACATTTTTTAAGCAATTTTGTGCTACTTTATATACTAGAGTCTTACCAAATGGAGAGAAGTGTGATAGAGAATGGCTTGTTTACTCGAAAGAACTTGATAGAGTTTTTGGTTTTTGTTGTAAAATATTTAAAAAGTGGGTAGGAAGAGGTCAATTAGTCAATGAAGGGTATAGTGATTGGTCACATATTAGTACAAGGCTTAAAGAGCACGAGACAAGTATGGAACATTTTAAAAATATGGCAAGTTGGCATGAATTGCGTCTTAGATTCAAGAATGATGAAACTATTGACAAAGTGGCTCAAAACCAAATACAAAAAGAAAAAGAGCATTGGAAAAAAGTCTTACTAAGAATTATTTCAATTGTAAAATTTCTTGCAAAACATAATTTAGCATTTCGTGGTTCTAATGAGCGATTATATCAAAGTAGTAATGGAAATTTTTTGGGTCTGATTGAAATGTTGTCTGAGTTTGATCTGATCATTCAAGAGCATGTTCGGCGTATTACTAATGATGAAATTCATATTCATTATCTTGGCCATAAAATACAAAATGAGTTGATACTTTTGCTTGGTTCCGCAATTAAATGTGATATTATTAAGAAAATAAAACAAGCAAAGTATTTTTCTGTCATTCTTGATTGCACACCTGATGTTAGTCACCAAGAACAAATGTCTATTATTTTAAGATATGTCGATGTCTCTTCAAAGCCTATTGGTGTTGAAGAGTCATTTTTAGGATTTTTGAATGTGAATGATACAAGTGGTCAGGGGCTTTTTGATGTTTTGCAAAAAGAGTTAAAGGATCTAGGTCTTGGTATAGATAACGTGCGAGGGCAAGGCTATGATAATGGATCAAATATGAAAGGAAAGCATCAAGGAGTACAAAAAAGACTTTTAGATGTAAACCCTAGAGCTTTTTATACTTCTTGTGGTTGTCATAGTCTTAACTTGGCATTGTGTGATATGGCTAACACTTGTAGTAAAGCTAGAGATTTTTTTGGCATCATACAACGTATTTATACAATATTTGCATGTTCTACAAAAAGGTGGCAAATTTTGAAAGATAATGTAAAAGGATTAACTCTTAAGTCTTTGTCATCCACGCGTTGGGAGAGTCGTGTTGAAAGTGTTAAAGCTATAAGGTTTCAAATGTCAGAAGTTCGAGAAGCTTTGTTACAAGTATCAGAAATTGATGATGGTGATTTTAAAATACAAAGTGAAGCTAAATCCTTGGCCAATAATGAACTTGGTGATTTTGAGTTTATAGTGGCCATTGTTATTTGGTTTGAAATATTATGTGCTGTTAATTTGGTTAGTAAGCATCTACAATCAAAGGATATGCTAATTGATGTTGCTATTGAAAAAGTAAAGGGGTTGACTTCTTTTTTTGAGCGATATAGAGAAAATGGTTTTAATGATGCCCTTGATAGTGCTAAAAAGATTGCCACTGAGATGAATGTAGATCCTGTTTTTCCCCAAATACGTGAAATTAGACGAAAAATATTTTTTGATGAGAATCCAAACACGTCATCTGTTGCTACCCAATCTCCTGAAGAATCATTTAGAGTTAATTATTTCTTATACATTGTTGATCAAGCCATTGTTTCTCTTACTAAGAGATTTGAGCAATACCAAGAATATGAAAATATCTTTGGTTTCTTGTTTAATTCTCACAAATTACAATCACTAGATGATGCATGTCTGAAGTTGTCTTGTGCTAATTTTGAAGCCGCACTTTCAAACAATAATAAACAATCTGACATTGATGGTAATGAGTTATATGTGGAGTTAAAATTGCTTGTGGAATTCATGCCTGTGGAAAAAATGGGACG
Source organism: Beta lomatogona (assembly GCA_947646795.1). Lineage (NCBI taxonomy): Eukaryota > Viridiplantae > Streptophyta > Magnoliopsida > Caryophyllales > Amaranthaceae > Beta > Beta lomatogona. Next base: position 215,525 of record CANSNZ010000360.1, read on the forward strand.
TACGGATATTTTGAAGTATCTAAAAAGTCTAGATTTCTTCCCTAATTCGATTATTGCATATAGAATCCTTTTAACTATTCCTGTGACAGTTGCTCCTGCAGAAAGAAGTTTTTCTAAATTGAAGTTGTTAAAGACATATATGCGTTCCACAATGTCACAAGAACGACTTAACGGATTAGCCTTGATAGCAATTGAGAATGATATTTTAGAAAAGGTTGATTATGAAGATTTGGTTGAAGATTTTGCTTCCAAAAGTGTTAGAAGGATAGCACTTTTTGAATAAAAGATTGTATTACTACTTATTTTGTAAGAAACAATCAAAATCTAATTATATTATAAATATTTTTGAGACCGTTGTACGTATCTTTGAATTTGAATTTTTTTATATAGGGGCCTCATATTTAACTTTCAACACAGGGCCTCCATATCCTTTGGGCCGGGGCTGGGTGAGCCAAGCCAAACTTAGTATATTAGGCGTGAAATGAAAGAAGGTGGTCGTGCAAATCAATGATAAATGCTGCAAAATACGACATAGCATTAATTCAAAATATCATAATAGACATTTCATATTAATTCTTTTTCATCGTAATTACGTACACAATGAGAGAATAGAGATACAAGTTTCCCCAATTTATTCAAGAGATAACTTCCATCACTAAGCTTGGACTCGTCGCTTTTATTTTGCATTTATAAAATTTTGCACCGTTTTAATTTTAATCACAATATCTACACAAGATCAGCACTGGAGAACTAATAATATATACTTCATCTGTTTAGAAATAGTTGCACCATTTGCATAGTATTTACTATTCATATGATACACTTTGATTGTCTTTGGTGATTTATATTTTAGAAAAAACATAGTCATAAAAGATCTTGTTAGATTCGTCTCAATATATATATTTTTAATATCAACTTTTTATGATTTTTACTTATTAATAATTAAAGATATTAATGTTTAAAAACATGCATTGGCAAGCGTGAAAACATGAAATGGTGCGACTATTTCTAAATGGAGGAAGTAGTGGATAAAGCATACTATAATCATCAGATTTATAAGCCGGGCCAGGCACCCCATAGTATTATCAACAACATTAAACCAAGAGTGAAATTGATCAACCAAACAAAGTAATACTTTGGCGTGGAGAAATCACAAGAAAAATGAAGGACAAAAATATAAGGAATTTGATTAATGTTAAATGAACTTAAATAACAAAAATTTATGAATGTGTTTATGATCTGGATAACTCAACGAAGAGATGGTATCCAGAAATGAGAGATGCTGGCGCAAGAGCGAAGAATGCCAGAAAAGACATGGCAACGGCAGCAGCTGCCTTGTCTATGGTTGGATCTGCGAAACCAACAAGCTTCACTATTTGTACAGACATGGCACCCGCTGATGCTGATGCTAGCAACATGTACGCAACTACCTGCAAAATAATCAATTTTATTAAAAAAAAAAAAGTTCTTAATTAAACGGAATAATATTAATATAATCTACTCCCTCCGTCCCAAAATATAGTTCCCATTTTCATTTTGGGTGCCCCAAAATATAGTTTCCATTTCCATAATTAGTTCCACATTTTTCCATAATTTGTCTAGAAAAACCGTGTCCCATCATTTATTTGCTTCTTGAATTTTGTTTTTTGCTTTGTTTATTCAAACCAAGTGTTACAATTAATGCTCTTCACCAATTATTCTCCATTCTCTCTCCTAAAATCATCTTTTGCCATACAACATTTATTTAAATAAACAAAAAATCTTTATTATCCCTCTTAGATTCTACTTGCATAAATTACCGTGAAAAAAGGGAAATGGGAACTATATTTTGGGACGGAGGGAGTATTTTATAATTTTTACTTATACATAATTAAAGCTTCATCGCATGTCCTTTCTTAATTGCAACATATCTTTTTCACAGACTTTAATACAAACTTTAAGAAACGAATGAAGCATGTTACAATTAAAAAAGAATGAAGTATTCGACAAGAAATGTGTATAATTAAACCAGCTCGAATAATGGAAGATGATCAATATAGAAAGTTTTTTCTATCTTATTATATGCTAGTTTGGCTTGCTCTACGAGCTCCGGGATTTAAGTTTCGCTTGAGCTTGAAGCCTTGAAGTGGTCATTAGCTTAAGCACAATCCAAGTCAAATTGAAAACATTTAGTCCCATACATGATACATCTAATTGCAAGGCTTAAAATGCACTTCATTAGTTCATTGCACGCTAGACCCACACATGAATTTATATAATGGATAAGGCATTATATAATGAGTCTTGCCAAACTTTAATCTAGTTTTATACGTCTTCTAACTTCCAATCATTTCTTATCAACAAACGTATGTAGGACTTCAAATTCTCATTCTCTCTTTTTTATGGGTCAAACTTTTGTTTCAGATGACCCATATCTTTCGCCACTACTTTTCTACCAATGTGGGACTTTGCTAATCAATACTAATCCGTTAAAAAGAACATTCACTTCCCCTCAAACAAAAAAAAGAACATTTACTCCTTCCAAAAAATGCATATATATTTCAAGATGGTTCGAGTAAAAATGGTCACATAGTCTAGCTAGGACCAAACTTGTTATCTTTTAGGTGTTCTAGGGCTAAAATTTACTGACCAAGGCATCCAATGATAAGGGTTTATTGAAGAGATATAGGAAACTTGACCTGATCTCCGATAAAGTCAATCCAAACTGCGATCTCTGGTGAAATAATATATCTCCCTGTGCGAAGCTCATCACCTTTTATCCCAACTTGAATTGCAGTATACACCATACAAATCAATGCTATGGCGAACACAAAACTGCATTACAAAACAATAAAAAAAGAAATTACAATGGGTACCATTTGCATCTTTTTTTCTCCAGGAGTTGATGATTCACCCCTTTGAATTTCTAATTAATAATCTTTTTACCTGTGTTTCATAAATATAGAGTTCGAAAAATTAATTATGACCAATATTTGGAAACCAAAGGTACATCTATTGTACCACATTCATTATAAAAAAAGTACGATAAAATCTTATAAAATTTGCGACCTAAAACCATGGAGCCAACCTTATGCCATTTTTTACCGCAACCCTTAAGCCATTTTTTTACCATTTTTTACCGCAGCCCTCGGCGTTCTTTCTACTAGTGAATTATTAGAAAAGGAAAGGGGGTATTAAATTTGTACATAATCCATACAGATTATGAAATTAAATTGGTTTTGCACACATGGGTTAAAGTATATCATACAAAATCTCACATGGTAGTATAATTCAAATAGCTAGCATGAATAACAATTGTGTTGGATAATAAAAATACAATTACCTATAACCTTGATCAAGATGAAAATTAGGGATAACAACCATGAGGATAAAAGAGAGGAAAGAAAAGAGCAAAGCGCATGCCCTTAAACCCAATGCCAACACCCCTTTCTTCATCCAATCCTCCTCCTTCCATTTCTGGACATCCGACACTCCCTTGAAGTTCGATTCCGGCCTCGCCTCATCCTCACCCTCCACGTCGCTTCCCGGACGCCTCGGAACGTCCGACACTTTCTCTGGTTGGTGCATTTTATACATGGCCGGAGAAAAGGTAGCAAAACAGGAAATGAGGCTGAAAAGAATGAAGACTAGAAGAGAGATTAACGAGCAAATGACTTTAGTATCTTTCTATATATATTTGTATCATATAATATAGTACTTTATATGATAATAAATCATAATCAGGAATTTGTTGAAATCTTTCATTAGGGCAAAAGCTGTCTTCAAGTGCAATCAAGACGTGAATTAGTGGAGACGGTGTAATGTTGTACATGCTGAAGAATGTGGACATCACATAGTTTCGGTTTTAATATCATAAAGATCTATTTCAAAGGATAGCCTAGTATTAATTATATCAACAACAGAAATATGTCATATTTGATATTTGGCTGAATTTGCTTGACGTCGAATGGAATAAAATTATTACTCAAGATAACAAAATCCTAAACAGAAATTATTACTCATGGTGATGATAGCTTTGATTATGACTTAATCTCAAGTAAACTGAGTTAGATTAATTTAATGGAAAAATTGTCAAGCATAAGCCAACCTTTGTGCGGTCTGCTAATAATAAGCCAACCATTTGATTATCCTGGAATAAGCTAACTTTGATATCATAATTTAAATTTTTAACAAGTCAAATGACTTGATACTGGTTTAACAGGTCAATTTTTCTAAATTGCAACTTTAAATTCTTTTTTCTCTCTCTACCCTTTCTTCTTCTCCTTTCTCTAGTAACTGTAAAGGTTTCTATAGTTTTTAATAAATAATGACAAGAAGGAGCTGGCTATTTATAGCCTTTACAATTGTAATCTACAGCTAGGCTATCCTATGAGATATAGTTTACAAGAGAATATTCTAAGTATAAAACAAAGATTACAAAGCAAAGATTACGAAAACAAAAGATATAATACCATAAGTATTTACAAGAAGATATTCACAGAATAGCAATCTTAGCTAGGAGGATCTTTATTCTTAACAGGCCCCCGCAAGATGGACGTCCGTTGGGCAAGTCCAATCTTGGTAAGAAGATCATAGAACCGTGCTTTAGGTAAGGGCTTTGTAAGAGCGTCGGCGAGTTGATCATCACCTGAGATGTGCTGGACACGAATAGTGCCTAATTGAACTTGTTCACGAACAAAATAAAAAGCGAGTGCTAGGTGCTTCATGCGTGAGTGAAAAACTGGATTATGGGAGTAATGTGTGGCACCTAAATTGTCACAGTAGACAGCAGGGGGTTGACGAAGAGTAAAACCAAGTTCGGTGAGTAAGGACCGAAGCCATAGGACTTCAGCGGTGGTGTCCGCAACAGCCCGGAATTCGGCTTCAGTAGAGGAACGGGCTAGTGCTCGTTGTTTCTTCGAGCTCCACGAGAGTGGATTACGGCCAAGGTAAACAATGTAGCCCGTGGTGGAAACGTAGTCATCTTTGTCACCAGCCCAGTCAGCATCCGTGAAAGCATGAAGACGGAGGGGAGTAGTATGATGGAGCTGAATTCCAGCGTGAACTGTGCCACGAAGGTAGCGAAGGAGGCGTTTTAAAGCAAGCCAATGGAGGTCGGTGGGTGCTTGCATAAACTGAGCAAGTTTGTTGACGGTGAATGCGATGTCGGGACGAGTGAAGGAAAGGTATTGCAGGCTACCTACAATGGCTCGGTAGTCAGTATGATTCGAGATAGGGGAACCATGGGAGTGAAAGAGGGGTGGTTGAGTGGCCATGGGTGTGGTAACGGGTTTGCTATCCTGCATGTTATAACGAGTGAGGAGATCAAGTATGTATTTAGATTGGTGGAGAAAGAGGCCATGAGAGTTGGGTATCACTTCAACACCAAGAAAATAGGATAGAGTGCCAAGGTCTTTTAATGAGAACCGGTGGGCAAGGGTTGTGACGAAGGAGGTGAGGTGAGTAGGTGAGGGACCAGTGATGATTATATCATCGACGTAGACTAGGAGATAAATGTAATGAGGGTCGTGATGATATATGAAGAGAGAGGGGTCGGAAATGGAGTTGCGGAAGCCGGATGAGAGAAGAAAAGTTTTGAGTTCAATATACCATGCCTGGGAGCTTGTTTAAGGCCATATATAGCCTTGGTGAGTTGACGAGACATGAGTGGGATGAGTGGAGTCTATGTAGCCAGGTGGTTGTGTCATATAGACGGTGTCGGTAAGGGTGCCTTGGAGAAAGGCGTTGTTGATGTCAAGTTGGCGGAGCGACCATCCATGACCAACGGCTAGAGAGAGAATGAGACGGACTGTGGTGGCACGGATGACGGGGCTGAAAGTGTCGGAGTAATCAATGCCAGGGCGTTGGTGGAAGCCCTTGGCGACAAGGCGAGCCTTATGTTGTTTGATAGAGCCATCAGTATTATATTTTAGGCGAAACACCCATTTACAACCAATGACATTGTAGGTGGGTTGAGGAGGAACGAGAGTCCAAGTATGGGTGCGAAGCAGAGCGTCATACTCAGCTTGCATAGCTGCGGACCAGTTGGGATCTTTTTTTGCTTGGGTGGCAGTGGTGGGGGGGAGAGTGGGAGCGGCAAGCGTGGTGAGGTGGGCATACTTCGGGTTGGGTTTGGTGATGTTATGAGATAGACGAGTGATGATGGTACGGGTGGGAGGAGAAGGTGGGGGTGGAGGTGGTGGGGTGGAAGATGTTGGTGGGGTGGTGGGAGGAGAAGTTACGAGAGATGAAGGGGTGGTGGGGTTGGGCGTGGCAGTGGCTGCAGGCGAGGAGGGGAGAGAGTTGGGTGGGTTGAAGAGAGGAGGGGAGTGTGGCGTAGGAGATGCTGGGGGGTGGGAAGAAGAGGGCGAGTTGTAGTAGGAGGGATGGGGTTAGGCGTGGTAATAATGGGAAGAGATAGGTGGCACCATTGAGTAGGGGAGATATAGTTGGGAGGATCAGTAGTGTTGTGAAGCTTGAGATATGGAAAGGTGTCTTCAATGAATTTCACATGACGTGAAGTGTAGACTTTGGTAGTGGATGGGTCATAACAATAATAGGCACTTTGTGTGGGGGAGTAACCAACAAAAATACAAGGGGTAGAGCGGGGTTCCATTTTGTGGGAAGTGTAGGGTCGTAACCAAGGATAACAGAGACAACCAAAACTACGTAGTTTGGTGTAGTTAGGTGGTTGGTGGAAGAGTTTGTGGAAGGGAGACTGATGGTTGAGAGTGGGAGTAGGAAGACGATTTATGAGATAAGCAGCTGTTGTGAAGGCATAGGGCCAAAAGGTGAGGGGGAGGTGAGCATGGGAGAGTAAAGTGAGACCAGTTTCAGCTATGTGACGGTGACGTCGTTCAGCATAGCCGTTATGTTCAGGAGTGTGAGGAGGGGAGGTGAGATGAGAGATGCCATTATCAAGGAGATTGGGTGTAAGTTTGAGATATTCACCTCCATTGTCAGAATAGAGTTGAATAATGGGTCGTTGGAAATATTTTTCAACTAAGGCACGGAAACGATGAAATGTAGAAGTTGTGTCAGATTTACGTTTGAGAGGGTAGAGCCAAATGTACTTGGTAAAATGGTCTACAAAAATAACATAATATTTATAGGAGTCATGAGAGAGAATAGGAGCAGTCCATACATCAGAAAAAATTAATTCTAATGGTGCATGGGAAGTGAGAGTAGATTGTGAGAAGGGAATTTTGTGACTTTTATTAATATTGCAAGGATTACATGAGTGAGACATAGAAGGAATATTTAAAGAAAATTGATTACTAAGGAGTTGTAAAATTTTGAGAGATGGATGACCGAGACGGTGATGCCAGTTGAGAGATGGAGTTGAGATGCTGGAGTGAAGAGTGGGTGGGGGGCGCCATTCGTAGATGCCGTCCTTAAGATGACCTTTGAGTAGAGTTTGGCTCGTTGAGATGTCCTTAACACAGAAAGAAGAAGGTAAGAATTCGACGAAAGCATTATTATCTTTACAAAATTGGGAGATAGATAGTATATTACGAGAAATAGAGGGAACATGGAGAACATTATTGAACTTAAAAATGTGAGAAGAGAAGGAGAGAGAGAATGAACCAATATTGGAGATTGAAAGGGAGGAGCCATCGCCTATAATGAGATCATCGCATCCGTCATAGGGAGCATGAAGAGAAAGATTGGTGAGGTCGTTGGTGATATGGTGTGTGGCACCACTGTCCATAAGCCAAGAAGAGGAGGAAGGAGGAGGTGGTACTTGTGGCGGTGTGAGCTTGGGGGAGTGAGTTGGACGGGGTTTAGGGGCAAGAGGGGTGAGATGGTGTTGGGGAGGAAAAACAATGTGTGGGAAAAGCTGCCGGAATACCGAACATTGAGAGATAACATGGCCTACATTGCGACACCATTGGCATTTTCCTTTAAAGGGATTGGGTTGGCGGTTGGAGGGTGTTGAGGCCGAGATAGAAGGCCGTGTGTATGAGAAGCATTGGTGGATGAGCGGTAAGAGGAGGGACGATAGTGGGCGGCATTAACCGAGGCCGGGAAGGGGGTTGGCTAGTGGTGCGGTTGAGTTCAAGTTCGTGATTAATAAGCTTTTCATGTAAGGCTTCAAAGGAAATGAGGGTGTCACGATTCTTGAGCGGACTCAATGATAGGTTTATAAGTGTCTTGGTCCAAGCCTTTGAGTATTTTGGCAATAATGTCTTCGTTGTCCATGGGTTTGCCAAAGAGAGAGAGTTGGGTGGTACAAGATTTAATTGCTTGCATATATTCAGCAATGGATTGATTGTTCATGGTGAGGGAGTCGAGACGGTCTTTAATTTGGAGAAGATGACCGCGAGAGGGGTTGGCGTAGGTGGTGGCTAGGATGGTCCACGCTTCATGGGACGTGGTGGCTTGGACAATGAGTGGGGCAATGGTGGGAGTGAGAGTGCCAATGAGAGCACCAATAATGAGTTTATCTTGACGTTGCCAAGAAAGATAGGCGGGGTTGGGTTCGGTTTTGGAGTCTTTGGTAATGGTTTCGGGTGGGGCAGGGTGGGAACCATCAACAAATTTGAGTAAGTCATAGCCGAAAAGGATGGAGTAGAGCTGTGTTTTCCATGAGAGGTAGTTTTGAGGTGTGAGTTTGATGCAGTTGCTAAAGTTAACTAGAACGAAAGGGTGGGAAGGTTCAGTGGGGTTGGGAATGGTGTTGGTTTGTTCGGCCATAGTACTGGTAATAATCGTGGAAAAAAAAAGAATCAAGGCTCTTATACCATGTAAAGGTTTCTATAGTTTTTAATAAATAATGACAAGAAGGAGCTGGCTATTTATAGCCTTTACAATTGTAATCTACAGCTAGGCTATCCTATGAGATATAGTTTACAAGAGAATATTCTAAGTATAAAACAAAGATTACAAAGCAAAGATTACGAAAACAAAAGATATAATACCATAAGTATTTACAAGAAGATATTCACAGAATAGCAATCTTAGCTAGGAGGATCTTTATTCTTAACAGTAACCACCCTCCCCAACCATGGCTATCACCTCTCTTCCCCTCCAAAATCCACCACCACCAAGGCTAAATTGGTAGAAGTTGGTAGAATGCGCCCTACCCATCCAAATTGTGATGTGCTGGTGGCACGCCTTTACAATGGTGGAGGCCACCAACATGAAGCTAGGGTCAACGGAAAAAAAGATAAAGACAAAAGCTTCAAGGAAAGCAATGAGGCAGCTCTTTCTATGATAATTTCTCTTATCATAAGACTTTTCTCTTGGTACAGGAGAAGATAAATCCCAATCTATTTTGATAAAATACTAAGCAACTTTGGTAGTGGCAAACTATGGAAGCCTTCTATCAGCTGCTCGTCGTTCATCAATGGTGGCGGCATTTGCAGCAGCGTCAAACTTAGTGTTGGGTCCAATTAGAATTTTGTTACTCTTAATTTATGGGCACATAAATGCTCAAATTATTATCCAACTCTAGATGGTTCAGCGGTGAGGTTTCCTCCTCCCCATATTGAACCGCGTTGAGGTAAAATCCTTTAGGGCAACAAAATTGGCACAATATGTTATACTGGTCTACTGGAATCATAACGTTGCTCTGTAAGACCTCAGCAACAATGCAGCAGCAAGACACAATATAGCAGGCTCAAACTTAGATGATTAAGGATTTTTGGGTAGTGTTTGTGGTGGTTTTTGAGAGTGTGGTGGTGTACGTGGTGCGAGGGGTGGTTCGGGAAAGGTGGTTAGGTTGTTTTGGGGTTTGTGTGTGGGGTTTCTGGTGGGTTTGTGGGTAGTTAAGTGGTTCAGGGGTTTATGGTGGTTTGTGGGTAGTTAAGTGGTTCAGGGGTTTTCTCCATTTGTTGTTGCATCACTTATAATATTATTATCCTTTTACTCTTACTTCCACTTATATTCTCATCAAATTAACTATGGAATAAACTAAAATGATGGAAATAAGATACATCGCATACCTCATTACCTCTCCTCTTAACAAATGAAGCTGCAACCAGCCGCGGCTCCCACCCACCCCCGACCAACTTTTGAGTTTTCCTACAAATTTAAGGTTGAAAATGTAAATTTTTTAAAAATAAAATAGCTTAATTTTTATATTTGATCCCTTTAAAATACAAATTATATCTTTGGTCCTCTTTAAAATATTTTTCTGGTTCCGCCCTTGATTATAACCTACTTGAATGATCATAATTAATTAACACTAATTTTGTTAAAATTAATTATCCACCATATATTACCAAGGATGTCTTGGCCTAGTGGTTAAGATTGAGGTGCTGTGAACAATAGGTCACAGGTTCGAATCTCCCTTCCCCTTCTTTGTACTTTGTACTGCCTTCATGGCTCATATGGATCAAAAAAAAAAAAATTATCCACCATATATAAATTGAATCTGAGTTTTTTGGATTTTTTGTCAAAAACTACCTATTAATTGCAACCTTTTGAAAACAACTACCTAATAAGTCTAATTTTTAAAATAACAACCTTTTATCATGTTTTTTTTTTTTGTTAGCACTACCAATATATGGTAAACGTTAGTAATTCCGTCTGGTGGGCCCCACTTGACAATTCCCTCCATTTTAAAAGATATAAATTTATGGATTTTTTTGTCAAAAACTACCTATTAATTGCAACTTTTTGAAAACAACTACCTTTTATCATTTTTTTTTTGTTAGCACTACCCATACACAGTAAACGTTAGAACATATCGTGTATTGGTAGTACTGCTAACAAAAAAAAAATGATAAAAGATAGTTGTTTTAAAAATTAGACTTATTAGGTAGTTGTTTTCAAAAAGTTACAATTAATAGGTAGTTTTTGACAAAAAATCCTAGTTTTTTTATAGTAAGTTAAATTTAATGTCAACGAGTAAAATGGGCTAGAGCTTTGAAGAGAGAGCCGGGGGACCCAAAAGAAGCAAATATATCATTTTTGCTAGAAAGTATAGCAAAATCTTCACAACACATATAAATTCAGATTAGAGAAACAAAAAAAGAGGAATCACGGTTTATGAAAGAGAAAGAAGAAGGAATATAGAACGGAAGAGTGTAATAATCCCCCCCCTATAAGTTTAAGGATAAAACTTTCAACTTGGACATTCGAAAAATAAATAAGATTTTGATCATGATCAGTGGACAAAGATGGAGAATAAAAATGAGCGTGGAAAAGTAACAATTGCAACTATTAATTAGAATTAAATCGCACCTCATTATATTTTAATCAATTAAACAAATTAAAATGATAATAATATAATAAGTAACGTGCCTGCTACCAGTGCTACGGTGAGTAATTAGGATCAAATGTTGGACGAAGCTAATTTTATATTCATTTGTCACAAGAAGCTAAATATTTTATACTCATCTGTCACAATTGACAACTTTTATATAGATAACTTTTTTCTTCTACATGCATGGATTGATATTATTACAATCGAATTCCTTTAAGTTCCTGTACCTCCCAAGAAAAATCTCAAATTTGATCATTCCAACTTGACGGGTTAGTGTGAGCCTTTTTATGTAGTTGTGCACTCTCCGAATAGGAATCCATTTTCCAAAAGAATTTGACTGAATAATGTGACAGAGATATTAAGTTTTATAGTGATCTGGTTGATTGACCTCCAAAAGGAGATACAAAGACCTTAAAATGAGTTAAGTACTCCTCTTCCGCTTCTCCTCCCCTTACAACAAAACAAAAGAACATGGAAAAAGAAACAAAGGAGTAAGACCTGTTCTTTTGAACTTATTTTTGTGAACCGAACCGAACTTATTTTATTTTTTTTGAACCGAACTTATTTTTTTTTGAACTGAACTTATTTTTGCTATATAATAATAATAAATACTAAATAAATAATAATAATAATAATAATAATAAATAATAAATAATAAATAATAAACAATAATAATATATAATAAATACTAAATAATAAATAATAAATAATAATAATAATAAATAAATAAAAATAAATAAAAAAATAATAATAATAATAATAATAAATAATAATAACAAATAAACAATAATAATAATAAATGGATAATAATAATAAATAAATAAAAATAAATAATAATAATAATAATAATAATAAATAATAATAACAAATAAACAATAATAATAATAAATGGATAATAATAATAAATAATAAATAAATAAATAATAATAATAATAATAATAATAATAATAATAAATAATAATAAATAATAAATAATAATAAATAAATAATAATAATAATAATAATAATAATAAATAATAACAATAACGATAATAATAAATAATAAATATTAAATAATTAAAATTAAAATAAATAATAATAAATAATAAATAATAAATAATAATAATAATAATAATAATAATAAATATTAATTACTAAATAATAAAAACATAAAATAAAATAAAATAAACAAATTTTAAAAATGTAAAAAATAAAAACCTAAAAAAATTAAAAAATTAAAAAATTAAAAAAATTAAAAAAAATTAAAAAAAAATTACAAATTCATCGTTATTATAATTATAATATTAATAATAATAACAATATTAATAGTAATATTGAAAACAAAAATAATAATTACAACATTAATAGTAATACTAAACTTATTTTTCTTGAACCGAACTTATTTTTACTTATTTTTTTGAACCGAACTTATTTTTACTTATTTTTGCTTGAAAATAAGTCCAAAAGAACAGGGCCTAAGACATACATGCAAAAGAAAGACGGATAATTTGGACCTAATGTATTGGATATAAAAATCGAGAGATAGTCATTAGGAACTATCATTACAATCATCTCGTATAAGTAACTAGTTATTTTTGAACGGTAAAAGTGTCTTATTTGATCGAAACCGTTTGCATGTCAACTTGGTTTAACTTAACAGGTAAGGTCTTTTGGAAGTAAGTGGAAGGTAAGGGAAAACCATGTCCCCAAAGTGCCACTAGTAGGGATTGATCACGCAATAATCTTGAGGTTCTAAGATCTCATCCTTTCCATTATACCAAGTACTACTTGGTAGTATAAGTAATTAGTATACCGTGTCCAACATTAGTGATCACATATACTCCTATTTATGTTACACCATATGCCTCTCTATAAATGTGTATGTTCTTTTAAGATCTGAATCATTGCAAGAGTAGATGATCATTGATTAATTATACTACCTCCGTTCCATAATACAATGTTTGTTTCTTATTTTTCACGGAAATTAAGGAAAGCAGTGAAATGTGCATGTTATTATATTATTTGTATTATGTAATAATGTACTTGTATCGGAAAGCTTGTCTTTTAATTTTAATAAAGAAAAAGATCTATAGCTAAAATTCACAAAAAAATATAATGAAATTAACAAGAAACATTAAATTTACTAAACATCTATACTAATATATCAAAAGGTGTTCCTCAACAACGAACCGTGCCACGTGGTGTTTTCCCTTAGAGTATTGACTTCATGTACTCCACTTACAATATAAAATTATAAAATGTATGGTATAAGATTTGATATCATGACCTCAAGCTTGTATAACTAAAGTCTTAACCACTGAACCAAGTAATGTTTGGTGTTATAATTTCAATGTAAAATACTAATAAATGAAAATTATGATTACCCGGGGCATAGCTCGGGCCTAAAAACTAGTTAAACATAAAAAGGAACAAAAGTTTGCATCAATCCAAACAAACTAAATGTAACCAATAGGATTACTCTAAATTTCTAACAACCAATAAAATTACAGCCTTTAGGTTATTATATTCTTTTTTTCGCTTGTTAAACTTTGACTTTATGCACTATTTAGTATTAACTTATCTCCTTTGACCATATTAATTTCAACAAATCTAAAAAAGTTTATTATATTAAATATTATAAGATTTGTCTCAATATATATTTATAAAATATTAACTTTATATTTTACAAATCAGTTATTAAAGAAATTAATAATGAAATTTGTGTGGTAACAAATGTAATAAGTCAAATTGGAACAACCTAAATAAATAAAAGGGTAAATAACTAATAACTTCCCGACGAAGTAAAACAGATAAGGGCAACAAAGGAAGGAAATACGCCTTTTCAACCCCCCGTGGACTCTCTGTCTGCTGGGCCCATCCGACAATGGGCATCAAATCCAAATAGTTGAAATTTTGGGCCCATATCCTTTAATCCTTTTATTTCCAATCAAGTTTCTTCCTTATGCCCTAAGGAAGTGAGATACATGAGCATGTATAAGTATTGGTGATCTGCTTTTGCTGATCCTCCTATAAGATAAGGAAGTGATTGAGGGTCTGTTCTCCCCAGCTTATTTTCAGTTCAGTTCAGTTCAATTCAGTTCAGTTCAGTTCCTAAATGATAATCATTACTATTAATTAGTTATAATTTAATTCGATTCGATTCGATTCGGTTGTTTTTATGCGAAGATAATGCACTCGAGAATGTTTTCTTTACCTTTTACATTTTTCCTTATTTTGTTTATATCCCTAATATATAAGTGAAGAGGGGAGTTGATGTCCACCCTTTTTTTACGATTATATCCTCGATTAATAAGATTAATTATACCTTATCCAATTTTTGAGTTTTTTTTTCAAAAAATGAAAATAAAAATAAATATAGTAAACTAAATGACAGTTCTTCTTTCACTTCACCAGTTTTATGAAAAAAAAAAATTGAGCTTTTTATTTGCTTTCGCACGCTTCACGTGCATATACCGCTAGTATGTATTTCGGGAAGACCAAATTCTATACCATACTACCTACTTTCCGTTTAACTCTATTTTTTAAAAGTTGATTACACTTTTTTTCACCTATTTTTGGCAATTATAATTTTTTATTTTCACTTTACTCAATTGACATTGTTTATTATTATTCTACTCCAAGCTACCCTTTTTTCATCTTCCCATTTAATTCATTAAAAAATAACTATCGAGTTTTCATTACTTTCCCCGCACAACACCACTTCTCTACTCTTGACATAGTATATATGCATACCGCTCGGGAAAAAATAAGGGTTTTTCTATGGAGTACCCTTGTGTTTTTTGAAATTTTATTATGTACCCCTTATATTTTGTTCTACATACTACTCTTCAACTTATTAAGTTTTCCTTATGGTACCTCTATTACTTCTTATTCATTACGGACGTTATGTGAAGACGTACCAGCTCACCAACCTATGTTATTATTTGAAACCGCGTGAACTTCTCTCCTCTAACTCCAAACATGTAGCTTCCAAATCCTTTCATCTTCTAACAAAATTATGCAGATTTAAAGAAGTAGCAATGAACCCCTGTAGGTCGAATTACGGTTGAAAATTTTCCCTCCAAATGTTGGAAAATGAAGGAACTAATAGAAAAATTAACGTTGACTTAATGGAGGGTTATCATAGAGAAAATTTAAAAAGTTAAAGAGTATACTATATAAAACAAAAAAAGCATAAAGGGATATTGTAGAATTCTAAAAAGCACATTATACTCCATAGAAAACCCAAAAAATAATTTACATGGAAATAGTAAATATAACCAATTTAACGGAATGAAGGAGTACTAGATTTCGTTGTATCTTGCCTTAGATGGTAGTGGTTGGAGGATACGTAAAATAATAACTTGCTGGTATCAGGAGCTTTTTTCCGATGTAAGTGAGAAAATTTGTTAGCCGTAAAAGTTAATTGATTGTGAATGTTACCCTCACTAGCTAGTTTTAGTGTATGTGATCTCATTATTCCTTCAATTGCGGATTGGCTAATTAGGAATTTAATTAGGATTGTCAATTTACCTTCCTTTGACACTCATGACAATCCCACCAATAATATCTCTTTCCTATAGTTGTGGGTTAGCTAATTAGCTTTAATTTGGTTGTTGTGTTACCTTCTACTCTTGGATAATATTTATACTTAATTTTACGTGTGGGGAAGATAAAGGTCCATGCTTGTGGCATTTTTCAATAAAATATCTCTATATTAATTTTTTTCAAAAGAATTGGATTACAACAGGTACCAAATCTTTCTTCCTTTTTTTTAATAGTTCTATAAAAAAAAATTAACATGTTTTGTCAATCATAACTTTAAACATTCATATCTTTGAACATATAAGTAAAAATTGCGTAAAGTGGAATTAATGAAGATACTTATCGAGATCAATCTCACAAGATCTTATGTAGCTATTTTTTATGGGAAAAGCTAATGCAGCCATAAGGGTTGCATATAAGAAGCTAAAAATAGAAAAAACAAGCATTAACTTATCATTTATTACATAGATTAATGTTAAAATTTGTCGTAAATTTACAACTTTTTCCATTTTAAGAATGTATTTATGTCTTATAAAGATAACCCATTTTTTTATTTATCTATACATATTGTAAGAAGGTCAAAGTGGAAAATATAAATAGTGTCAAACTTTGATATGGTACATCTACTAAAAAACAACGGAGGTAGTGCGTGACACCCTCTCTTTTTCAATGTATTTTGCTCTAATACATCAGCCTCCAATAATATTTAAACAAATATTTGATTGAATACCATAGATAGGTGTCCCTCAAATACTTGGAATTTCATAGATCATAAACCTGACAATTTTTTACGAAACCTCCAAACTTCCACCTGTGATTATTGAACCCCGAACATTTGATTTAATTTGCGATAATAATTTCAAAGAAAAATAAAATTTGAAACCGATTTCAACTGAAAAGTAAAATGTGTAGAAAGCAAAATATAGCCTTAAACAACATCATAAATTCATGAAGGATATGAGTTAAACATACGAGATTCCAGATATATATGACAATAATATAGTGAAGCTTGGCTAAAAAGGCGAAAGGCAATTATGAACAACGATAACCAATTAGACAACTAATCATTTGCTGAACACTTTGCATCTAATACAGCTCCATACACTAGTCACTATGTTCGACCATCTTTGACCCATAAAGGAAGCATATGCTAGCATAAATTTGACAAAAAAAAAAAAAAACCACTAAAATGTTTACAAATTGCCTAAGAGAAGATGTAAGGTTAAAATACGTCCAACGGTCTTCTAGAGCATCACGAGCTCACTGCCAGTATTATAAGGACTAATCACTAAGGTCGCATATTCACAGGCTCACAACGCTGGAATATATACAAACTTGGGCCTTCAGCCTTGGAATTACCTGAAAAAGTAGAGGACATAAAAAAGGCAGTACAATTTTATGGGGGGAGAAAAAAAGTAAATAATAAATATAAAAGACAACTTTCTTGGTTTTTACTTTTTCATGCATGTCTTTGGTGAAAAATTACATTTAGATTAATGAGTAGTTGTGTCCTCTAGGATGTATCGTTCAAAAAAAAATTAGAAAAGTGCGCCAAATACTATCCCATTGAGACCAGTTTTCACCCGAAAGTGACCACCCGAAATAGAACAGAAACCTAAAATAACCCGACGCGAAGTAAACCGGAAATAATGACTGAACCCGAACCGACACAAAAATAATAAGGAAGTCGACCTTAATTTTATGTGTTTGATTACTAATTTATAATAAGTGTAATCATTCCTTTTCACAAACATTAATTTATGTGTTTTATTTATTTGCTAGAAAAGGAAGTCGACCTTACCCGAATTGACCTGACCCAAACCAATCCGACTGATTGGAACTGACCCGATGTTGACCCGAATCATCAAACCTGCACCTGACCCGACCCAAAGACAAAGTATGACTTGAATATGACCCGACTTGGAATGACCCGGTCCGTATCCGACCTGTATAACTTGTTTGCCACCTCTAACCACATGCTAATCAATAATGCTGCATTAGACCAGAACCGTCTTAAAAAGGTTGGAGGTTTTGTGCTAATAACTAACATTAGTTCCTTCAATTAAAATTACTACATATAATTATAAAATATAAATTTATTATCTATGAAATTAGCATTATAATTAATATTAACTTTTATAAAAAAAGAATATATAAAGCACGAGTATTAGAATAATATGACTAAAAGTTGACAATAAATTTCCAATTTTGGGGCCTCTGAACTGAGGAGCCTTGTGTTGTTGGTCTCTCTACATGTCTGAAATGACGGCCCTGCATTAGACACGAAGTATTTCATAAGAAAAAGGGTGAATAGCAAATTAAATGGAATAAGAGAGAGGCCAAGCAATTTCAGAAATTGCACTTGTATAGACGACACCTTCTTTTCTCTCTCTTATTTACCATCAAATAATTTGCTAGCTATATAGTCATACAGTCATACTCTTAAGCAAATTGCTTATAAATGAGTTTTTGGGTTGACTTTTGAGTTATAGCTTTCACATGGTCAAAAGCGAAAAAGTAAATTACACTACCTTTGGTTTTTATTAATCTATATAATCTACTTTTATGTTCGCTAATGCGAAAAATTAACCATTAATCTTTTCAATAATCAATAATCAATAATCAATAATACAAGTTTACATTTTGGAAATATATGTGATAAGAGACTTTCAAATAGATACAAGCTAGTATTTTGGCTCGGGCTTTGCCCCGGGTGGTACTTTTTCCAAATTTGATATGCATTTTTTTCCATTCGCATTATAATGTAATAAAGAAAACCCAACATTTAAAAGGTACAAATATAATAATATTAACATTTAAAGCATGATCAAAAGTTGGTTGAGATGGTAATTGTGCTATATATAATAGCAAGATGTCATGGGTTCAAATCTTATTGCAAGCCAATTTACTTTTGTTAGTTGACATAACATATGTAAACATTGGACAATTCTAGTAGGGTAAGAGAGGTGTCACGTGGCGTGTATACGTTGTTTGACACGTCTTTTAATATATTAGTATAGATATGTAATATTCACCATGGCATAAGATTGAAGATGTCACTCAAATGTTACCATAATGATAATAAATAGTAATGTAAAATCATAAAGAAAAGCAACCATAAACATTGATATGAATTTCATTCTTATAAAACTAAACTAGATTCATTACCATGATCATCATTTATAATCGCATATCAAAAGAGTATTAAAGTTACAAGATAAGCCCACCAAGCTCATCGAGATGCAACCATGAACCATTCTTCTAGAAATATTTCTCCAAATTAAAGTCACTTCCCTTGTTTTCCACTATGCCTTATTTACGATTTTCATTCTATAATTTTTCAATTTTCATGTTCTATCATACAAAGTGGAACCTCTTGAATATTAGACATTTCACATTTGGATAAGTGGGCATCTATATTATCAAGATAAAAGTGGGCCCAAAATGGGTATCAATGGGTAGTAAGCACAACTCATTGGGGAAGGAATTTGACAAAAAGAGAAATGGGCCCGCCACTTCTCAACTTTATGCGGTTTGTCCGCCGTGACAAGTATTTTACCCTTTATACCCTTATTGGGACAACAAACGGGCCACAAAGGTCTGATTTTGGCGTCTGAGCCCTGACCACCCAGTCAGAGCTGAGCTTGGTCTTGTGACACAAAAAGTTCAAGAAATTTGACATAAAAATCAGTGGATTAAAGTTAGAGTGATTGCTGGATAATCGGGTCCGGTGTTAAGATTGATGGATCATGGAGGTTAACCATCGGGTCAGGTTAGGGTTACGAGGAATGAACCATTATCTTGTGAATACGAGCTTGTGAAAAAGACAAAAAGTTTTGGTACCAAAGTTAGGTCAAAGTGGTACCAAAATAGATTACTTTGGTACCAACTCTATTTTGGTACTAACTTCAGTTTGGTACCCAAGTTTCATTTTGGTACCAATCTGACTTAACTTTGGTATCCAAAATTTTTTGTCATTTTTTGCTGATACTTTCTCTGTGAATACAAGATGTATGAAATTGTCCTGACTTGACTCATTTGTCAACTCTTACTAATAAGTTTTCAGAATCAAGTTAGATAAATGTTTTTTTATTAAATTAATATTTACCTTTAATAAGAAAACTATTTGATGCTAATATTAGAGGTGGTAGTCGGATGGTTTGAATTTGCTTCAATAAAATATTAATTTGGTTCAAGCTATAATATGTTAGTAGATCTCTAGTTCAATTATAGATCGGGTCAAATTCCTTGTTAAAAAAAAATCCAGTCATACTACCTCCGTATTTTTTTAGTTGCATCAATTGTTTTTTGACACTATTCATCAACTAACTTTGTTAAGCTATCTCACACCATTATATATAAAAAAAAAAACATAGTCAAGTGGGGTCTTGTTATATTCGTCTCAATGCGAGGATTTGAAATATCAAATTTTTATAATTTTTACTTACACCAAATATGAGATATTAACATTTAAAGACGTGTCTCGGCAAATGTGAAAAAGCAAATGGTGCAAATGAAAAAATAAAGAGGTAGTATTAATTCTAAATTCCAAATCATGTTTTTTTTCCTGAAACTATGTTACATTCATACTATCGTTTCATTTGTCTTTGAAAAAACTCAATTTAATTTTAATCGAATTAATTGCTCTATTTTCTTATCACTTTGCTTCCCTAGTTCCCTTACCTTTCTTTACTATCAAAAATTATAAACTACTACGTAAACAAGATAGAAGAATTCAAAATTTTGTTTTTCTTCCCCCCGATGACTCAATAGTCAATACAATCCTTTCCCAATTTTTTTTTCTAATCACATGCAGCTCCAACTTGCGCATTAATCTTGATGTTTTCCTATTAATTTCCTTTTATTTATATTAAATGTTGTAAGCAAAATGTGAATCATTGAAAATGAAAACAGGAGGCAGATGCAACATGGACACATGGCTCATATATTCATAGATATTGCTTGACTTGCCTAATCGTCCAAAAAGCTTATGTAATGCAACATGTACATGATTCTTTAGCAGATTTTTGCAAATTAAAGAAAACCATATGCATGCAATGACAATGCCATATTAAACTGGTGTCAGCCGAAAATGCTGCATGCACCGCAAGCAGGAAACCATCTTCCAAGTTCCATAGGATTGATCCCCCTGTTTTGGACTTGATTTTCTATATCAAATTAATTGTTAAACTACCACTGTGAAGTGTGGACTGTGAACTGTGAAGTATGAACTCGATCTTCATTCTTTCTTAGAGCATCACCGTAATTGAAAAAGTCACAAGAAATCATCATAAAGGATGACGAACATATTATGTCCTACACTCATGACTAGGGGTGTGCACTTTTGGACGGGACCGGAAAATTTCGGTCCGGTCCCCGGTCCATGAAAATTTGGGATTCCAGGATTCCGGGTTTCCGGTCCGATCAGGTCCAAACTCGGAATTTTCCGGTCCAGACCGGAATTCCTTTTTTTAAAAAAAAAAAAATAAGTTTAAAAGTTAAAAAAAAGTTTAAAACTTAGAAAGTTAAAACCTCATATTTATTGCCTTTAAGATTATTGTTTTAGAATTATTATATTTTAATATATTGAATTTATAAATATGTTTAAACCTAAAAAAAAAAAAATTTGATAAGAAAATATAGATTCCGGTCCAACCGGTCCAAAACCAGACCGAACCGGAATATTTCCAGTCCGGTCCCGGCTTAAAAAAATTCACATTCTGGTCCACCGGTCCCATCGATCCGGTTTTGAACCAGTGCACACCCCTACATGACTACATAGATCATAGGAATGGATTATGGCATGACCAATGACCTAAAGCAAAAAATCATCCCGTGATCTATTCATGGAATCGTCATAGGATCAATAGGACCCACTAAATAATATATATTTTTGTAATCAATTGATTTGATCGATGTAAAAAATACTTCCTCCGTTTAGAAATAGTTGCACCATTTCTATTTTGTTCACTATTCACATTTTACACTTATATTGTCTTTGGTGATTTATATTTTAGGAAAAACATAGTCATGTGGGGTCTTGTTAGATTTGTCTCGACGTATATTTTTTAAAAATAAACTTTTTATAATTTTTAGTTATTGATAATTAAAGATATTAATGGTTGAAATCATGCATCGGCATACGTGAAAGTTAGAAATGGTGCAACTATTTCTAAACGGAGGAAGTATATACTTACCAATGATCAAATTTTTGAGATATATAAATAGACACTCATTTTGTTATATGATGGTACACTTCTGATTTTTAGTTATTATCCCACTAAAATCTATAATCAATAGATAATAAATTTTTATTAATCATGATTAGGATGCATTTGGTGAATTTGCTCATGAGCCATTTTCAACTTTCTGAAAACGAGTGAGAAAGTACTAGATTGAGGGGTAATATGTTTTTTTATTGGGTCGATCATGAGTGAGCATGCTCTTTGGGCTAGGGCCTAAAAAACAAATTGAGACTTTAGGATGCGTTCTCTTAATCTGAAAAAAAAAAGTGTCGGGTTAGATAAGTTCAATTCAGATAAGTTTAGGATAATCCAGGTGAAATATAATATGTGTTTTCTTAAATCGACAATAGATATTGATTGAATTTTAGAATAAATTAATTTTAGTTGTAGAAAAAAAAGGTATCCAACAATGATGAGAATTAAATAATTTACTTTTCACATCAGTTTTTGCTTTTAATGTCTTGTCGATAAATCCTTAATTGAAATAGTATATACGTTGTTGTTTTACCAACAAATTCATTGGTTATTCCACTAACTACTTACAATAACATGTTACTCATTCATTATTATCTATAGACAATGCACAAGCCTTTGTTTAGCTAATCAATATGTCCAGCTCGAAAAAATATCGAGTTTGGAAAAGAAAATTTAGTTCAAATTTATGATAATTTTCGGGCTTATATAGCCTGAAACTTGAAAACCCAATTAATTTGATCAAAGTTTTCCAAATTTGGCCAATAAATTAACCGATGATCCTCTAATTATATTTTATGAGTTGGTCACACACTCACACATCAAATAAAACCGTATTATGATTTCTCAACACTTCTCTAGATTAGGATTTGACCTACATCACAAATTGTCATTTGTCATCTTCTCTAATATTTCCATGAGGATGTAGACATTGTTAGAAGAGAGAACAAACAAGGGAACCGGATATCCACTGCAAGGCACGGAAACTACGCTTTCCTATTAGTTTAATTTCGCCCCTCTAGGATCACCGGGTTAACACGAAATAACTAATGAGATACAATGGAGAAAAACAATTCACTAGATGATCTTCTAAGTGAATCAACAAGAACTTTGTGTTTGATGTTTGTGAAGAACACTCAAGAGAAAGTAGCAAGTTTTCTCTCAAGCAAAGCAAGAAGATTAGAATATGAAAATCTGATTTTCTCTCTCTCCTCATATGAATAACAAGGGTAATATCACATATTCCCACTTGATTAGAGCTGTTACAGCATTCATCCCTCTTTAATCCCCTGATTAAGAGTACTTAATCATCTTAAAACGGATCACAAATGCATTACAACGGTTATAAACCGTCCACGCAAAATTTCACGCCCCAAGACAGAATACACGTCGCGACCCGCGATACAGATCGCGGGTCGCGAAAGGGCGCTGGTCGCTATCCGCGACGGCCTCCTGGTCGCGACCCGCGACGAATGTCGCGACTCGTGACCAGCCCTCTGTCTTGCTTGATTTAATCCACGTGATTTTGCGCATTCTAATCTCAACATACTAGACCTCCTCCTCTTCTAGTATATACTCATATGAGCTAACAAAACCCATTACCCTATAAATGTTCCAACAATCCTCCTCCCATTTATAGGGTAATGTTGAAAAGTTTTCAACTTGCTATAAATCACAAACAAAACATGCTCATGCATCATGGAAATATCTTACGATTGAATTTCCACTTAGTAAAAGTAACTTTACAACAATTTCGATCATAATGATAGACAAAGCTTTGAATCATATAACCACCACAAATCATTGAAGATACTAATACACATAAGCATAAAACATAATTCTTAACCTCCGACACCTATGAAGCGTTGGTGTCCATATCCATTCATAAGCGTTCCAAGTCAAGCCTTAGACTTGGTGAAGCGGCCAAACCTCTAGCTTATATAGGTAAATCTTTACGAACATGCTCCTACAATTGAGCACTTATCAAAGATTTATTAAGAAATAAATTCAACCTCTTAACATTGTAGTAACAAGCACTAACCTCGGGATGTGTTAAACAAGTGCTCCCAACCTTCTAGAGAAGTACTTTCCTCATTGAATTTGAGATCTAATGTTGTATTAGACATCAAATTGAGTTTTCCTTCACCATAGGTTGTTCAATAGGCTTAAGACCCATCCCTTTATTCATTTTGTTCACTAGTTCCCTTGACAACGATTTAGTAAACGTATCCGCCAAGTTCAAACTAGACCGAACAAAATTAATAGTTATACAACTATTCCTTATCATTTCACGCACATAGCTATGTCTAACTCCAATGTGCCTTGACTTGCCATTGTAGACTTCACTATAAGCTTTAGCTATGGTTGATGCACTATCACAATGAATAGCAAGAGGTGACATAGGTTTGACCCACAAGTCAACCTCACTCAACACATTCCTTAGCCATTCCGCTTCTTGGCAACAAGATGCCAATGCAATGAATTCCGATGCCATAGTGGAATCCGTTATACATGTTTGCTTTTTGGATGCCCATGAAATAGCACCTCCTCCAAGAAGAAACACCCATCCACTTGTGGATGAATAATCTTCCTTGTTGGAAATCCAACTAGCATCCGAGTAACCTTTTAGAATAGAAGGTTCTCCTTTGTAAGTTATGACATAATCCAAGGTTTTATTCAAATACCTTAACACTCTTCTCAATGCTTGCCAATGCAACATACTAGGATTACTAGTATACCTACCGAGTTTACCAATAGCAAAAGCTATATCCGGTCGAGTGCTAGTCATAGCATACATCAAGCTTCCAATTAAGCTTGCATACTCCAATTGAGAAATAGGAGTACCACTACTCGGAACCAAGTGAACACTAGGATCCATAGGAGTAGCAAAATGAGTCGAATTCGATTCATTAAACCTCTTAATCACTTTCTCAATATAATGAGATTGTGATAAAGAAATTGACCCTTTACCTCTCATTATTCTAATACCTAGAATAACATCCGCTTCACCCAAATCTTTCATGGAGAAGCTAGAAGAGAGAAAGACTTTGGTTTTTTCCACTTGTTCCAAATCAGTCCCAAAGATAAGCATATCATCAACATATAAGCAAATTATAACTCCATTACCGTTATTATCAAATTTACTATATACACACTTATCGATCGATTTATTTTGAACCCACTAGACAAAATGACCTCATCAAATTTTTGATGCCATTGCTTAGGTGCTTGTTTAAGACCATACAAAGATCGAACTAATTTGCAAACCTTAGTCTCTTGACCTTTAACCACAAAACCTTCAGGGTTGATTCATGTACATTTCCTCCTCCAATTCACCATTAAGGAAAGCAGTTTTAACATCCATTTGGTGAATTACTAGACCATGAATCGCAGCCTAATGCTATCAAAAGTCTAATGGTAGCTATTCTAACAACCGGAGCATAAGTGTCAAAATAATCGATACCATATCTTTGCCTAAAACCTTGGACCACTAACCGGGCCTTATGTTTTAGTATGGTTCCATCGATCTTCCTTTTCCTTACGAAAATCCACTTACAACCTAAAGGTTTGCATCCGGGGGGTAAATTAGCTAAAATCCAAGTATAATTTCCCATTATTGAATCCATTTCATCATTCACTGCCTCTTTCCAGAAAGGAGAATCATGAGACTTCATAGCCTCATCAAAGGTCCTAGGATCCTCCTCCATATTGTAACAATATGAAAATTGAGTCACAATAGACTCCCTTGACCCTTCAACTAAATATAGTTGAAAATCCGGTCCAAAAGATTTCTCTTTTCTAATTCTTTTACTTTTCCTAATTTCCGGTGTTGTAGTATCATGATCATTGTTAATGTCATCCACAACATTGGAACTAGTACTAGGTATCATGTCCTTTGGTCTTGGAATCGATGAGAATCTAGTCTCATCAAATATTGCATCCCTTGACTCTATCACAGAATGGATAGAGACAACATCATTTGGCTCAATGACATAAAACCTATAGGCTTTGCTATGTACCGCATAGCCTATAAAAATGCAATCAATTCCTTTAATTTTTCACCTAAAGTTTTCCTTTTAGGTTCCGTCAATTTGACAATTGCCCTACAACCCCATACCTTAAGGTAATTGAGATTAGGCTTTTTGTTACACCAAAGTTCATAAGGGGTAGTCTTATTCCTTTTATTAGGAACTCGATTTAATATATAACATGCGCTTAAAATTGCATCACCCCAAAAACCGTCATTTAGACCCGAATTAGAAAGCATGGTGTTAACCATTTCTTTTAGAACCCTATTTTTCCTTTCCGCTATACCATTACTTTGAGGTGAGTATGGAGCGGTTGTTTCATGAATTACACCAATGGAACTAAAATAGCTAGGATTATAGTATTCACCACCCCTATCCGTC
Source organism: Beta lomatogona (assembly GCA_947646795.1). Taxonomy (NCBI): domain Eukaryota; kingdom Viridiplantae; phylum Streptophyta; class Magnoliopsida; order Caryophyllales; family Amaranthaceae; genus Beta; species Beta lomatogona. The sequence goes on from CANSNZ010000360.1 coordinate 241,867, forward strand.
CGAAGTCTTTTAACTTTTCCATTAAGTTGAAGTTCCACTTCGGTCTTAAAAATCTTAAACTTTTCTAGTGCTTCATCTTTAGTAAATAATAAATATATGTAACAAAACCTTGAATAATCATCAATAAAAGTTACAATATATTTTTTATTTCCCAAAGAAGGTGAACTATGAAAATCACACAAGTCACTATGCACCAATTCAAGCAATACCGTTTGTCTAGTCACACTAGGATAAGGATTTTTTGTAATCTTATTTAGTATGCATGTCTTACACTTCTCTAGCTTTAAATCGAAAGAAGGTATTAAACCTAGTTTAGACATGTCATATAATCTACGATAGTTTACATGACATAAACGATTGTGCCATAGAGAAGAAACATCAAGCATGTAAATAGAACTAGTATCAATTTAATTATTAATACTAAATTTAAACATTCCATTACAATAAAATCCTTGTCCAACAAAAATACCACCCTTGGAAACTATAAACTTATCCGATTCAAATACAACTTTAAAACCAAACTTATTCAAAAGACCCCCCGACACAAGATTCTTCCTAACTTCCGGTACATAAACAACATCCCGGAGAGTTAGAGTCTTTCCCGAGGTTAACAACAATTCTACTTGGCCTATACCCTTGGCCTTAACCGTAGAATCATTCCCCATATACAAGATTGGACCATCATCTAATTCTTCCAAAGACTTGAAGAAGTGCTTATTATTGCACACATGTCTAGAGGCCCCCCGAATCTATCCACCAAGAATCATCAACTCCGCACAAACATAATTTCGAAATCATAGCCACAAAATTCATTTCTTCAATTACATGTTCATGTGCAATTTTACCTTGGTTTTGAACAACACTAGGTTGTCCAATTTTTGTCTTCTTCTTCTTAGAAGGACAATCCCTCTTGAGATGAGGTCCATTGCATACCCAACAAGTGAGGGTCTTCCTCTTCTTGTTTGCAAAATTGGTTTTAGAGTTGTTATTGTTGGATTTCTTGGTCCCACTAGACCCACCAACCTCTACCATATTCACGGTAGACTTAGGAATACTAGGAGTAGTATCCTTAACCCCATCTGGAGCCCGGATACCCTCTTCAATACGAAGATGAGTTCCTAATTGCTCCATGGAAATATCTTCCTTCCTATGTTTCAAGGAATGCTTAGTTTCTTTCCAAGAATTTGGTAATTTATCAATGATTGAGGCTACGACAATAGCCTCATCCATCACCATACCATGTGATCTAATTTGGTTCAAAATATGATGAACTTCATGAAATTGCTCTATAATAGGCCGATCATTAGTCATTTTAAATGAATTAAAATTACTAACAAGAAATTTCTTACTTGAAGCATCTTCAGAAATATACTTGGCCTCAAGAGTATCCCAAAGTTCCTTTGCACTCTCCACATTTTGATAGAGATCGAACAAAGGGTCGGTAAGAGAGTTGAGGATGTGACCCCGGCAAATGTAGTCATCATTCTCCCACTTTGTCCTCTTCCTTGTAGTCTCCACGGACTCTTCCTCTCCATCTTTCGGGAATGGTGGCATGGGTGTTGATAGAACATACACCACATTCAAAGTTGTCAACAAGAAGTGCATCTTCTTTTGCCATCTTCGATAACCCACCCCCTCAAACTTGTCCAACTTTTGGAAGTTCATAGTCATGTCCTTGAGTGATTGAGCCATATCCGAAATAAAAAAAAGGAAAATTAAACTAATAGATTGTTAGAAGAGAGAACAAACAAGGGAACCGGATATCCACTCCAAGGCACGGAAACTACGCTTTCCTATTAGTTTAATTTCGCCCCTCTAGGATCACCGGGTTAACACGAAATAACTAATGAGATACAATGGAGAAAAACAATTCACTAGATGATCTTCTAAGTGAATCAACAAGAACTTTGTGTTTGATGTTTGTGAAGAACACTCAAGAGAAAGTAGCAAGTTTTCTCTCAAGCAAAGCAAGAAGATTAGAATATGAAAATCTGATTTCCTCTCTCTCCTCATATGAATAACAAGGGTAATATCACATATTCCCACTTGATTAGAGTCTGCATAAACATTCATCCCTCTTTAATCCCCCGATTAAGAGTACTTAATCATCTTAAAACCGATCACAAATGCATTACAACGGTTATAAACCGTCCACGCAAAATTTCACGCCCCAAGACAGAATACACGTCGCGACCCGCGATACGGATCGCGGGTCGCAAGGGCGCCGGGTCGCGACCCGCGACAGTGTCGCGACCCGCGACGGCCTCTGGTCGCGACCCGCGACGAATGTCGCGACTCGTGACCAGCCCTCTGTCTTGCTTGATTTAATCCACGTGATTTTGCGCATTCTAATCTCAACATACTAGACCTCCTCCTCTTCTAGTATATACTCATATGAGCTAACAAAACTCATTACCCTATAAATGTTCCAACAGACATGTAGTCACAATTATCACAGAGCAAAATCAAGTCCATTTTACTTCAAAATATATTTAGATAAGATTATTCCAAACTTGCTAAGTCAAAAACTTAATTTATTCCAATATCTAAATCCAAAAATTATCTCTATTACTATATCCACTCCTCAAAAGTAAAAAAAACTCCCAAAACCAAAACTAAATCCTTCTTGAAAATCCAATTACTCACTTTACACTTCATTTACGCCTACATTACCCTACACGCCGAAACCTTAAGCACGCCTCCCTCAATCAAACCCTCATACCGCGGGCAACTACCGATTACCGGCTAACAGTGGCAAAATCGTAATTCAACAAACCCATAAAATTTTTAAAAATTCAATACTTCCCCCCTTTACAACTCATCACGCGTCACCACCGAAACTTCCGGTAAACCTGCCACTTTCTCTTTCGACCTTTTTCTCTCTCCTCATTCCCCATCACTTCCTTTTTCTTCTCCTCATTTCTTCCTTCTTCCTCTCAATTTTTTCTCCCTTTACTCCTCTCTCTACTCTCTGAAGTAAAACTCCACAAAAAACGCAAAAAAAAGCAAAAAAAAAAAAAAGAGAAAAAACCAGAAAAATTCATGTCTGATCAAAATTTGTAGGAGAGATAGAGAGAATCTCCGGCGAAATTTCGTCATGATTTCCCGATTTTCCCCTGATTTTCCGGTGTATTTCATCTTCTATTCATCTTCTTCCGGTCGTTCTCTCGTCGGCGCTAACCACACCTCCTCCAGATTTTGCTCTCGTTAGAGTTTTGTTTCTCTCTCTAACTCTTTTTTATCTCTCTTCTACTGCACAGCAAGCAAAACACTAATTTCTGTGAATCGATTTTTTTTTTGTTTTTCATTGATTAAACACAGTATTGTTATTAGAACTGTAAAGCAATCAGATTAAATTTTTTTTTTTTGAATTTTTTTTTTGGATTTTTTGAATTTCCTGTTTCCTCTATGAAGAAGCTTCCACACAGCACGGAAAGTGCGTTAATGGAGTCGCCGATGAAGCCGAGCTTCTTGCGAAACTTTCTGGTGAAGATTTTACTATTCTGTGTCTTCATCATATGCTTTCGATTTGCTTACGTCGTAACAATTCGAGGCGAATCTTGTGACGTCGGCGATTTCTGCTTCTTTTCGTTGCCGGAAACCTTCAATTTCGCCGGAACGACGACAATTGCCGCCGTTTCGTCTTCTGTTATTGCCTCTGACGACGTTGTTTCCTCCGATAAGGAAACCTCAATTTACGCGAGCAAAAAATGGCGGAAATCGGTGCAGTACTACTCTTCGGTCTTCCAGGATTTGATTTCCGACGGTTTTCTGTATCCTCAATCGAAGTCTCTCTGCGTCGATACGCCGTTAGGTCAAGAGGTCTTCGCATTGAGAGAGCTCGGTGTTTCCGACGCCATTGGCGTATCTAAGAAAGCGTCGAAACCGTTGGTGGTTTCTTTGAAGAACTCAGGGCGTCGTCAGCCGTTTGAGGATAATGCGTTCGATTTCGTGTTCTACGGTGGAGGTGGAAAGATTGATGAATTGAGCAAATTTTCGGAAGTCTCGGAGGAAATTGGGAGAACACTGAAGCCCGAAGGGTATTTGGTTGTTCATACAAGAACAAATGATACTTATAGTTTACATTCCTTTATTGCTTTATTTAATTGTTGCACATTCATTAAGTCCCGTGAAATTCATGGATTTTATGATGAAAATGATGATGGTAATGGTATAATACGTGAGATTGTGATGAAGAAAGAAGAACATGGTTCTGTGTATAGTAAAGAATGCTCTGTTGTACCAGGGTACAAGCAAGAGATAGTTTCGAAAGCGGAGAAATTGATAGGGAAGGAACCTTTGAAACCTTGGTTGACACTGAAAAAGAATATACAGAATGTGAAGTATCTGCCTTCAATGGTGGATATTAGCTTTAAGAGTAGATACATATATGTAGATGTAGGAGCTAGGAGCTATGGTTCGAGCATTGGGAGTTGGTTTAAGAAGCAGTACCCGAAACAAAACAAGACTTTTGAGGTTTATGCGATTGAGGCTGATAAGTCTTTTCACCAGGAATATGAAGCTAAGAAGAAATGGGTGAAGTTGTTGCCTTATGCTGCCTGGGTGAAGAATGAGACCTTGTATTTCGAGGTTAATCATGATCCTGGGGATGATCCTGAGGAGAAAGGAAGTAAAGGGCGAGGGATGGGAAGGATTAAGCCTGTGCAATCACATGATGGAGTGTCGAGTGGTGTCGATAAGATTGTGGGGTTCGACTTTGCTCAGTGGTTGAAGGAGACTGTGACAGAGAGAGACTTTGTGGTGATGAAGATGGATGTTGAAGGCACGGAGTTTGATCTTATCCCGAGGTTGTTTGAGACCGGGGCAATTTGCTTGATTGATGAGATCTTCCTCGAGTGCCACTATAATCGATGGCAGAGGTGCTGCCCGGGGGAAAGGAGTGCCAAGTATGAGAAGACATATGACCAGTGCTTGAACCTGTTTACTTCGCTCAGAGAGCGTGGTGTTCTTGTTCATCAATGGTGGTGATCTCTGGTAACAGGCTATATACTTGGTTGTTTATGTAACTTTCTTATACTTTGTCAAAATGCTTTGTTTACCTGCAATGCGGTTAATGTCCTAGTTCCACAGTTAATTCTCAGTTATAGAGTTGCTTGGAAAACTTTATTTGTTAGTGAAATATTCCAGATTTTCAGTGATACCAAGTTCTTTGGTTTGTTTCTTTTATACACATTGTTGTTCACCCTTATTATACTTGTCGAATAAGATGTTGGTTATGAAAAGTAAGATATTGGTGCATCCTTGCACCAACTGTTCACAGTTAGTATTGCATTCCTGACTCCTGAGTGGTGTTAGAGTATTATATCTTTTAAATCTTCGCTGTTATTTGCTTTGTGGTGCAGACTTTTGTTCCTGGGATGAGAATGCTCAGTGTTGCAAAACTAGTCTTGCCTGTATTTCCTTCACAAGAACTGTCTATTTAATTAGTACTTGATAAATTAGAAATATAGACGGTGATGACTAGCGTTCTTAACCTGATTTTGTACTTACAGACCATAAATGACTTGGATAGTGTTGTGTTCAACTTACTTTCAGATAACATAGCTCAAGTAAGTTTCAATAAGTTTATACAAATTTAGATAAGTCAAATTCAGTAGATTTTTATTCAATGTAGCAAGCAATATGGTTGTGATTAAGATTAAGACACAGTGAAATGGACAGTCAGAGACGTCAATGAATTATTCTTATGCTGGTTACAATCCGTTGTGTTTCATTTTCCCCTATTGCCCCGCTTGATATTTTTTTCCAGTAGGATCGAAATTGACTGCTGAGGGCCGAAGGTCCCTTGATGATGGAAAATGTAATGAGACCATGAGAGTTGAGTCTAATATGATCTGATGGTAAGTTTGTGGGTCTAAAATAGGCATTGACGGAGAGGAATAGCCGTTGTTAATCGATCAAGGATCGGTGCGGGCCTTAGAATGTTGGTTCATGTACCTAGACAGAGACTTCATTGTTATGCTCATCCACCCTTCCCTACATTGTGAATTTTTACCTTCTTTGTTGACCCTTTTTCCTGTGGAATGGAGCTTTTGGTAGTTGATATTGATGACAAATTTTTAAGAAACAGTAAATCCAAGACCTGCTTGGTCTTGGAACTGAATTAGCTGGCAATGAAAAGAAAAGGTTTGGATGGGGGTAGAGGTGGGGGTTGGAATTAGTTGTACTTCATGATGAAACTTTTGATTTAATGTCATATCAACATATACGCCATTTCTAGAAAAGCATATTTTGATTGCTTGAGTGGTCCTTGCTTTGTTACAGTAGTAATAACTTTGTTTTTAGGCGAGGTAGATTTTAGCTATGATAGTTGAATAACTGATAAATATTGCTTTTTTCAACCTATCTGATGATGTTTTCATGTGACTGTGGGACAGGTCAAATTTTCTGATGTGATTTAAGTTAATGTGTTTGGCTTTTGTTTTATGTGATTATAATTACTGTTGCATCATTTTGTCCCCTTTTGTGATTGAAATTTGAGGACTGAAGAGTATTTGTTTGATTGATATCATACTTCAGTTTTTCTTTCGAGTGTGTACTATGTCAAAACAGTATGGGACATTCTGGAATAAGATAGATGGACTGTAGATGACATATTTTTCTTGATTTATACCTGTGCCTGTAATTTGTTTCCCAATTTAGAGCAGTCTTGCCTTCATCTTCTTAATGAAGTTAAATTAAGTTCGACGCCCTATAGCCGGATTGTTGTGAAGATTCGATCATGTAACCTTGTAAGTAACTCGCAAGAGGTTGAGAATTGAGATGGAGGGGCTCTTTTTTTTTTGCCAACTCTTTGCCTTCTAGTTAGTTGGTGGTTGTATCTTTCACATGAAAATTTCACATGCTATTCATACATAAAAAGGTTACGTTCGAGTCACATGACTTTATAAGCGAGAGAGAACACAGTGTTTTCGGAAGCAACTAAGGCAGTGCTGTGAGGGAGTGTGAGCCTATGAGGGATGTATTTTCCCTTTCCTCCTCATCTCCCCCATTCTTCCATGATTGTTAACTAAATACTTTATGTTGTTTTTGGTATAAATTTGTTGGACATAAGTCTTGATCATATTCAATGCTAGGCATATTATTACTATTTCGTTAGTATAATTTTGGTTAATATATGTACTAATCAAATTAGCACTCACAAATCTGTTATGAGAACGTGATTTCGTTTGCATTTGTACTTGCATTCATTGCGGTAATGAATCGATTCTTGATTGACTGTAATAAACAATTTATTGAGTGGTTCATATTGCCAAGTGATGGATCCGTGGCAATCATTGCTTAATAATTATAAAAACCTTGTCTTACTGTAACAGTACTACTACTAGTTCATCAGAATTTCCTTTTACGTATAATAATAATGTCAATAAATTAACATCATATGTGACTGACAGCTGCGATTTTAAGATGTTGTATACTTTTTGTGGTACATTAAAACACTTTGAGTGGACTTCATGTGAGTTCCTTGTATATATATATATATATATATATATTGGCATCTACTACCTCTTTTTTTTTTTTTTTTTGCTACATTGTTGTTTTGGGAAATAAACCACTAACTTTGACTGATTATTTTGATATTTTTATAATTAAACTCCATTCGAAATGCAATGAGAAGAGGTCAGATTCTGGAAATTATTCACAAGGGCAGGGCAACTAATGTAGTTACTGATACTTGTAGTTGCTGATACTTTAGCAAAGCAGGGATTGGAAAGAGATGTAGAATTCATTGCGTGGTTATGAACTGTTATTGAGCTTCTTTGAATTTTTGTTTTGATAGGGCAGCAAGCTGATTGTTTTTATGGCTTTTTTGTGCTCCCTCCTATGTTCTGCGGCTAAAGTAATGAATAAAAGCTAACAAAAATAATGTTAGAACAGTTCTTTAGGTCTTGATTAGCAATAAATAACATGTGGGTGGTAAAAGCAATAATGCACGGACAATCATATAACATGCATAGAACAATCAGGCAGGCATATAATAATCTATGAAAATAAATAAAAAATCGTCCGGGGTCGTTGATTTGTACGGATCTTGGATCGAAAGTTGAACGAACCTTAAAAGTTTGTGTATTTTGTCATGTGTTGCATCGAAAATATTGTTCGAATTTTGATTACTTTTGATGTTTTGGCGTTGACTTTGTATTGCATGGGATCTTGTATGTGTTTTAGAGGTATGAAAGTAAGATAGTGATGATGGTGATTACGTAGGCTGGTTAGATGATGATGCGTGGCTGCGTGACGATGATTAATAAAAGATCAGGTGGGTTAGAGGAGTTTTGTTAAGCGGTGGATGAGTGTCATGGAATATGGCGTATAATGATCTTGGATTCTTGGTGAGTTGCGCGGTGTATTCTTTAGGGTGAGGCGTGTATATTGTTGCTGCCGTGGAGAGTTAGTCGTGAATTGTGAGAGGGAGAGGATGATATATATAGGTTAGGGTAGTTGAGTTGTAATAGGTTTTTGAAAATAATTAGGTCTCTAAAAAGATTTTTATAAAATAGTTAGATAAAGATTTAAAAAAAGTGTTAGTAAGAGATATTTAAAATCACTTTGGAAAAAGATTATTTTTATTTAAAAAGATTTTAGAAAATAGTTAGACAAAATATATTAAAAAACACTTTGGAAAAAGATTATTTTTATAAAAGATATTTTTATTAATAAAACTAATCAATGTAATTAATTAATTCTATTAATTAAATTGGGCTAGAAAAGGGATTTTATAAAATTGGGCTTTCATAAAACTATTTTTAAAAGGTTTTCAAAGATGGGTTTTAAAAAGTTATTTTAAAACGTTTTAAAAAGTGGGCTTAGTAAAACTAGTTATAAAAAAGGTTTTCGAAAATGAGTTAATAAAGACAGTTAGAAAATGGATTTGGCTTAAAACTTTTATTTTAGACTCGTTATTTATTCTTTCCTTGATCCGGACCAATTGGAACAGGTATTAGTCATCATAGGGTAATAAATGGGAAGACACTATTATGTGTTTACAGCTAAAAATAAGTCGACTTTTATGGGGTATCTCCCCAAAATAAGTCAATTAGATCAGATTGATAAAAAAAAAATATGTTCACTTCCTTTTTTTTTTTTTTTGAAGAAAAGTTCACTTCATAAAAATAAGGTGAATTAGACATAACATCAAGCATCCTAATCGGTCATTTTGATAACTTTCAAGGGAAAAAAGGTAAAGAATATGTCAAAAAATGAATATTAGTATTTATTTCCTTTTATTATAAATAATAAGGTATCACAATAAATAATAAGGTATCACATACAATTCTGTTCACACTATACAATCTTCTAAGAAAAAGAACCAAATCTTAAATTTCCAACTTTAGGCAGATTGATTAGTATAAAAATGCGATTTATCACCTTGGAAGCCAAATACATTCATCATCAAAAAGAAAACAAAAAAAAAAAGAGTCCGAATTACAAAATTCAATTAAAAAAAATGATGAGAAAGAATGAAGTAGTAATTATGTTAATGCTTGTAATTAGCATGATAATGATAAATGGAGTTATGATGCAAGGAAGTGGTAGTGGTAATGACACCCTATGTGGGGTACCCAGTGGTCAATATTGGTTGTGTGTTCCAACCTTCCTTCCAAAACCAGAACCACCAAGCAGGCAATGTTGTAACACTCTTACGGATGCTGACCATGATTGCCTTTGTACTATTTATAAATCCCCTCTTTTCCCTAGCCTTGGCATTGATAAGGAAAAGTTTTGGCTTATAATGGGTTTATGTGGCCTCCAAACTTGTCCTACCCATGTTTGAGATATCGTACATATTGATATTGATATTGATAAAGAGAGTATTTAAAAAAATAATAATTAAGTTGAGTTAGATTCCATTACCGCAATCATCAACAAGTCTTTATTAATGGTGGGTAGTCTACCCGGTAGGTAGACAAAGTTTTTTCCGTATTGTAACTCTATCTATCGATGTGACAATTAATTATTATTCCATAGGGGTGTTTTTTAATCAATCAAAGTACTCTTTTATATTGATCTTTGAATAAAGTTAATTGATCTTTCTCATTTTATGGATTAATTAAACATATGAGTAAAATAATTTCCTGTTCTGCTTTATTATTTGATATCAATCAGCTATTTTTTTTTTTAGGGAGAGGTGGTAGGTTAGTGGAGTACCACCCCGAATTTCAGGGCATTGCCCAGGGTTCGAATCTTCATCCCAGCAATATGTTGGACATTTACTTCTGGACTGTTTAGCCTTGTACCCAACTTTTGAGCTGGTGTGCCATGCAGGCTTGTAGTCTAGCAGGGGGTTGGTCTTCTGACCAATTATCTTATCTAATCAAAAGAATAAATATAAAAAAAATCAGCTATTTATTTTTTGATACACACCTCTAGTCAAACAAACTTGACTCCTGCGCACCATTGACAAAAATAAAATGTCAATGGTTTTTGTTAATTACAAATGGTTAGTAAAAATGATGACTAATATATGTAACCAGCTTAATTGATTGTTAAGAGACAAATTGGATGGTTCCAACCACTCGCTGAAAACACCCTGTCCAATTTCTTGAAAATATAAAATAAAATTAAGGGTTTTACTATTAATAGCCCTGAGCATGCCCACTCATGGTAGAATTGGCCATGAAATTGAGTCATCTATCAAGGTCAAAAAAAAACATTGTCTTCCATCCATGGATTTTCATGTTTTAAATTGAGTCATAGAATGACTTAATTCATATTTGGGCATCCTATGACCCAAACCATGGATTAAGTCATGTAAAAGGGGATGGAGGGGGCCACAAACAAGTGGGAAAATTTTGGCACGAAAACAATGAAAATGGTGAGTTTGATAGGGCAATAATTGTAAGAGCCAATGAAGAAGCGCCACACGTGCACAGGAGCAGTTGGACGCGTCAGTACTAGGCATTTGACAGCCAACCAAATTTCGACATGTGGCTGCTGAATCAGAAATGTTATTTTTGTTATTTAGATTTTGTAATCTGAATAACTTTACAAATACAAATTAAAAAAAAAAATTCACCAACAGTCCTATTTTTTTGAGATCTATAAATAGACATTCATTTTGCTATATTTTGACACACTTCCTAAATTAATTATTTTTTGGGTCATGAGTGGCATTTGTCAAAATGGGTCATAAGGTATGATCAACTTTTGTAAGATGAAAGAGAAAGTTGATAAGAGAGAGGGATGGCATGTATTTTTGGGGCATGAGTGGCAATGCTCTAAGGGCTATGTATAAAAATTAACAAATGCATTGAAAATTCAAATTATACATTTATTATATGAAAAGATTCTATTGAAAAGTGAAATACACATTTATCATAAGAAAAGATTCCATTGAAAAGTGAAGTACACATTTATTATATGAAAAGATTTTGACTTTTTAATGAAATATTTTCATATAATAAATGTGTATTTCAATTTTCAATTTGTATCTCACATTTATTATACTCATTTGTTAATTTTCATACATAGTCCTTAGGATTATGAATAGCAAAACCCTAAAATTAAATATTCTTTGAAGGTATTAATCCATGCTTTTTAACCATATTTGATGATTTTTAGTCGAAAACTTAAATGATGGTGGGGGATGCATCTCGGGTTAAATCATTTAATGAAGTTTGGAACCAAATACTCTCACAATTCGGTCACATAAAGGCCCATGGTGGCCTTGAGTCACTAATGGGAGGCATGTATGTTATCGGTTAAATTGATAATCTCCATTATATAAGCCAAGGGGGAGCTATGGTTAGGGCTGTTCAGAATGCGGTCTGGACCGCACCAAACCGCAACCCAAACCGTTTTTTCGCGGTTTGGGTTGGTTTGCGGTTTCAAAAATGCGGTTTGGGTTATGAATTTAAGCAAACCGCGGTTTGCGGTTTGGGTTGGGTTTTAACTTTTGTAAACCGAAACCGCACCGCAAACCGCAATTTTATATGATTTAAAAAAAATATATATTTTTATCTATTTTGATTTTCTTAAATACACTTGACAAGGTAGCATGCAAGTATACAATTGAAAAAAGAAGTTTGAGGTAAAGAACTTGGACAATTTTGATAAATTATTATTTATGTTTAATTATGAAGTCAACTTCATATTTATTTGGACTCTTTATATTTATTAAGAATTTTTTTTTACTCTTAGATTACAAAATTAATGTCGCGGAGGAAAAAATGGTTAAACCGCAAACCAAACCGCACCAAACCGTTTTGCGCGGTTTGGTTTGGGTTGGTTTGGGCAAAAGTGCGGTGCGGTTTGGGTTGGGAAAATGTCAAACCGTATATTTGCGGTTTGGGTTGGGTTACATCCCAAACCGCACCAACCCAAACCGCGAACACCCCTAGCTATGGTGTCCCCCTTGGAAAAGTCCAAAATATCCCTCACGTTACCTTAGCAATTAAATATATTTTGCAAATTCAAATAAAGCATATACCATAATAAGGAAACTTTTGCAAATTTAAAAAAACAATCAATCTTATACAACTGTGAACATGTCATGTTCATATACATATGAAACAAAATAAGGAAACAAATATATTGCATATCAAGGCCTAATCAAATAAAATTTATAACACAATCAATGCAAATCATAAATTACGTTTGCCAAAAAAAAAGAATTGAATTTTACCATAAATTAACAAAGACACATTAATAAACTATTTAGGATAATACATTAGATAAAAATGTTATTAAAAATACAAACTTAATACTTTTCCCTACTAGATCTAAAATAATAATTATTTATATATATATATATATATATATATATATATATATATATATATATATATATATATATATATATATATATATATATATATATATATATATATATATATATATATATATATATATATATATATATATATATATATATATATATATATATATATACTTATTTTAAGTTGTTTGGATTGACAAGTGTGCGTGGTTTTTTATGAGAATTTAAAACTTGAAATACTAAGAGTTATAAAGCATTTTTTTTGCCTATTGATTTGTCAATTACTATGTATTTAAATAGTAATTGTTAGTACATCAATTATTTTTTATTAAATCAAAAAATGTCTGCACCCTTCAACTGTCATTCAACCATTTTTTTAACGCTTGGATATCAATATTATTACTAAAATACTGTCGCACGCATAGCGTGCACATTAGGCTAATCTCTATTATATTCTATTATATAAGGGAAGGGGGGGCTTTAGTGTCCCCCTAGGAAATTATTTTACTACCCTCATAAATAAATTAACTACTTTGCCAAAAAAAGAAAAAGAAATCAAACTCAAATATAGCATAAAAAAGTTAAAAAAATTATTGAACACAATTATATCTCTATTATATAAAGGAAAGGGGGAGCTATGGTGTTCCCCCAGGACATTATTTTACTATCCTCATGAATAAATTAACTACTTTGCCCAAAAAAAAAAAAAAAAAAAAAAATCAAACTCAAATATAGCATAAAAAAGTTAACAAAAATGTTGAAAACAATAATATAATAACTGAGCCACCATAAATGATTACAATTGTCTACAAGTATTAATGCATTCATACTAACAAAGTAAATATGAAAATTATATTAGCCAAATATTGTATCAATTAGTACACAATTAAGTACTCGTATTACATTAAAACTATAAAATTCAATCAATTAACAAAGTGAAATAGTTTCATTAACAAATATTATATAAATAGAAACATGACATATTATGTAAATGCAGACATGACAAATCTTTTGCTAAACAAACATTCAAATAAAAAATGACACAACACCCAATTACTGACTTGAAATCAAAGTATCCACTTTCTTCACAATCTATGAAGTAGTGTACTTAATTCAAAAATCAATTAAAGAATTATAATATTAGAAATCATAAATAAATTCAATAAAATTTCTTTTTTGTTTATAGAATTTAACTTTGTAAAGTAAAAAAAAAAAAAAAAAAAAGACTGGTGAGAGACTTAAGTGACATAGACTAAGCCAATCAAATTTTGCAACTAAAAAAAATTATACTTTGTATGTCTAATGTTCAAATTTTGACTCATATGCAAAAAAATAAACGAGTTTATGTCTCGAAAAAAAAACCAAGCACGCATCGCGTGCAAAAAATGCTAGTTACTACCTAAGTGATCTCCCAGGGTCTCGCAGGGTTCATGGGAAGTATCTCGACCACTATCTTTTCAGGGTTCAAAAAATTCAAAAATTCTCTAAAACTAGATGTTTCTGCTAAGAAATTAAGGGTTGTGATTGGTTGAGATATGTGATGTGGGCCCCAAGAGCGATCGCCTGAGCTTCGATATCCGTACGCCGGAATCCTGCAAAACAAGGTTAGACTACCCCGGGGGTGGTTCCGGGATCGCCCCTCCGACGCTCAAGTCAGATGTGATTGAGGTAGAGAGAGAAGTAAAGTCTATAGAGAGATGCTCTAGTTTGTTAGGTGAGAATTGAATACCTGTTCATTGATGAGGCAGTTGGGTTTTATAGTGTTGGGGATTTCCCAGACAGGAAACGTTGTTCAGATGGGCCTTTTTGGTACAATGGGCATGTTAACTTTTTGGGCAATGATTGCTTTATCCCTTTGGAAGTTCCCCAGTTGTTGGTAGTTGGGTCAACTTTCGTATGGGACCCACAGCTGCCACCTGTCCCAGGCTTTTGTGCTCCTTTATTGGGCTGTCGATTAAATGAGCCCAAACAATTAGCCCCACGCCATAGACGGGGGATCACGGAAATCCGACTGGAGGGGAACCTGTCTGTGGCGGAATAACAGCCGTCTTATTCCTGACTGGTTGACGGCCGACTTGAGTAGGTACGTGGAATGGACCATGGCATCAACCGAGTCGCCCTTGCGGAGGAGGTTCACACAGACCATCATCTTCTGCTGGAAGAAAGGACGCCGACCGGGTCCCCTCCTTGCTGGAAGGAGGAACACCAATCGTGTTCCCTTTTTGCTAAAGAATAGAAGCCGACCCGGTCATTTCTTCGTGAACAGGGAGAGGACCGACCGGGTCATTCCCTGTTGGCAAGAAGATTCCGACCAGCCCCCTCCTACCTTGGTGATGATGAGGTCGACTAGGTCATTCCCTGATGATGGGGAGTGCTGACCCGATCATCTTCTTTCTGAAGAGGAGGATGTCGACCGGGTCACTCCCTGGTGAAGGGAGAGTGCCGACCCGGTCATCTCCTCTTTTGAGTGAATGGTGCCGACCGGGTCACTCCCTGGTGAAGGGAGAGTGCCGATCCGGTCATCTTCTTTCTGAAGAGGAGGATACCGACCGGGTCACTCCCTGGTGAAGGGAGGGTGCCGACCCGGTCATCTCCTCTTTGAAGTGGATAATGCCGACTGGGTCACTCCCTGGTGAAGGGAGAGGGCCGACCCGGTCATCTTCTTTCTGAAGAGGAGGATACCGACCGGGTCACTCCCTGGTGAAGGGAGGATGCCGACCCGGTCATCTCCTCGTTGAAGTGGATAATGCCGACCGGGTCACTCCCTGGTGAAGGGAGAGGGCCAACCCAGTCATCTTCTTTCTGAAGAGGAGGATACCGACCGGGTCACTCCCTGGTGAAGGTAGGATGCCGACCCGGTCATCTCCTCTTTGAAGTGGATAATGCCGACCGGATCACTCCCTGGTGAAGGGAGGGTGCCGACCCGGTCATCTTCTCTTCGGATGGGACGTGGTCGAGGGGTCACTTCTAGCCGACACTTAGGCTGAGTGTGAGCATGAGACCCCTTTTGGCCGAGTAGGGTGTGGAGCCACTCTGATGAGGGGCTAATGAGCCCCAAGATGGTCCGAGTGGGTGCTAGCTGGTACTTGGCCGTACTTGACCAAGTACAGAAGCGACTCGGCATAGGAGGAGGGCTCCTGCTGGCCGAGTGGGGTATGGAGCCACCCGGATGAGGGGCTAATGAGCCCCAAGATAGTCCGAGTGGGTGCTAGCTGGTACTTGGCCATACTTGACCAAGTACAGAAGCGACTCGGCAAAGGAGGAGGGCTCCTGTTGGCCGAGTGGGGTATGGAGCCACCCGGATGAGGGGCTAATGAGCCCCAAGATAGTCCGAGTGGGTGCTAGCTGGTACTTGGCCATACTTGACCAAGTACAGAAGCGACTCGGCAAAGGAGGAGGGCTCCTGTTGGCCGAATGGGGTATGGAGCCACTCGGATGAGGGGCTAATGAGCCCCAAGATAGTCCGAGTGGGTGCTAGCTGGTACTTGACCAAGTACAGAAGCGACTCGGCAAAGGAGGAGGGCTCCTGTTGGCCGAGTGGGGTATGGAGCCTCTCGGATGAGGGGCTAATGAGCCCCAAGATAGTCCGAGTGGGTGCTAGCTGGTACTTGGCCATACTTGACCAAGTACAGAAGCGACTCGGCATAGGAGGAGGGCTCCTGTTGGCCGAGTGGGTTGTGGAGCCACTCGGATGAGGGGCTAATGAGCCCCAAGATAGTCCGAGTGGGTGCTAGCTGGTACTTGGCCATACTTGACCAAGTACAGAAGCGACTCGGCAAAGGAGGAGGGCTCCTGCTGGCCGAGTAGGGTATGGAGCCACTCGGATGAGGGGCTAATGAGCCCCAAGATGGTCCGAGTGGGTTTCGCATTTCGAATGGTGAGCCTGCACCTATTTTGACCGACCAAGCGGGTCCGACCTGAAGCGCCACATGGCCCCTCTTGACACATGGGATATTATGACGCTTCAACTTCCTCAGGCTCGGGGCGTTTTCCTTGAGTTTACTGGATTTTATATGGAATGGACTGAGCAGGTCCAGTTGGGCCTGAATTAGAAGCCCATTTAGGCGACGCGGGGGGGTTTGCGTTGCACATCCCCCGAGGTACTCCTATATAAGCCTGAGAGGAGAGAGAAGTGGAGGGTCATTTGCTCATTTCCTTCTTCTCTTTCTCTCAATAATCTCCAAATTCTCTCAATCTTCTCAAGTTCTTCTCCAAGTTTCTTCGTCCGACCAGGTACGCTTTTGTTGTTTTAAGTTTTCTTTTTCTTTCCTTTCTTTCTAATAATCTCGGCCGACTCCCTCGTCCATAAATAATGGGAGATTCGTCCGAGTCGTCGACACCCCCGACCTCACCTCCCTATAATTTATCCGAGGAGGTGAGGGGGATGGGAATAACGTTGGTGTCGACTGTAATAAGTTGTCCCGACCCCTAGGTTGTGCCTCATTCCGTACCCCTGGGAGGTGTCTTTAGCCTACCCCCCCTCGAGGAGTTACTTAGACAAATATCTGTCTCATGATGTAGTGCGAGTGGCAATGCCGAGGGGAGCAGAAGAGGCGTCAACTTCTGGTCGGGGGCTGGAATATCCCGATCCTGATCCGAAAGGGGGACCAAGGTCGTTTTTTCCCGAGCCTGGGGTGATAAAGTCTTTGACTGAAGACCTCCGGGGAACGGCGACAAGATTTCAGATTAAGAACCCGTATTATCTTGTCCGACTAGAGGCCCATCATACAGTCATCTCTCCTCCGCCCGGATGCATTGCGGTCTATTATAAGTCTATGGAGATGGGGCTCAGATTTCCCCTAACCCCTTTCGTCAGGGAACTGCTGAACGCCTATCATTTGGCTATTTGCCAAATTTCTCCCAACTCTTGGGGGGGAATTAACGCATTTCAGGTCCTGTGTGACTTGATTGACGTCCGACCAACTCTTAAGTTGTGGAGGCATCTGTATAGGTTGGTCGAGGTTATGGCGGCCAAGAATGGACTTGGTTGGTGGAGCTTCCAGATCCGACCGGGTTACCGATCCGTCCTCAATCTCCCGACCTCTCAGAAAGGGTTTCGTCGGGAGTTCGCCTTCGTGTACTTTGGTGGGGATTGGGGGATTCCCCTGGTTCCACCCTCGAATGAGCCCCTTATTGCTCTGAACTACTGAGTGGGGGAGTTAGATGATGAGGAAGGGGCCGCGGCCTGCTATATGCAGACCGAGGAGAGGATTGTCAACGGGGGCGAGGTGTTCGTACCCGGGCAATGGTTACCCGACTGCAAACTTTTCCGAGACGAGCACTTTCTCTCGGCCATGGGTCTAATCACGACTTTCCCGAAGGGTAATTTGCCGAGGAGGAGGTTTTGGGTAGTCGGTATGACGATTTTTATTCTTAACTTTCAATTTTTGGCTAACTCTTCTTTGTTTTGATTTGCAGAACCTGCTCGAGCGTATATTGACGAGGTTGACCCAGTGATGGCTGACAAATTAAACGTGGCGGCCATGAGAGCGTCTCGGCTGAAGGCCGAGATTGCGGCGAAGACCATGAAGGCCCCCGCCCCTCCTAAGGTAAGGCACTACCATGTTGGCCGAGTGGCTTACTTCCTTACCGAGTTGTTATTCGTTGCATAACTGTTATTCTTTTGTTTTTCTTTTCTCAGGATCCCGCTAAGCCCAAGGCTAGGAAGAGGAAGGAGCGATCGTCCGACAAGGTTGCTCACACTGAGAAGGCGGTCGCTAGAGCCCAGGCTGACCGAGAGAGAGTCGATAGGGTGAAGGAGGCCAAAAGGGCCAAGTCGGTTGAGGTAATGAGCCCGAAAGGGACGCCGCTACCGGCCGACGGGGGAGCTATTTCCCTGCACTCTTCTGACTTCCGACCGATAGGGAGCCCCCAATATACTCCTATGTCGCCCTTTGCTGGTCAGATTGGGGGCAGCCCGGGCGAAGGTGCTACGCCCTCGGTGCTGTTTACCGGTCTCAGCCGGGCGGAGAAGGATGGGCGTTGGGTGAAAGCCCTGGAGCACATCTACACCCCAGCCGACCGAGAGTACATTGAAGTTACTCACGGTCAGAATGAGACTAATGAGCTCTTTCGGTCCTGGCACGATGTAAGTCTGTCCCCTTTTCAATTCTCCTTTGTTTTGTGTTGTTTATTTTTTGCTAACCGCCTTGCTTTGTTTCAGTTCTCCGCTCGGATGGCTAATGTTGCTCAGAACCGAGTGAGCTTATCCGAAGAAGTGGTCGTTCTTAAAGAGACGGCCAAAAAACACTTTGACGGGGTTTATCGTGCCAACGAGGCCAAGCGTATAGCCGAATCGAAGCTCGACGATGCTTTGAAGGCCATTAAGAATGACCAGAAGGGTTTCGAGGGGGAGAGGGCTAAGTGGACAAATGAGAAGGCCGACCTGGTCTTGGCGCGGGACAACGCTCAAACTGCCAAGGGGGTGGCCCTGGTTAAGCTGCGGGAGGCCGAACAAAAGGTGGCCGACCTCAAAGTCAAGCTGACCGAGTTGGAAGGCCAAGTCAAGACCGAGGCACAGTGGTTCTCCGACTGGGAGAAATCTGATGCTGCCGAGGCCTACGATAACGAGGTCGGCAGTGCTGCGCACAAAATGGGGGAGGATGAGGCGCTTGATCGTCTGAAAAAGGTTTTAGCTGAGTCCCACCCCGACTTGGTCTGGGCTGACATCTGGTCGGGGTACCAGATGTCCATTGATGCCGACAACGCTGTTATCATGGCTCGGCTGAAAGCTGAGGGGACTGGTTCTGATGAAGATGATGAGGAGGAGGATGAGGGCCGCGTGGATGTTAACGTTGCCGACGGTGATGACGTTGATGATGATAATGTCGATGAGGCCTCGGGTGCTGGTCGGGGTGAGGAGCTGGTCGGTGATAATACCGAACCTAATGCTGAGAGCATGACGATCTTCCCCCTCTTCCCAGTTCTTAGGCTGTGCGGCCCTTGTGCTTAGCTTGCTTTTAAATTTTACCCTAGTTGCCTTTGTAATCATTTCTTCTGTAATGTTTGACTTGATCAATGAAAACTTATCTTTTGGCTTCTGTTTTCTTGTTTGTTGATTGCAATACTGCCCGACTGACTTTTATTCTTTCCGACGGACTTGTTTGTATGCTCGAATGCTCGAAAATCCGAATACAAAAATTCCGATTGCATGAATGCCGATTACCTGGACTGGTTAAGTCTAAATTTATACCGATTGGCTTGGTCAAATTTCCGACCAGCAATAACTTTCAGGAAAAATTCAAACTGTTTTGACTGGTTAAGTCTAAATTAAGACCGACTGGCTTGTATGTTAATCAAGTTGCCGACCAACAATAAATTTAGACAAAATGCCAACTATTTTGACTGGTTAAGTCTAATCGGTTGGACGAGGTGTAAAATATGCTGACTGGCTGTACCAATTCACTACAACCAAAGCCGACTACAAAAATGCCAACCGGCTGCGAGTAAGCTATTACAATATATGCCCCTATTGCAAGTAACGAACTTTACACATAGTACTTTTTAAGGTTGTCTGCATTCCAAGGTCGGGCCAAGGGGATGCCCTCGGCGGACTCTAGTCGGAATGTGCCTGGCTTGATAATTTCTGTTACTTTGTATGGACCGTCCCAGTTAGGCCCTAGCTTTCCTTTCAGGTGTGAGAGCCCAGTGGCTTCGACTTTCTGAACGACCCAGTCGCCGAGTTGGATTGGGCGGGACCTCACTCAGCGATTAAACATCCGAGTGAGCTTTTGCTTGTACCGAATGGATTTTAGCAGCGCATTGCCCCTTGTTTCCGGCAACAAGTCTAGGTTGACAGGTTTTTCTTCCTCGTTCCTCTCATATTCATAGAAGGTCACCCGAGGGGATGGGATGTCAATTTCTACTGGTAAGACAGCCTCACTTCCGTACACGAGGTTGAATGGTGAGTGACCCGTTGCTTCTTTGGCAGTAGTTCTGGCCGACCAGAGGACCCCGGGTAGGTCATAAACCCATGCTCCTTTGGCAGCTTCCAAGGATTTCTTGATTCCTTTGAGGACTATCTTATTAGCCGATTCAGCTTGCCCGTTTGTTTGCGATCGGGACACTGCCGAGAATTTAGTGTGTATTCCGAACCGAGCACAATAATCTCTAGTAGGGCCACTGTTGAATTGTCGTCCATTGTCGGAGATCAGAACTCTGGGGACGCCGAATCTGGTGATGATGTTCCTCCAGATGAACGCTTGAACTTGTTTATCCGTTATGGAGGAGAGTGGTTCGGCCTCAGTCCACTTGGTGAAGTAGTCAATGGCGACTATTAGGAACTTTCTCTGTCCGGAGGCTGGGGTAATGGTCCGAGTAGGTCCATGCCCCACTTATCAAATGGCAAGACTGCTTGAATTGCTGTCAGGGGGTGGTCGGTGCTCGGGGGATGTCCGAATGGATCTGGCAGGACGGACATTTCTTCACCAGCTCCTGAGCGTCGGTTTTCAGAGTAGGCCAGTAGTATCCGGCTCGGAGAGCCTTTCCAGCTATGGTTCTTCCACCTTGGTGACTCCCACAAGCCCCTTAGTGGATTTCCCTAAGGATGTAATTTCCTTCCTCGGGTGTGACACATTATAGCAAGGGATGGGTGAAGGACTTCTTGTAGAGCTGATTCTCATGCCATAGAAACCATCCGGATTTGTGCTTGACCCGATCAGCCACCTTGCGATCCTCTGGTAGTTTCCCGTCTCTCAAATATCCGACTACCTCGTCCATCCATTCGGATGTCCGATTCAATATAAAGTTGTTCCTTGGCATTGATCTTTGGGCCGTGAAGGACTTTCCCACATGATTGTCCGGGGGGCCGACCCTTCTGCCGAACTGGCCATTCGGGCTAAGGCGTCAGCTTACTGATTTTCCGACCGGGGTATGTGGGTGATATTGAACTGAGATAACTACTCGATTATATTCTGGGCCTTGGCCAGATACATTCTCATGTTGTCGTCTTTGGCCTCATATTCACCCGATACCTGACCCACTATCAATTGTGAGTCGGATTTTGCATTGATCACGGTTGCCCCGGCCAGGATGCATAACTCCAATCCGAGGATCAGGGCTTCATATTCTGCTTCATTGTTGGAGCTTAAGAACTCAAATTTGATGGCGTATTCCATCTTTTCTCCGACCGGGGGTTTGATGACCAGTCCGGCTCCACAACCTGTCTTGGTAGACGAGCCATCCACTTGCAGCTCCTAGCTATCTTGTCTGCTGATTGGGGGCCTGGAGGTGCACTCTGTTATGAAATCAGCCAGGGCCTGGGCTTTGATCGCCCTTCTAGGCTGATATTCCAACCCAAAGTCAGCTAGCTGATCCGCCCAATCGGTCATCCGACTAGAGTGGTTCCTGCTTTCAATGAGCTTCCTGAGCGGTTGACTAGTGAGACCTTAATAGGATGGGCCTGGAAGTAAGGTTTGAGCTTCCGACTAGCCATTACTAATGCAAAAACCATTTTTTCCACTTCGTTGAATTTGGCCTCTGCTCCTCGAAAGGCGTGGCTAACGAAGTAGACTGGGTGTTGTTTTTCTTCTCTTTCAGCTATCAAGACAAAGACCGAGCGCGTATTCTGAAATAGCCAAATAAATGAATAATGTTTCCCTAAGGGGGAGATCAATTTTGGGAGAGTTAGGAGATGTTCTTTCAGGGAGGCGAAGGCTTGGTCGGCTTCGTCATCCCAAGTGAACTCTTTTCTTTTCAGAGTTTTGAAGAAGTGCAAGCTCTTATCCGCTGAGCGGGATAGGAAGCGACCGAGGGCGGCCAGACAGCCGGTTAGGCGTTGTACTTCCCTTACATTCCGCGGAGACTTCATTTCTATTACATCTTTGATTTTGTCGGGATTTGCTTCGATCCCTCTCTCATCAACTAGGAATCCGAGGCACTTACCCCCTTTCACTCCGAAGACACATTTCTTCGGATTTAACATCATGCGGAAACGCCTCAACGTCCCGAGGGTCTCCCTTAAGTCAGAGGGATGATGGCTGTGGACTTTGCTTTTGACGATCATGTCATCAACATATACCTCTATATTCCGACCAAGTTGATTTCTAAAGATTTTGTTGACGGTGTCTTCGATATGTTTGCCCTCGCATTTTTGAGCCCGAAGGGCATCATTTTATAGCAATACACCCCCTGGTTGGTGACAAATGCGGTGTGGACTCGATCCTGCTCAGCCATCGGGATTTGGTGATACCCCGCATTTGCATCCATGAAGCATAGAAGGGCGTGACCTGCAGTTGAATCGACCAGCCTATCAATCTTGGGCAGAGGGTGGTTGTCTTTTGGACAGGCCTTATTTAGGTCTGTGAAATCCACGCACATTCTCCATGCCCCACTAGACTTCTTGACCAGGACAACATTGGCCAGCCATTCCGAGTACTGACATTCTTCAGTGAACCCCGCTTCGAGCAATTTCTTAACTTCTCGTACCGCTGCGGTGTTCCTTTCAGGACCTTGATGCCTCAACTTTTGTTTGGCCGGCTTGAACCCCTCTTTGATGTTTAGCTCGTGGCACATCACTTTAGGGTCGAGCCCGAGCATTTCATTGGCTTTGTAGGCGAAGACGTCTCGGCATTTCGTTAGAACCGAATGATCTCCCCTTCTTGTTTGAGGGTCCATGGCCTTGCCTACTCTTAGAGTCCGACCATGTTCCTCATCAATGATGACTTATTCGTCCTCCTCTACCGGTTGGGGAGCTCGTATTGCTTGGGATTTTCGGTAATGTAAACCCCAAGGCCACCTGAGGGCTGACCATCTTCTCGTTTTCTTTTCTTCGAGTCCTCTTGGACGTCGATTTTACTTTTCAAGCTGTTCGTATAGCATTCTCTAGCTGCCTGCTGATCCCCTTGGATCTTTCCGACTTTACCCTCATCGGTTTCAAACCGCATAAGAAGGCGATAAATGGAAATTCTTTGCTTTGACCTTGTTCGAGTTGGTCTTCCCATTATGATGTTATATGGCGAGAGGATGTCTACCACTAGGAAGTTAATTGGTAGGCTTCTTCCTTTGCCCTTCTCTCCTATCCGAGTAGGCAACTTTATAGATCCGACAGGGTGTACCGAGTTTCCCCCGAAGCGTATGAGTGGCTGATTGAGTGGGGTTACATCCCTTTCAGTGTATTTCAGTTTCCTGAGGCACTCCAACGTGATTATATCAGCTGAGGATCCGCTATCCACTAGCACCCGTTTGACTCTGGTGTTGGCCACTTTGAGCTCAATTACCAAGGGGTCGTCGTGGGGCGTGTGTAGTGGCCGACTGGATTCCCGAATGTCATTATAGGGCGTCGGGTCGGGGGTGGTTGACATCGAGTACCCGATGCTTTATACTTTGGAGGTGGGCTTTGCGTGATCGGCGGTTAGGCCTCCCGACGCGAAGCCACCTGCTATGACTCCGATGAACCCCTCTGTTTCTCCGCTGTTGGATTGACCGACTTTTTGCTTGCCCTTCTCTTCACCAGAGTGCTTGAGGTATCGGTTCAGCTTCCCTTGGTCAGCTAGGTTGTTAAGGGATTTCTTGAGTTCCCTACAATCTTTAGTGGTGTGTCCGCATTCTTTATGATATTCGCACCACAGGCTCTTATCTCTTCGAGCAGCTGACGTTTTGATAGGAGGTGGGGGGGGGAGAGTGACTTTGTCTTTTATGTCTAAGTATATCTCTCTCCCGTTTTTTGCTTGAACCGGGGTCGACGCCATGGTCGTTGAATCTGTCTGACCGACCGCGCGTTTTCTGCTGCTTCGACTGATCCCTGTGATTTCCTTCATCCTTCCTCTTTTTGCTTCCATCGTTTGAGTGACGGCATATGTCGGTTGCTTGGATGAATCTCTGAGCCCGAGTCATTGCCTCAGAGAAGGTTTTGACTTCGTTTTCGGCCAAGGACCACCTTAGCCGACCAGGCTGAAGTCCAGACATCAGGGCGGCGAATGCCACCGCATCTTGTAGATCTGAAATTTTCAATGACTCCTCATTGAATCTTTTAATGTAGTCGGCCAGACTCTCATTCTTCTCCTGCTTGATTCCCATTAAATGGAGGCTCGTTTTCTTTTGTCTCTTTCCCGCAACAAATTGATGGATGAATAGGTCTTCGAGGACCGAGAAATCAGTTATGATCCCCACTGGGAGCTCTTGGAACCAGCTCAGGGCCAAACCTTTGAGTGTTGTCGGAAAGAAGCGGCACCAAGCGGCCTCACACCCAGTCCCGAACACTCATTTGAGCTTTGTATGTTGCCATGTGATCATCCGGGTCGGTTAGGCCCGCGAATGGTTCGACAGAGGGCGTTTTGACCTTACCGGGTTGGGTGCCTCGAGTATGGCCCGTTGAATGGGACCATGAACTTGAGTGCCCCGTTGTTGATCCGAATGGGGTTCGACTGAGCGGAATCACCATGACCCTCGCGCTGAGCGGCCTTTTTGTTTAATATGTGCCTCGCATCATAACCCTTGCTGGAGGCGCTTCTCGTTGAGGAAGTGCGGGCATCGTTTTGCTTTTGACCGACGTTGCCCCGAGGGGATTTGGATATGTGAGTCTCTTCAGCGAGGCCTAGGCCGATCTTCCTTTAGACTCGCGTCGGTCTCCTTCCCCCGTCTTGATCCAGACCGACCAGCCGGGTTGTATTCCCTTGCCCCCGATTCTTTGCTAGGCTAAGTCGACCGTGGTTCTCCGCCCGAAGGGAAGGGACCAGGGCTTGGTCTTTAGGAAGGTTGAAGAGGGCGTCCTTCTTTGCGGGTTGGCCAGCATATCTATCGGGCTCATTGCAAGGTTTCTTTGAAGCCGAGCGGCTATCATGTTTATATCTCGCCGTGGATATAGGATGGGGGTCGGCTGGTCGTAGCCGACGGGGAGGGGTCCCGCCCGTCTTCTATGGAATGCTCTCCTTCTTCATGATCAAGGGTTTGAACGGTCGGTGTTTTGGGCCGTTCGGACCTTCGTTGAAGAGATGGGGATGGACTCCTCTCGGACCTCCGAGCCTGTGGCCGAGGGCTGGCGAGTGCGAGTGCTCTTGGCTGGGGCCATCGCAGAATCGATCTTACTAAGTGGTGGCGAAGCGACATTGATTGTAACTTCCCCACAGACGGCGCCAAACTGTTTCTGCTAAGAAATTAAGGGTTGTGATTGGTTGAGATATGTGATGTGGGCCCCAAGAGCGATCGCCTGAGCTTCGATATCCGTACGCCGGAATCCTGCAAAACAAGGTTAGACTACCCCGGGGGTGGTTCCGGGATCGCCCCTCCGACGCTCAAGTCAGATGTGATTGAGGTAGAGAGAGAAGTAAAGTCTAGAGAGAGATGCTCTAGTTTGTTAGGTGAGAATTGAATACCTGTTCATTGATGAGGCAGTTGGTTTTTATAGTGTTGGGGATTTCCCAGACAGGAAACGTTGTTCAGATGGGCCTTTTTGGTACAATGGGCATGTTACCTTTTTGGGCAATGATTGCTTTATCCCTTTGGAAGTTCCCCAGTTGTTGGTAGTTAGGTCAACTTTCGTATGGGACCCACAGCTGCCACCTGTCCCAGGCTTTAGTAGGCTTTTGTGCTCCTTTATTGGGCTGTCGATTAAATGAGCCCAAACACTAGATATCTTCACAATTTATTTCAGGGTTAATGAATTTTCTATTTCAAAAAAAAAAAAAAAGATATCTTCACAATTTATTTCTACGTGATTTATTTCCTTTTAGAAATTATATACCCTGATTCTATCTTAAATTTATCCAAAGGAAAAAGGCATGTGAAGTTTGAACAAAATCAAATGTCATCACAAATTTAATGAGGAAAATCAAATTCTAATATTACCGATTTGAGGCCGTATATATAAAAGGCAAATGCTAACGGGCGCCCCCGGAGCGTTAGAAAAGACTAATATATCTTTCTATTTTAATCCTAGTCCTAATAAATAATTAACTTTTAAAAATAAAATATAACTTAAAATTTTTAAGATAAAATACATTTTACTAGAAAATAAAAAAATGAATAGGTATAGAATTGAAAAGCAGTAGCGTTTTTTTTTCTTTGGATGGCGGCAACTGTATTGGCGGCAACCGTAGGCACAAATTTATATTGTTATTCAAACAAACATTAGTAATCCAGCAGGTTCTCTCTAAAAAAAACATCCCCAGCCAGCAAACCCTAAACTCCAGCGCTGCCCTACAGGCGCACAGCTGGCCGGCCGAGCGCGTTGCTCTACAGGTCGCCGGCGAGCCTACCCCCGTGTCCTTCAGTCCTAGAGTACGTCGTGTCTTCCCCTCCCTTAGTTTTTTTCGTCAGGTTGTGCGTCTCCCCTCCCCCTCCGACCCCTGGTGTTTCGCCGCCTCCCAGACCACGTACTCCTTTTGCCCGTCCGCGCGCGCCACCGCTTCGTCAACCGTGTCGCGCGTCTCCCGCGAGTCCCCCTCCCCCCTTCCCCTAGTTTCACGAGTCCTCCCTTCCCCTTTCCCCCCTGTTTCGTGAGTCCTCCCTTCCCCTTTCCCCCCTGTTTTGTTGCCCCTAGGGTTCCCATGATTCCCTTTCACCGTGTCCCCAATTCCTCTGTTCTGTGTTCCTCGTTCTGGGGAGGCGTTGTTTGAGTTCACGCAAGGTTTCCAGATCTGGAGGGTAATCATGCCGCAATTTCCTTTCTTGCTTATCAGTTTACATTTTCTTAGTGGTGTTGTTTTAGTTATGCGAATGTTGTTTTCCTTCTTAATATGCGTGGTAATTATGCAAATAACTAGAGGATGTTGTTCTTTTTGCGTTGTTGAAGCTGTCATTTGTGGTTGGTTATGGCAATCGAAAGCTGATTGTCCCTTGGGTAAGGGACGGTGGTTCATTTCTACAATTGTAGAATATATAGGTTTCCAGGAGTCCTTGAAGGATATGATTCATCCAAAGACTGAAACCTTTTCTATTGGGTATAGTATATTTTCTGCCTCAAATTCTAGGAGTAGATCTTTTAAAGATACTAGGGTAGGCTACCTTGATTTTGAGTTTCATGAATTTTCAAGATTTAATTGAGGGAGAATTCGAGAAAGGGTTCTACTGTGAGAGATCAAAACGATCCTAGATTAGGACCCAGAAAAATGGAAGTAGCAAGTGGGGATATAAAGGTTAGAGATCCCCCAGTCGGTTTATCCAAAGAATGTGAGCGTGGCCGAGGAGGGGAAAGGTTTTCATGGTTTGGACGTTTGTTCTCCGATTTCTCAAATCGGAGGTATGTTGGAGAGCAAGTATTTCTTCGTTCTCTTTTTAGTTTGGCATTGGTCTGGAAGACCTTTGTCTTTTGAAATATAAAATCTGAAGGCGGCACCCCAGTTGATCCTGGTGGTTTTCAGCGCGTCAATACAAAGGTGGTTCTCATTTCAACAGGAGAACCCGGAAATACTCTCTCAGGAGAGTATTGAGTCACCAAGGAATGTAACTTTGTGCAAATTTATGAGCCACGAATTCCAAGTGACAGAAGGTCGTTGGGATTGCTCATGTGGTGAGATAAAAATCTCGCCCTTAGTTGGTTGTTATCCAAATCGTGATCGAAATTCGCTCCTCCCACCACTTCCAACAGGTAAGATATACCCCTTTATTGCAAATTGCCTTTATCCAAGAAGCTACAATAGTTCCTCAGTACTCACTGCTCCAGTCCAGCTATTGTCAACCACTTCTAGTCAAGTTATGATTCAAGTACCGAACAACGCAAGCCTCTATATCAAGCAGAACCTCTATAGTGTTAGTTTTAACTTAGTTTGGTTTGTAAGAGCATGTAACGCTCAGTTTAATGTTCTTATGTTCTTGTTGTTTAGCCTAGTTTGTGTTGGAACATTTATAGGGTAATGGGTTTTATAAGCTCATATGGTTATATACTAGAAGAGGAGGAGGTCTAGTATGCTAAGATTAGAATGCGCAAAATCACGTGAATCAATCAAGCAAGTCAGGAGGCTGGTCGCGGGTCGCGACCAGGAGGTCGTCGGGGGTCGCGACTAGCGCACTTTCGCGACTCGCGATCTGTATCGCGGGTCGCGACGTGTAGTCTGACATATTTCATGGGCATCCAAGAAGCAAACATGTATAACCGATTCCACTATGGCATCGGAATTCATTGCATTGGCATCTTGTTGCCAAGAAGCGGAATTGCTAAGGAATGTGTTGAGTGAGGTTGACTTGTGGGTCAAACCCATGTCACCTCTTGCTATTCATTGTGATAGTGCATCAACCATAGCTAAAGCTTATAGTGAAGTATACAATGGCAAGTCAAGGCACATTGGAGTTAGACAGAGCTATGTGCGTGAAATGATAAGGAATAGTTGTATAACTATTAATTTTGTTCGGTCTAGTTTGAACTTGGCGGATACGTTTACTAAACCGTTGTCAAGGGAACTAGTGAACAAAATGAACAAAGGGATGGGTCTTAAGCCTATTGATCAACCTTTAGCTAAGGAAAACTCAATTTGATGTCTAATACAACGTTAGATCTCAAATTCAATGAGGATGGTACTTTTAGTAAATGTTGGAAGCACTTGTGTTATTTACCTCCCGAGGTTAGTGCTTGTTACTACAATGATAAGAGGTTGAATTAAGTTTCTTAATAAGTCTTTGATAAGTGCTAAATTGTAGGAGCATGTGCGTAAAGATTTACCTATATAAGCTAGAGGTTTGGCCGCTTCACCAAGTCTAAGGCTTGACTTGGAACGCTTATGAATGGATATGGACACCAAGGCTTCATAGGTGTCGGAGGTTAAGAACTATGTTTATGCTTATGTGTATTAGTATCTTCAATGATTTGTGGTGGTTATATGATTCAAAGCTTTGTCTATCATTATGATCGAAATTGTTGTAAAGTTACTTTTACTAAGTGGAGATTCAATCGTAAGATATTTCCATTATGCATGAGCATGCTTTGTTTGTGGTTTATAGCAAGTTGAAAACTTTTCAACATTACCCTATAAATGGGAGGAGGATTGTTGGAACATTTATAGGGTAATGGGTTTTATAAGCTCATATGGTTATATACTAGAAGAGGAGGAGGTCTAGTATGCTAAGATTAGAATGCGCAATATCACGTGAATCAATTAAGCAAGTCAGGAGGCTGGTCACGGGTCGTGACCAGGAGACCGTCGCGGGTCGCGACCAGCGCACTTTCGCGACTCACGATCTGTATCGCGGGTCGCGACGTGTAGTCTGACTTGGGGCGTGAAATTTTGCGTGGACGGTTTATAACCGTTGTATTGCATATGTTATCCGTTTAATGATGATTAAGTACTCTTATTCAGGGGATTAAAGGGAGATCAATGCTGTAACAGCTCTAATCAAGAGGGAATTTGATATATGACCCTTGTCATTCATATGAGAGGAGGGTGAGAAAATCAGATTTTACATTCTAAGAGACTTGCTTTGCTTGAGAGAAAACTTGCTACTTTCTCTCTAGTGTTCTTCACACACTTCAAACACAAAGTTCTTGTTGATTCACATAAAAGATCATCTTGTGAATTGTTTTCTCCATTGTATCTCATTAGTTATTTCGTGTTAACCCGGTGATCCTAGAGGGGTGAAATTAAACTAATAGGAAAGCGTAGTTTCCGTGCCTTGGAGTGGTATATCCTGTTCCCTTATTTGATCTCACTTCTAACAGTTTGTATGCCGTATTTTAATTAATGCAAATTTTTTCGATGTCAAAAAAAAAAAAAAAAAAAAAAATCGTAGGCACAAGTTTATAATTGTATTCCTTCATTGAAGAACTACAAGGGTAGCATTTTATACCTCATCAATTTTTTTTTATTCCTCATCAATCACTAAACTAAATTTAAGAAGGGGAAAAAAATTATCGAGTTGTGAAATACTATCCTTTTTTAAGGATGGAGATAATGAGAAAGAAGGTAGCATTAAGCCATTAACGGTGGGGTTAATGACAGTAATTAGCATGGTAATGACGGATCAAGTGTTAATGAGATTTGCCAAAGGATGTATGTGGGGTACCCTTAGGTGAATTTGTTGTGAATTGTGGGACATCATTGCTTGATCCTAAAGACCTAAACCAATAAGCGCATGATGCGCTCAAGTTATACGATGTTCTTGTGGTATTTTAGGTGCACATTGCTAAGGGATTTGTTCGTAATTGTTAAGGTTTGCATATAAATCATCCTTAGCGGAAGTTCGGAGTTTTGCGATATAAGTTGTGTTAATGTCATGCATTCCGAGCTTCCAAGGTAAAATGCATTTGAGCCGAGCATCACAAGCCACAAGCTCGCCAAGCCAAGCTCGAAGCATCGCAAGCGAGCACGACTGCCCGCCGCCCATCGCCAGCGGCCCGCACACCCGCACGCTCAGCAAGCCGAGCTGCCCAGCGCCCATCGCCAACCCAGCCAAGCTCACCCATCGCAGCAAGCCAACGCAAGCCCAGCGCTCGTCCAAGCGCCCAGCAGCTCGCACAGCCCAGCGCACGCTCACTGCCCAGCGCTCACTGCCCAGCGCCCAGCGCTCGCGACTCGCGAGGACTGTCGCACCTCGCGACCTGCCTTGCTCGCACCTCGCGAGTATTCTCGCACGGTGCGACCTGCGTGGTTTGGCCCAATTCTTCAGCTCGTTGCGAAGGCAGTAGCTCATCGCACGGTGCGACCTGTACCGCACCTCGCGACCCCCTAGGTCGGTCTAAATGTCGGCTGACTTTTGAGCCTTAGTATAAATACTAAACTTTGTTTTTAGACCTAGTGGGCAGCAGCCACAAGGAGGGGGAGTTTCCAAAACTCCACTCTTCTCTTGTTGTCTTCTCTTTTTAGTTTTTATTTTCTAATTTAGTTTTTGTAGATTTCAATTATGGGATTGGCTTATGCTATGCCGATTGTAGCTTGAACCGTTCTTGAACGAGATTAATATGGAGCTTCAAGCATTATTGTGAGATCTTTCCTCTCTATTTAGTTTCTTTGATTATGGTTTAATTTCTATGATTGCTTTCTATGGTTTTTGCATAATTATGCTAGGAACGTTACTAGTTTGATTGTGTAATTAATCTAATGCTAGATTTAAGAATAGAACCCGATTGTTTTATTCTTTTATCAATTGGTAGCAAACTAGGGAGTAACTTAGATGCAGATCGTCTTGGTTATTTCTTGGGGAAATTGAATCAACTGTTGAACGTTTATCGCTTGTATGACGATAGCAGGTCTGTTGGTTCTCTGTGTTTATTGCTGCTATTGGATTGAACTTAGACGCGATCGGACTAGGTTATCCTTTAGTTAGGGTTTTATAGTCACGCTGATCGTGCTATTCAACTAAGAATAAGGAGAATGCGAGATTAATTCTCAACAATAGATAATAATGGAAATGAATAGAGTCGAGGTTCAATGATCGATAATGAATTGAAGTGCATGTTAATCGGATTCAAGATCTTCCTATAATTGATTTCTCATCTTATTTATATGTTAGTTAGTTGTAGTTTAGTTATAATCTACTTGAAACCCCCCTTTGTTATTATTATTAGGTTTCTCGGCTCTTAGCTTAATCTAGGTTTTGAATCACGCTGAATATAAACTCGTCCCCGTTTCCCTGTGGATACGACCCCTACTTCCATTATACTTGTTTATTGTAAAAGAGAGTAGGAGAAATTTTATCTTTGGCCGGGCGGCGTTCACGACAAGCGCGGCCCGCCAAATTTTGGCGCCGTTGCCGGGGAAACGGTGTTACTTGTTTTTATTTAGAGTGATTTTTGGATGGTATTGCTTGTGCTCTTTGTTTTTGGTTGGCCACTCATATAAAGAATTCCCTTTTTGTTTTTAGTTTCAATTTTCATCTTCCATTGAACTCTATGTATTTCACTTTTGTATTTTGGACAAGAAGCATGGAACTTGTTGCTTAAACTCTCTTGGGAATGGTTGATTGACTCCTACTTTATATCTTGGTTATTGTCTAGCTTTAAACATTTATATTAATGGTCATGACTTGAATTAGCTAGGAGTACTACTAGTTGATGTTTGTTGTTGCCTTA
Organism: Beta lomatogona; assembly: GCA_947646795.1. Taxonomy (NCBI): domain Eukaryota; kingdom Viridiplantae; phylum Streptophyta; class Magnoliopsida; order Caryophyllales; family Amaranthaceae; genus Beta; species Beta lomatogona. The sequence goes on from CANSNZ010000360.1 coordinate 274,539, forward strand.
ATGCTAGGTTTGGGATATAATCTGATGTTATATGCTCAACCATGTTGTAGTAAGCTAGGTATTAACGATGCATTGCAAGAGTTCTTCTCAATCAATTTTGCAGGTACTTGAAGTGGAGATTGACATGGAACCACCATTGTCACACATGGAGCACAAACCCAATGATTAAGCTTAAGGTATTAAGTCGAGCTAACGACTTTAAACAACGGCGCTTCTCGGGAGGGCAACCCGAGACCCCTTTATTTTCTTTCTTTTCCTTTATTTTTCATCAAATTTCCACCACCACAACAAATTTTCTTTCACCCACCACCCACCCACTTAAAAGATCCACAACCAATCTTAATTCGCTTGTAACCAAAATCCACAAAAGAAAACCCGTTGGGAGGACTTCAATAGCTAGGAGTTGGTAACACTAGAGGATTGAGATTGTTAATGTATCTTTTTGATCTCTTAAGCTAGGAGCAAATCTCAAAAATTCAAAACTTTTGAACTTGTCATTTGTTTGAGTGATTCGAGGGAGCGGGTTGTGAGTTGAGTTAGGAAATTTGAGTTGGTGTTGTTAAGGAATTTGAGTTTGACGGATTGTTTGGTCATGAGTTTTGAGCATTCGATCTTCGATTTACCCTATTTTCGATTTTCTCCCCCCATTTTCAGTTTACTTTTCTTCTAATTGTCGACACATTGAGGACAATGTGTAGTTTAAGTAGGGGGGAGGGTATTCTCATTCTCATGTATCTATGTTGTGTATATTACTTTCAATTTGAAAAAAAAATGGAAATAAAAAAATGAAAATGAAAAAAAAAAAAGAAAAAAAAAAAAAAAAAATTAATAATAAAGAAATAAAAAAATGATGATGAAATGAAACCCGCTGAGTTGAAAACCCACAAGGGTGGGCAACTCAGGCAAAAATTGGGGGCCCGGATAGGTTGAAAACCCGAAAGGGCAACCTATGCAAAAAAGTGGCTTATATTGAGCGGGTAAGATGGTGAGATGAAAAAAAATGTGAGAAGCTAGGATGAAAACCCGAAAGGGCTCCTAGGCAAAATGAGAGATTAAGAGAGAATGATACACTTTGGAAACTCATTTGCCGGAGATTTGTTTTGGCTTTCACTTTCTTTTGATTGTTTGTTTTTGGGAGTAAGCATGGAATTTATCCCTTTTTGTCTTTGTTCCATGGCTTGCTTATATAGGTTGGTTGTAATGGTAGTAGTAGTTTATCTTCTGAGGTTTTAGGCGAGTTGTCATTTTGATTGTGGCGTTGGAGTGAGTTCAATTCCTTTGAGATCCTTCAGGATTTGAGCTCACATTTTGGTTGTCGTTTGGTGATTATTGTTGTCGCGTCTTTTTATTTTTCAGGTGAGCTCGAATCTAAGTGTGGGGGAATCATCGTCCCTTACGTTTAGGTTTTTGAGCGGATGTTGTTAAGATGTGATGATGATGATGTAGTTGATGAGGAGTGTAGGTTGGTGTCGTTAGTTTGGGTGATGATTAATTTGGTGATCCTCATTTTGAGTTTACTCGAGGTCGAGTAAAGTTCAAGTGTGGGGGTATTTGATGCGCTCAAGTTATACGATGTTCTTGTGGTATTTTAGGTGCACATTGCTAAGGGATTTGTTCGTAATTGTTAAGGTTTGCATATAAATCATCCTTAGCGGAAGTTCGGAGTTTTGCGATATAAGTTGTGTTAATGTCATGCATTCCGAGCTTCCAAGGTAAAATGCATTTGAGCCGAGCATCACAAGCCACAAGCTCGCCAAGCCAAGCTCGAAGCATCGCAAGCGAGCACGACTGCCCAGCGCCCATCGCCAAGCAGCCCGCACACCCGCACGCTCAGCAAGCCGAGCTGCCCAGCGCCCATCGCCAACCCAGCCAAGCTCACCCATCGCAGCAAGCCAACGCAAGCCCAGCGCTCGTCCAAGCGCCCAGCAGCTCGCACAGCCCAGCGCACGCTCACTGCCCAGCGCTCACTGCCCAGCGCCCAGCGCTCGCGACTCGCGAGGACTGTCGCACCTCGCGACCTGCCTTGCTCGCACCTCGCGAGTATTCTCGCACGGTGCGACCTGCGTGGTTTGGCCCAATTCTTCAGCTCGTTGCGAAGGCAGTAGCTCATCGCACGGTGCGACCTGTACCGCACCTCGCGACCCCTAGGTCGGTCTAAATGTCGGCTGACTTTTGAGCCTTAGTATAAATACTAAACTTTGTTTTTAGACCTAGTGGGCAGCAGCCACAAGGAGGGGGAGTTTCCAAAACTCCACTCTTCTCTTGTTGTCTTCTCTTTTTAGTTTTTATTTTCTAATTTAGTTTTTGTAGATTTCAATTATGGGATTGGCTTATGCTATGCCGATTGTAGCTTGAACCGTTCTTGAACGAGATTAATATGGAGCTTCAAGCATTATTGTGAGATCTTTCCTCTCTATTTAGTTTCTTTGATTATGGTTTAATTTCTATGATTGCTTTCTATGGTTTTTGCATAATTATGCTAGGAACGTTACTAGTTTGATTGTGTAATTAATCTAATGCTAGATTTAAGAATAGAACCCGATTGTTTTATTCTTTTATCAATTGGTAGCAAACTAGGGAGTAACTTAGATGCAGATCGTCTTGGTTATTTCTTGGGGAAATTGAATCAACTGTTGAACGTTTATCGCTTGTATGACGATAGCGGAGTCCGTTGGTTCTCTGTGTTTATTGTCGCTATTGGATTGAACTTAGACGCGATCGGACTAGGTTATCCTTTAGTTAGGGTTTTATAGTCACGCTGATCGTGCTATTCAACTAAGAATAAGGAGAATGCGAGATTAATTCTCAACAATAGATAATAATGGAAATGAATAGAGTCGAGGTTCAATGATCGATAATGAATTGAAGTGCATGTTAATCGGATTCAAGATCTTCCTATAATTGATTTCTCATCTTATTTATATGTTAGTTAGTTGTAGTTTAGTTATAATCTACTTGAAACCCCCCTTTGTTATTATTATTAGGTTTCTCGGCTCTTAGCTTAATCTAGGTTTTGAATCACGCTGAATATAAACTCGTCCCCGTTTCCCTGTGGATACGACCCCTACTTCCATTATACTTGTTTATTGTAAAAGAGAGTAGGAGAAATTTTATCTTTGGCCGGGCGGCGTTCACGACAAGCGCGGCCCGCCAGCGCACAATGTTGTAACGATGTTAAAAAGGGTGATGCTAACTGCTTTTGCAAAATTGCTGATTCCCCTTTTTATCCTGGTCTAATTGATCGGAAACTTTCTTTTTGCTATGTTGAGCTATTGTGGCTTACCTAAGTGTAATTCTCTTTCACGATTAATGTACTCCATAGTCCATACTAATAATAATCAGAAACGATTTATGACTGTTTTTTTTTTTGTTTAATTGTTGGTTTTAGTTTATATATTGATTGAATTTATAGCTGCACACGTTAAGATCGAATGAGGAAAATTTGTTACGCCCTTGATTTGATCAGATCGGATAATTGATGTCATCTTATTGGATGATTTAATTGTGTGTTTATGTCAAAATTAGAAATCTTGTCGAATGCATCACTTGATTTTTCACATCGAGTTTCAAAATCTTCTAAATTGGTCAGAAGAAGGCATATAAGGTTTGAATAGGGGACATATAAGGTTCCAAACTACTACATCTGTTTCTTTTTAATGGTTACACTTGGACATAAACACAAAAAATTTATAGCAAGATTTCTAATTAAAAAGAAGATATTTATCTGAAATCATCCACAAGATTTACGTTGAGTTTTGTTAATAATAAGATTTCTAATTTTGTTAATTATTTTTTAAGTGATGGTCTAAATACCGTCAAATGGTTCCAAACTTATTTACGTTGTTTTGTTTAAGGGAAAATTCACGGGATTATAAAAAAAAAAAAAAAAGAAGATATTTTTAAGATCTGCCAAATGAGTGTTGATGCAACTTAGTCCCCAAGAGTGTTTGGTATTTATAGCCTATAAAAGATAACCCAAACAATATAAACTCTAACATAATTAAACTAGGTGGAGGTGGCTGGCGGTGGAGGATTACCATCACCGACCATTGTTAGTTCTGTTGGAAAAAATTAATTTGGCTGTGAATTGTGATACCATGTAAAAATATTTATGAGATAATCACTAGCCTTGTATTGATAAACTTGGCTAATATTTATAGCCTACAAAAGATAACCAAACAATATAAAACTTTTAGCATAATTAAACCATGTAAACATTGAAAATTCTATGTTAGTCATCCTCAAAATAACTACCACTATATTAATTTTTTATTGGCTGATTTTTTATTTATTTTTTATGTCAAAATTAATTAACAATGATTTTTATTATTTTTAAGTTCATTTTTTAAATTATTTTTACATTTTTATAATAAGTTTATGAATTATTTTTGAATATCAGTAATAATAAAATCTGAACTAAGTAAATTAATTTGTAAAAAAAATTGAAAATTATTTCAAAATTAATAAATGAATTAATTTTGACATTAAAAATTAAATACAAAAATCAGCCAATAAAAAATAAGCATATGGTAGTCACTTTAAGGATGTCTACCCTAGAATCATCCTAAACATTCCTAATCCTAGTCCCTAGACAATATCAAATTACTACTATAAATGTATAAATCTATCTTATGCCAACTAACTAAATCTAATGCTCACCGGTATCCTCGCTCGGTATTTACGCCTTGCATATCCCCTATTGTCTCTGATACAGATAATTTCCATTTAATAGCTCCTATTTCTGCCAAAGAAATTAGAGACGCTGTCTTCAGCATTGATCCCGCAAAATCCCCAGGATCAGATGGTTTTGAATCTAAATTCTTCCAACAATAATGGGATATTGTAGGTCCTGACGTTTGCCAAGCCATATATGATTTTTTCAATCATGGTCAACTCCTTCGTAGTGTTAATCATACATTGATCACTTTGATACCGAAAGTAGCTACTCCTGAAAAGCCGAATCAATTTAGGCCTATCAGCTTATGCACCACATTGTATAAAATTATATCGAAAATTTTGGTAGAACGTCTTCGTCCAATTCTTGTTAAGATTATCAGTCCATTTCAAAATGCCTTTACTCCTGGAAGGCTAATCCATGATAATGTATTTATTGTCCAAGAAATTCTGAATATCTTTAATAAATCAAAAAGTAAAATGGGATGGTTCGCGCTGAAATTAGATATGGAAAAAGCATATGATCGTATAGAATGAGATTTTTTGGCCCACATCCTTCAAAGTTACGGTTTTCATCACCAATGGATCAAATGGGTTATGCAATGTATCTCGACTGTCTCCTACTCACTCGCCATAAATCAAGACACCACCTCCGTCTATCAACCTTCTCGAGGCCTACGCCAAGGCGACCCTTTATCACCTTATCTTTTTATTTTATGTATGGACATCCTCTGTCGGCAACTGGATTTTGCAACAAAAAATTCGAAATCAGGAATTGGAATCAAACTTGCTCCACACTCCCAGATAATTCCAGGGCTATTCTTTGCTGATGACGGCTTATTATTTTGTAAAGCAAATTTTGATTCTGCCCATCGCTTAAAAAATATTCTATACTCTTTTTGCCTTAACTCAGGGCAGTTAGTGAATTTTCATAAATCAGCAATCATGTTTTCTAAACATGTTCCAAATTCTAGACGAAGATCAGTTGCTGACATTTTCAATATGACCCCAAAGGTCTTTTTGGGAAGATATTTGGGTTCTTTAATTATAAGCCAATGCCTAGCGATTTCCATAACTTAGTTCAAAAAGTTGACAACAATATTAATTTTTGGCACAATCATTTTCTTTCGAAAGCTGGAAAATCTGTTCTTATTCAGTGTCATCTAGAATCTTCCCCAGCCTATCTTATGGCAACGACTCAGGTTCCCAAGAAAATATGCTCTACAATAGATAATATCAACTGGAAGTTTTTTTGGCGCTCTTCAACGAACTCTTCCGGGCTAACCCCTAATTGCATGGTCAAAACTTTGTCGCCCTAAAAAATATGGTGGGTTGAATTTTCGGAAAATGACCCATGTAAATGAAGCATGCTTGGCTAAAATGGGTTGGCGAATCCTTTTTGACCAACAATCTCTTTGGCCAATGCTTATGCGCCAAAAATATCTTCAAAATACTTCGTTCTTTAAGTACAAAGCTAAATCATATGATTCTCATATTTGGAAGTCCATTCTTCGATCTCGAGAGCTCCTTAGGAAATGAATACGTTGGAAAATTGGATCTGGAACAAATGTCTATTTCTGGATTGACAACTGGTGTGCCAATGAAAGCCTTATTGAAATGTTAAATATTCAAATCACGTCCATTGCTAATCTGGATCTCACTGTTAGTAATGTCATACTTCCATCAAGGCAATGGAATGTTTCTCTCCTTAATGAATTAGTCCCATCCCATATCGGCCAACTTATCTTGGGGATTCCTATTCCAAACTTTCCCACCCCAGACATTCCTTGTTGGGGGTTTACTAGCTCTGGTGAATTTTCTGTTAAAACGACTACCTGGCTAGCTCATGGAATTAATCCTTCTAACAGTATTCCTTGGCCTTTTAACTGGATATGGAAAATTAATAGCCCCTAAAGTACAATGTTTTCTCTGACAATGTCTACAAAATGGTTTGCCATTGAAATTAAATTTAGCCAACCGTCAACTCACTAATGATGCTCTTTGCCCCCTTTGTAAATCTGATAATGAAACTCTTGACCATTTATTTTTCACATGCCCTCTAATTTGTCAATATTGGAACTCAAATTATATACGACCAAAAATCCGTCATATAGTGCCTCAAGATCTTGTACAATGCCTAACGTGTCTCCATCCCTACCCTCAGGCCTTACAGTTATTCTATTACAATTTGTGGAGTATCTGGAAGGAACACAATTCAGTTATCTTTGAAGAAGCTATGCTTAATTTAAATTGTATTTATTACAGAGCTTGGCACTTGTATTTGGAATGGACTACTCGAACTACGATGGATTTTTCCTTTACCATATCTTCTCTTCCTTGTTGCAGGTCCCCTTCTTCCATTGCAGTTAGCTGGCAGTCCCCTCCCTCCGGTTGCTTCAAGCTAAACTTTGATGGTTCAGTTATTGGTTCTTCAGCTGCTGCCGGTGTTGCCATTCGCAACTCCGATGGTCTTCTTGTGGCCGCTCAAGCTTATCGTCTTGGCCAAACCTCTGCTCTCGTTGCTGAAGCCTGGAGATTAAGAAATGGACTGATACTTGCCATGCATCAGCATATTCAAGATCTCTATATCGAAGAAGATAATCAAGTGGTTATAAGAGTGCTGCAAGGGCATTACACTTGCCCTTGGACTCTCCAAACCCTAATTGATGACATTCGACATCTGCTTCGTCAGTTTAGATTCTACACCATTAAGCATATTTTTCGAGAAGCTAATCGGGTAGCAGATCTTTTATCAAAAAAAGATCACAATATTTCTGCTGCTTCGGTTGACGTGGATGTTTCAATGGAACCTTTGTTAAATAAATATGTTATTCTTGATTCGTTAGGAATCTCCCTTGAGAGAAGGGTGTCCTAACTTTCCTTATGTACCAAAAAAAAAAAAAACTAAATCTAATCAAATATTTCCATAAACTTATCTTAACATATTATGATTGCATCATGCACCTACCTGTGTCGTGCAACATCTCTTCGACCCTTTCACGTGCAACGACTTTCCTTCTAGCACTTAAGGCCCTGTTTTCTTCAACTTCAAAAATATTATTCAATAAAAATAAGTTCAGTTCAGCAAAAATAAGTTCAGTACAGTAAAAATCAGTAACTTTAAAGAAGAAATATAATAGAGAATCAGTACAAATAAGTTCAGTTCAGTAAAAATAAGTTCAGTTCAGTAAAAATAAGTCCAGTTCAGCAAAAATAAGTTGAAGAGAACAGGGCAGTGACCATTTTTAACACCGTAAAAATCATAAAGTTCTACTCCCTCCGTATTTAAATAAGTGAAACGTTTCTCTTATACACGTATGTCAATACAAAATTTTGACATATCTTTAATCAGTAAGTACAGATTATAAGGAAAATTTGTGAAAAAAGGGACTTCTATGTTCAAACTTCAAAGTGGTGAGAAAGGGATTTATAAGACACTTTTCTTGTGAGAAGGGGACTTGTCGTCAGAATCCGACGGTTGACCGAAAAACTCCGACGTTGACTCATCATGTTCTTATTAAAAAATGTCTCGATTTGCGTGTTATTTTTTTGTCGTGAAAATTGCTCGAGTAACGTTTTGGGGGTCATTTTAGCCCTTTATAGATCAAAATTAAGCTCGAAATTGGCAAAAAAAAAAATAATGTAATGGTCTCGTTTTACGTGTCATAAAATATCTCGATATCCGTGTCATTATTTTTTTGCCGTGAAAATTGCTCGAGTAACGTTTTGGGGGTCATTTTGGCATCAATTAAAGCTCTTTTGATCTTTTCATCCTCCATTTCTTCCACTATAAATATGATTCAACCATCAATTAAAGCTCATTCACATCAAACCTCTACTTAATACACTAATACATACTTGGTATATATATATATACCAATATAGTTATCATGACAATGAGAAAGGTGTTGGTGTTTTTTAATATTAACAGTTACAATTTGGGGGGCTTGCAATTCAGAAAACTGCACGAAGCTGAATGTGCAGGAACTTATGAGCTGCAAGTCGGCGGTGGCCCTTAAGCATCCTACGAACCCGTCCCTGGCGAGTTGCAGGACAGTCAAGAGCCAAAATGGTGAAGATATAAAATGCCTGTGTGGTTTTATAAAGATTTATAATGGGACTTGGCTACGCTCTTTCGGGGTTGATCCGGACAGGGGCGGATCCAAGGGGGGCCTACCCGGGCCTTGGCCCTCCCTATGGTCAGGAAAAAAATTGGGGTTAAAAGCGCATTTTAGAGAAAATCAAAAAAATTATACCGCAGGTACACGCTGTCACACTCCGTAGACCGTAGGTGGGTAGAATTAAAATACAAATCCGAAAATAAAAAGCCTACCTAGTCAGTTTCTACAGTTCTACTTTATAGGGTACAGTTCTGAAACCTCTGAGATATACTCCCCCTGTATTTGTTTTATCTTTCCTACTTTGACTTTGCGCATTTGCCAATGCATTAATTCAACCTTAAATATCTTTCATTACATATTAGTAAAAATTATAATTTTTGGATATTAATAAAATACTCATTGAGACGAATCAAACAAGACCCCACATGATTATATTTTTTCTTATATATTGAGAATAATTTAAAAGATTCTTTCTAATTGTGAATAGTGTCAAAATTCCAAGTGAGAAAGTTAAAAAAAAAATATAGAGGGAGTATCACATATTGGCATATAACCAAAGCTATAAGGGGGCGTTTGGTTCATGAAGGGGAAAGGGAAAGGGTTTAAGAAAGAGAAACAAGGAGAAAGGAAAAGAAAACCCTTTGATTAAGAATGTTGTTTAGTTGAGAACTCATCTTCCTCCTCTTACTATTTTCCCCTCTCTCTCAAGTCTCAAGTACCACCATTCCCACCACCCTCTAACTGCCACCCATCAACACCGGCCTGTCACTGCTGCCCTTCACCGGCACCCCCTCACTGCCGCATCTTACCGACGCCACGTCACCAACTCCACCTCACCGACGCCACCTCACCGGTCCTCCCCCTTCCTTCTTTTCCTTCTTTACCACCATTAAAGGCCACATTTGAGGTTTTAAAGGTCAAATTCGACCATAAAAACTTCAGATCAAGTTTTTATGGCCGAATTTGACCATCTAAAGCCAAAATCAAGCATTGGAGTTGGGTTTTTTAGTTGGGTTAGGTTTTTCTTTTGTGGATGGATTTGGACGTGGTGGTTGAGTCGGCCATGAGTTGGTGGTGGTTGGCGGTTTTCTGTGCATGGGTTAGTGGTTTCAGCCACGGGTTGGTGGTTTTGGCGCATGGGGTGGTGGTTTCGGGGTTGATGTGGTGGTTTCATTGGCGGTCGTGGTGGTTTCGGTGGCGGTAATGGTGGTTGGGGTGGTGGTTTGGTTGTTGGGGTGGTGGGTTCGGTGGTTGATGTGGTGGTTGTGTGGCTGGGTTGGTGGTTGGAGTAGTGGTCAATGATTGGTCAAGGCCATCATGGGGTAGAAGAAAGAAAGGGTAAGTGAAACCTTAGGAGAGGGTGGGGAATAAAAGTAGAGGACTTTGGGGGAAAGGAGAGGGTAAAGGAAATGATTGATTTGTCTTAACAAACAGCAAGTATGGGAATCAAGCTAGTTGATTCTCTTACCCTTTCCAGAAAACCCCAAACCAAACGCCCCCTAAAAGTATAAAAAATTCGCTAGACGCCAGTAGAAGACTAGAAGTTGATGTGGATCGGTTGATTGACAATTCGCACAACATACAGGTAATTCTTTAGTTTCTTGATTTCTTCTAATCTTATGTCTTTTATGTTTTTTTTATTATACTGTGAATTGATTTGTTTCAATTTTTCAAAGAGTGAAAAAATTCAAGTAAAGTAACAATGACGCATATACAAATTGACAAATTGAGTTTTGTTTTTTCACATGATTGCATTATTTATTTACTTTTTAACTCTTTAGTTGTATAATATAATTAAGAGATTGTGGATTAGTTTACTAATTGGTTTTTAGATGAAATTGGTAAATTCAATGTCTATCCCTTAGTTAATAGATTGATTCGACTTATTTTAACTCTTCCTCTTAGTAGAACAACTACTGAGAAAGTTTTTTCAGCAATGAAAATTGTTAAGACTAGTCTGCGGAATAAGATGGAAGATGACTTTTTTTCTGATTACTTGATTGTGTATATAGAAAAGGAAATTGCTGTGAAGTTTACAATTGACTCGATCATAGATGATTTCAATTCTATGAAAGCAAGGAGAGTCTAATTTGAGCGATAAAGAATATTTTTTATCAAATAGTTTTTTCTGAACATCTAATCAGATTATTATGGACCACTCTTGTACAAAAATTCATATTTTAAAATTTTTGGTTAGTAAAATTTCTTCTTCTATTTATATGGCCCAGGTGATAAAAAATTCCTGGATCCGTCCCTGGATCCCGATCGCTGCGTCCAACTTGGTCCTTTGTGCAACGTTTTCAAACCAATTAATTGCTCAGATTAACTCCCACTCTATCACTCAACTATCTTGAGCTTATGATGATCTTCTGCACGTTTGTGATAAAGTGGTGTTAAGCAAAATTGGTAGATTTTAGTATGAGAATGGTGATATATATACTCATAAATAACATAAGTAAAATAAGTGAAATACAAGTAATATTCACAAGTCACAACTTCATGCTACCTAGAATCAAATAAAATTGTACTTTAAAGATAATTACATGTGAGAATATGCACAATTTTTCTTCTAATCTCTTCAAGAATACGACTATTGGGTTCAAATTTATTGTCCTATTAATATGTACCATTTCCTGTGCCACTAAATCTTACAAGTCCACCTCAGCTCATTACTTATAGACTTGTAGCTTATTTCTTGTGGTATATTATATGCAAAAGCATACTTGTATGTTTTAAAGAAGGCTGAACTACATGCTTAAATTAATTAGCACACCTTGTTATCAAAACATTAAATCGATTGCGATTTCAATTATTATGACATACCGTTATTATGCCCGTTACTTCTAGCATCGCTTTTGTGTCCATTAGCATATTAAATAGGAGCATTATGGGATTTGTGATTAATTGAATAGTATGAAGTGCTGTAATGTTATTTATGATACTATTATATGAATATGTTTTCTTTACAAATAATCCAAAAAAAAATATCAAAGAAGGTTATGTGGAGTCCACTCATGGTGCACCCGGGTGTACCATGAGCATGGTACACCCAGGGGCATTTTTGTGATTAATTGAAACTTCAGGGGCACGTTCGTAATTCCGCGTACTCTATCTCCTCTTCCTCTTCCGCGTGCTTTCACTGCCATTTTTTCCGGCGATGCTGCCGCTGCTGCTCATTTCCGACGATAAAGCGTCGTTTTCGTCGTCGTCGTCTTCTTCGGCGTAACGTTTTGGGGGTTTTGGTCTTCAATTTCCAGATCTTGAAGATTCAGTTTTAGACATTGATGAAGATGACAAAAAATTCGAAGCTGATGAAGGTTGGGATGACTGGAACGCAGATGAAAACGAGGAAAACGATGAAGAATATTCTCAATTCAAGTGTTTGTTCTGTAATTTCAACTTAAATTCTTCCGATTCCTTGCTTCAACATTGTAGTTCAACACACCATTTTGATTTTTACGGGTTAAGGAAAAAATTAGCTTTGGACTTTTATGGCTGCTTCAAGCTTGTTAAGTACATCAGGATTATGGTTTGTTTGCCTTACTTTCAAATCTTTTGTTTCTGATTTTTACAGTTTATGCAAGCTAATCATTGTTTTTTTTATGCCATGTTAGATTTGTCTTTTAATTTCTTTGTTAATGTGTTAGAATCAGTGATATTTTGAAATTCGCGAAAGATCAATAAAAATGCTGATACGCTCGCTGGAGAGGTTGAGTTGTGGGAGGAGGAGAGAGAAAGTAGTTTGTTCATGGTGGTGGTGGTGTGGAGCAGTGCTCATTCAAGTTTGCTCATTTTCTTAAATGAGTAGAAATGCTTGCTCATTTGCTCATTTTGCTCATTTGCTCATTTTGCTCATTTTGCTCATTTACTCATTTTGCTCATTTGGAGAAAATAGCCTTGGGTGTACCATGAGCATGGTACACCCAGGTATACTATAAAGATTCTCGATTATATGATTATTATTATTAATTCTATCTTCAATTTTTTATAGAAGTGACATACAAAACTGCCTAATCCTCTCAATATCATGTTATCAGAATATTTATATCTGTGGGCTAGGGTTTTGGAAACAATTCATTATTGACAATAATTTTTTTATTGTAATCTTTTTTTTTTTTTTGTTACAGTGCATAAATCAATAATAGTCTGCTTTCAACATTAAATGCAATTGTAAATTCAATTTAAAAAGGTTAATTCAATTTGGTTATTTTAATATCAATAGAGTATGTGAAACACTCTATTAATTAACAGTACGTATATACGAGAGGAGGAATTCTACTGTGGATCTGTTTGGGAGGCATTTTAGGTGCCTGAAATGATAAGTTGCTAAAACTTTTAGGTGCTAAAATGAATTAGGTGTGTTTGGGAACATCTAAAATAAAATTTCAGTTCCTAAAATGACTGAAATTGACAAGGTAAAAAATATAACGTTTGAAAATCAGGTACGTGAAATCTTGGGTTAACTTTACAAAATAAAAAGAAGAGAGGGAAGGGAGGTATAATTCATACCTCCTGCCGCACGCAGGACAGAGGAGACGGATTGTTGGGCAGGGCAACAGGCAAGGCCACGACTGAGATCTGGTTAGACTTGGCGGCGCGGTGCAACGCCGGCGGTCAGACTGCAGTGGGCGACATGGAGGAGCAGAGAGAAGGGGGGGGGCTTGTCTGTTATTCTGTTCTTTCATCTCCTCCATTTTCTTTTCTTCGGTTATTTGTTTCTTTTTTTATTTTTCCTTTTCTTCTTTTCTTGGCTTTTAACTTTTATGTTTTGGGCTAAAATTTCTTGGTTGGCTGTATAAATACATAAGGGGTGGGATATGTATGTATTTTAGTGTATTTAAGGCGTTGGTAGGAAAAAATAGGGCGGCATTTAGCAACCCATAATAAATTTAGAGAAATTCGTTTCATAATTGCTTATGGAGAAGTAGCGAAATATTTTTGTTCAAGTGAGTAATAATTTCAAATATTCATATTGTTATTTTATTATTTAATTCATTGAAATAAATTAGTGTTGAAATATATATGATAAAAGAAATTAAAAAAGTAAAATAATTAATTAACTTATGCAACTAGCTCTACCAAACAGTTAAACTAATCAGGTACCTTATCAATTTCAGCTATACCTTATCAGTTTCAGCTATATTTCAGGTAGTATTGCCAAACAGAGCCTGTATATGCGAGAGGAGGAATTCTACTATCTAAAGTCGGAGATCCACGAACAATCAAATCGAATAACAACATTTCAAGAGTAAATTTTTTATTTGTAATTAATTCTTTTTTCTATGGCTTAGAGGTTATTTACGTAAGAATGGTAAGATTATGTACATATATACTTCAATTTTTATTAATCCTATCTATACAAATATATTAAAAGGCGTGTCTGACAACGTCTGCACGCCACGTGGCACCTCTACTCCACTAGAAATCTAGAATTGTCCAATATGTACATATGTCATGTCAACTAATAAAATTAAATTGGTTGTAACAAGATTTGAACCCATGACATATTGCTATTACATAGAGCATAGTTACCATCTCAACCAACTTTTAATCATGCTTTAATTGTCCACATTATTTTATTTGTACCTTTTAAATGCTGAGTTTTCTTTATTATATTCTAATGCGAATGAAAAAAAAATACATATCAAGTTTGGAAAACATACCACCCGGAGCAACGCCAGGGTCCAAATACTAGTTATTTATTTATAACCCGTGCACTAGCACGGGCACATACTAGTCTATTATATAATTACAAAGTTTTTTTTCTCAAATCCCAACTTTTAACCACAACACTCCAAAACCTTAATCCTTCAATTATGTGCACTTTTTTTTTGACCTTTTGGAAATAACTTCCACATTTCCTTATCTTCCAAATAATAACTTACATCGCTCCATATTAATACCCCACACACACACAAATATGCAAAAATACTAAACATATATAATTACATCATTAGCACGGGTGCACTCTAGTCTATTACTCCCTTCGTTTCATTTTAATTGTTACACTTTGACATTTTACACTGATCACAAGTTGCACTTTGACCCTTATTTGTGATTTATACATGAATAAAAACATAGTCATGTGGGATCTTGTTAGATTCGTCTTAGTATGTATTTTATTAATATATACTTTTTATAAATTTTACAAATGCAAAACTAGAGATATATATGCTCAAAGTTTTGCATTGGCATGCGTAAAAAGTGTAAGTGTAACCATTAAAAAGAAATGGAGGGAGTACATAATTGCAAAGTTTTTTTTGTTAACTTTTAACCATAACCCTCCAAAACCTCAATCCTTCAATTCTGTGCAATTATTTTTAACCTTTTGAAAATAAGTTCCACCTCTCCTTATCTTCCAAATAATAACTTCCACTTCTCTATATTAATACCCGACACACACACAAAAATGCAAAAACACTAAACATATATAATTACATAGGCTATAAAAAAAAAGGTAATTTCAATTTCAAGTTTTTTTTTAGGTTGGTAAGATGAATGACCATACTGAACTAGTACCTCGCACAGGTACAACCAGTCAGGTTTGCAGGTTAGACTCCTTGGAGGCAGGGGGATGGTAAGAGAAACCTCACCCCCAAAGAGCCCCTAGTGGGGTTTGATCCCATGACCTTGAAGTCATAAGATCAAACCTTTATCACTAGGCCAAGCTTTGCTTGGTAATTTCAATTTCAAGTCGTTGCCCCTGACCTCGTAGTGTGTAGTGTGTAGTGTGTATTGTATATTGTATATTACCTCTGTTTTTAGTTGCAACATTTGCTTTTTGGCACTATTCATCAACCAACTTTGTTAAGTAATCTCGCACCATTATATTGTTAGATTCGTCTCAATGCGATAATTTCAAATATCAAATTTTTATAATTTTTACTTACACCCAATATGAGATATTAACGTTCAAATAAATGTCTCGATAAATGTGAAAAAGCAAATGTTGCAAAAAAAAAAAAAAAAACAGAGGAAATACTCCCTCCGTCCCATAATATAGTGCTCGCATTCCTTTTTTGGTGTCTGTTGTTCCTTTTTTGGTGTCTGTTGTGCCTATTTTCATTTTTGTCAATTTATTTGGACTAAATTATCCTTAATTTCTACACAAACTTTTCAAAATACCCTTACTTTTCTCTCAAAACATGTGACCCCATTTATTGCTTTACACCATTCTAAGGAATATTTATTATCTTTTGATTTTATTTAAAGGAAAAAGAAAATAAATAACTAGTTTCCATACAAAAGCATCAAAAAAGCACTTCATTAAATATTTTTTTTTAAAAATCCTACTCTTCATTCCATTTTCCTTAATTCCCGTAAAAAATGGGAAGTAAGCATTATATCATGAGATGGACGTGGAGGGAGTAGTATGTTGGCCCAAGAACCCCATTTCCTTCCCGCGCTTGTGGAGCGTACAGTTACCGAAAAAGCAAGTGAGAGAAGAAGAACCCCAGAAAGTGAAGAACCCAATAACTACCATAGCAGAGTAGGAGAGAGAAACAAAAGATGTGCGGAAGATGCCGCTGTACTATCCGCCCAGACGACGTTCTAGAGCTTGCCATCTTCGCGATACTTCCGTTCGTCAAGTTGATTTGACGGGTACTATTTCTGTTACTCTAGTTTCAGCTTCACTTAACTTTTTTTATTGTATACTCCCTCAGTTCCAAAATATAGTTCTTATTTCCTTTTTTTCACGGTAATTTATGCAAGTGGAATCTAAGAGAGATAGTAAATATTTTTTGTTTATTTAAATAAATGTTGTATGGGAAAAGATGATTTTAGGAGAGAGAATGGAGAATAATTGGTGAAAGAGCATTAATTGTAATACTTGGGTTGAATAAACAAAGCAAAAAACAAAATTTAAGAAGCAAATAAATGATGGGACACGGTTTTTCCAGACAAATTACGGAAAAATGTGGAACTAAATATGGAAATGGGAACTATATTTTGGGACACCTAAAATGGAAATGGGAACTATATTTTGGGACGGAGGGAGTAATTTTTTTGTTTTGAACCTCCATTAGTTTCAATAACTATGATTTAATTTAGTCAAACTGGGCGAATTAAATGCAACAAATCCACTTTTATGCATATTTTGACCACAAATATCTATAATTACATATAAGTAAATTATAAAAATTATATTTTATGAAAGTACGTCACGAGACGAATCTAACAAGATCCCACTTGACTATCTTTTTCGTTATGTATAAATCACAAATCTTAGTCAAAGTGAAAAGTTTGAATAGTGAAAAAGTGGATTCGTTGCATTTAATTCGGAACGGAGGAAGTAATTTTATTCGATCATATTATTAGGGTTTTAATTCAAGTTTAGATTTGTGTAAACATGGAAAAATATACCACTAGTTACCCTCTAGCTGTCAGCTGATGAATTTGTTGTTTCAAGTTATGTATTTTTTAGTGACTTATACAAATTAGGCACCATTTTGTTCGACTTATATTGACTTATTCCTGACAAAATAAGTTCGAATACAAGATAAGTTAAGTTAAGGCGAGTTCATACAATATGAGTTTGAATAAGTTCACTCAAAATAAGTTAAGTTTAGGCAAAAATAAGTCAAATTGGACATACCCTACTTCAAGAGAATATACTACAAAGCCTAAAGTTGATATATAAACAATCTTTGAGTGTTTATGTTTCTTTTGTAGATGCATACCATGATAAGGAGGAGTTTACTGTTTATGTATACGGAAAGGTTGAATAATTTATTTGGTTTAGGTACCGGCCTGCGTATAATGTCTCACCGGGATCTTATGTGCCTGTACTTCGTCGTGTAAGTGGTGGTGATGAGGGTTATACTGCAGCTGTACATTGTATGAAGTGGGGGCTGATTCCTAGTTTCACCAAGAAGGATGAGAAACCTGATCACTATAAGATGGTACTCTTTATTCCCTTTCAATCTCTTTTTCCTTTGAATACATTCATTATCGTTTGTGGTAAGAGATCGACTTGTGTGTTTGTTGTAAACATCCTCAGTTTAATGCAAGGTCTGAATCACTTGGGGAAAAGGCCTCGTTTCGTCGACTAATTCCTAAAAACCGCTGCCTTGTTGCTGTGGAAGGGTATGAGTGTAGTTTCTGGATCAGTTTTTGATTTTTGGTTCTATGTTTTCTTTCGTGTTCATAAAATTATGTTAATATGGTTGCTCTTGTTTATATATTTGGATGTTCCTGCCTCCTGAGTGTGGAATACTTCCTGATAATGGAGTGCAGAAATCATCATCTTTGATCAAAAGTAAGAATTACAAATCTCTGATTACAATTCCCAACCTTTTTGTATGTTCTTTGGTGTTGTATACCTGCTTTCTTCTATCTCAAATTGTTCTAGATAATTAGATGCAGCTGTTTCTGACTTTAGCATTGACCACCATTATTGATAATAGGTTTCAGGTATCAGCATTCTTTTGCATTTGGTTGTTTCTTGCTATTTGGATTTTGGATTACATCATCTTGAGTGTTTTATGCGGAGTATAAATCCTAATTTAATGCAATAAATATTACATGAAGACTCAATTTTAAGTAAGAATGTAAGCCTTACCAACTTTTATGCCTTTTGTTTCTCTTCACTGAGATTTGACTTTGTTTTCTTCCACCACAAAGTTCTGTGGGTAAATTATGCTGGTTCCAGAGTTTAGCATCACAGAATGTGCCAGAGACCACCATTGTTGATCCAAGGTTTTTTGTTTTAGCATCCTTTTCATGACCTTGCTTAGATAGGACATATGATTAGGCTCTGTTCTTTTCGACAGAATTAATGAAAATTCGGTTCGAGTTCGGGTTTATTCAGTTCAGTTAGTTTCCTCTTACAGTTTTCATTTTATTCAGTTCAGTTCAGGTTTATTCAGTTTAGTTCAGTTCAGGTTTATTCAGTCCAAAAGAACAAAATACTCTATTAATTTGTACAATTGTATAAGCATCTTTGTAATCTTTCTGCAAAACTTATATTCTATTGGTTCTGAAATAGGAGCAAAACATGTAGAAAGGAAAGCTCTAATTGCATTCTTGGTAACTTTGCCCATATCCTGTAGATCTTGGGGTTTATGTTACTCTCTCGTTAGTTCTGTCATTTGAGAAGAGAAAATAAATGGAGAATTAGTTGGCTATCATACTGCTGTAAAATGTTTATCTTATAACAGCATATTGTTTTATTGCATTTGTTATTGCCTTTTGCTTCAAAAGCAAGGGTAGATTTCCACTTTCACCTAAGCACCAACAACTGTGAGGAGAAACTTGGAATTGGGGTGCCTCCAAATTTCCTTCTTCATTTTGTTAAACTAAATGCTGCTAGCTTTAAATTGCTTGTGTTTTAGGACATAATATCCCTCAACTGCTACTGGCCAGCTCTTTTTGTGCATTCGTTTGACTTAAGTCTTTTTATTTGGTCAGGTTTTATGAATGGAAGAAAGGTCCTAAGAAGCAGCCATATTACATTCATTTTAAGGATGATCGTCCTCTAGTGTTTGCTGCCCTCTATGATTTTTGGAAAAATTATGAAGGTCAGTTCCTATTCTACTTTCTTTACAAATTGTGGAGTTCCGTTCAATGTGTAAAGTTTACTTTATCCAGAGTTCTATGTGGGTTTAGATTACTCGGTCTTTGTCATACTTTGATTCAAATACCTGGAATGTGCATGTGATTTATCAGTCACCACTCGATTCATTAATCTCCAATTCTCCATGTTGATCTATAACTGCGAGTTGTTACTCCTTACCCTAGTCAAAGAAGGAAAGATATGGGTTCATCTTATTCTTGAACTATTCTACATGTTTATCTTTATATTACTTTGCAATATTTATAATGTATTGAACAGATCCGGATGTCCTTGCCCCCTATAATCTCTTACATCTTTTTTTTAATGTATCTTGCAGGAGAAATTATCTACACATTTACCATCGTAACTACCGATTCATCATCAAATCTTAAGTGGCTACATGGTAATCAATTTCCCGATACTGCTTACTAGAGATGGTTTTCTTTTTGTTTGATTCAATGTTAGCTGGAGGGATCGCCGGGGGGAAGCGGGGCGGGAGAGGGAGGGGGGAGAGAGGGGTAAGGGGTTGAAGAAGTGAAAAGAACATCAGGTGGGTTACATGTTGGTAGTATTCAGTGACTCTGAAGCACATTGTCAAATCAATAATTTTGCTAGACAGAATGAGAGTGCTGATAAAGGTCACTTTCTACTTACTCTTGCTATTTTAATCTGATGCCTGTAGGCCGACGGTTGTCGTACTTTGGTGGTGACATATTGAGTAATATACAATGTAATAGGACTTGATTATCTCGATTCTTGTAGCTTTGTTCTCTGTTTCTTTCTTCTTTTCTCAATGATGCAAGTGTGAGCTTTAGTGTGGGACAATTGCCTTCTTTATTATACATGACAACGGGGAATTCTGTTAATGGAAAATAGGCTCGCCTCTTATAGCTGGTGAAATACCCTAAAGTTTATTGCTATTTAACATTATCTATTTTACATGTTGGAAAATATACTGCCTCATTTTATCTCCAATAATCCTGTATAAAGATGGAGATCATTTCTTGTTTGTAATTTCTATATCTTGTTACTGCAACCTTATTGCCTATGTTGGTCGTTGTTGAGATAAATGGCTATGAAAGTTATGTTTGTTGACTTGTTATATACTTCATTTTGATGTACAGATAGGATGCCTGTTATTCTGGGAGACGAAGCCTCAACAGATTTATGGCTCAATGGTTCTTCAGATACCAAATCCAATTCAGTGCTTAAACCATATGAAAAAGCGGATTTGGTAAATAATATTTAAAGGTTTTGCATTCAGCTAAGGTTTCACCATTGGAGGCTGGCATGTTTACAAGATAGTGTTAACCATTTAACCTTGGTGATTTTTATTTCCCTGTTAGACTTGGTATCCGGTGACCATGGCAATGAACAACGCATCATTTGACGGTCCTGAATGCATCAAAGAGGTATGGCTATTTTTTGTTACTTGCATGTCATATATAAAAGTCTACAGCGAGCTAAAAGCATGGCATGTATCCATATGAAATTAATGTAGGTAAAAGAAAATTTACTGATAATATTATGTTGTGCAGATACCATTGAAATCCGAGGAACAGTCTAACCCTATCACAAATTTTTTCTCCAAGAAAGGAATTGATGATGATAAGGAATCCAATAAAACAATTAAGGAATCTAAGAAGAATGATGTGCAGGGTGATGTTAAAGAGGAAGATGAGGCACAAGCAAATTTGGAACTTTATCTCCTGGATCCGACTCCAAGGTTGAGGTGAAACGAGATTTGGAAAAGTTCCTGGCTAATTCCAAGCCAAGCAATGATGAACTTGGTAAGCTACCTGCCTACCTCAGACTCCCATGAAGAAGAGTAAAGTTAAGAGTGGAGCTGAAAAACAGGCCACGCTGCGCTTATACTTTACTAAAAGCTAGTAGTTCTCTGCTTCTATGGTTTTGCTTGTTTGTTGTAACTTGTGGCATTTGTACATAATCGTACTGGTTGCTTGTAGAGTTGTAGGAGTCCAAGATCTCATGCTTGATGGTTTCATTTTAGATCTTCACACATTCACCCTTCGTTGAAGTTTTAAGATGTCTCTTGTGAGTAGTGTTTTTGTTATTTTGAAACCTTGTTTGATTGTGGAATTTTGATGGGTGAAAAGAAGAGGTTTGTTTTGTTTGCGTTTGGCAAAAATCTGCCTTTAATATATCTAAAGTTTGGCAGAAAAATTAATCACTATTAGTTATAGATTGAGCGATTAGCCTTTTGAAATCAGCTAGGTATTGGTCAGCAATTTTAGACCTGTTCAACGGGTCATGTCGGGTCGGGCCATGTTATATATGGGTCGGGTCGGGTGTGAAGCCATTGTTAACAGGTCGGGTCCGGTCAAGGGCTAGACTGACCGGACCCTGACCCTAGTTTTAAAAAAAAATCAAATTTGTATTGATTATGCAGATACATCATCACAAGTGTTTGACCGTCAGATCACAACAAAGAATGTATTGGGTTTTCTGATACAAATTGCCTCTGTAAATTTACGGTAAACTTATTGCTGCCCATGTGTTTTAGGAAGAACAACTTCAGAATAACTGAAAATCACACTTTCATCAGAGGAAAAGCAGTAGTAATAGTGTAACTACAGCTAACATAGACAAGACTCAGCCTGTAAATGGCATCATATAGTTTAATGTTAGTACTCACTGCCTTTTTATTGTTTAATTACAAGTCAAAATTAGTAGAATCGAAAGAAGCTCTACAATCTATGAATATATTAAGAAACTGTCCTTTCCACAGAAACTCAAATGCCTCCAATATTGCAACCTTCTCAAAATAGCCTCACTAATAGCAATTTGTGATAGCTCAGCCTCCACTTCCTGACAACAATCACCTCATAGAACTCACCATACATTAATTCCAATCAACAAAGCGCTCCCAATCAAGATAGCAACACCCAAAACATTCCATATCACAAATCAAAACCATCACAAGTGCAACGCAAACCTACATCTTAAAACTTACAAAACTCAACAAAATAACACATGTTAAACTGAACAAATCCAAAATAAACCCATGTCACTTTAATTCCAAACTCCTACACTATTCCCCACACCTTTTCTTCCTTCAAAATTCCAGAAATTCAACATTAGAATTGATGAAAAATGTACAACTAAATTCCACCAGAGGTTCTGTTTGGGGAATCATTTTAGCTACCTTAAATGATAAGGTGCTAACATATTTTAGGTGCTAAAATGATTAGTAGTGTTTGTGGAGCACCTAAAATAAAATTTCAGGTGGTTAAAATGACTTATATGATAAGTTAAAATTTTTACCTCTTCAAAATCAGGTGACTGAATTTTTGAAAAATCTTTTCAAAATTTTGACAACAACTAATTTTGCCAAAATAATTTATCAACTTAATCAACTAACTTTGCCAAACAGTTAAAGTAATCAGTCACCTTATCAGTTTCAGCTTTATCTTATCAGTTTCAGTTAACTTATCAGTTTCAGTTTATTTTCAGCTAGTATTGCCAAACAGAGCCGTTGAATAAACAAAATCCAAAAATAAACTCCATAACTTACAAAAAAAACTTAAACACAACCTCAAAAATCAAACTTAACAGGGAAATAACGAAGAACCGAAAAAACACTTAACAGGGAAGAAATCAGGAAAAAAAAAACTCAATCTAAACCCTAAAAACAGAACTTCAAGCATTGATTTACAAATCAGAAAAAAAAATCGAAGAGAATACTAAAATGTAGATCGAAAAAAAATTGAAGAGAATAATAAAATGTAGATCGAAAAACAAATCGAAGAGAATACTAAACAGTAGATCTAAATACCTCGTGTTTGTCAAGCTATGGCGTCGCAATTCACATGGAGAAATACGTGCAATTTTGAAAGAAAGAAGAAGAGAGGAGAGAGATAGAAGAGAGGAGAGAGAGAATTTTGGGTTTTTAGATAAAATGAGGTTGAAAAGTTAGACCCTGCACAAAACTCAAATGACCCTTTTTTAACCCGACCCGACCCGGTAATCTCTTATTAGGGTCAGGCCCTATATGACCCGACCCTATCTTAATTGGGTCGGGTCATGACCCAATAATATAGGGTCGGGTCATGGGCTTTTTTTGGGGACCCGACCCATTGAACAGGTCTAGTCAGCATATGCTGAAAGAGTCCCACTTCGCTGCCAGAACGGTATTTTGTTCTCTTTATATGTTTCTCCTTGCCTTATAAAGTTGTCTCTTCGGAGACATCTGATAAGATTGGAACGATACAGAGAAGATTAACATGGCCCCAGCATAAGGATGACACGCACAAATCGAGAAATGGTCCAACTTTTTTTTGTGATATTATTTACTGATTTTTAGGTACTAGTTGTTGCACCGCGCGCCTACGCGCGCGGCACCCCAAAATGGCGTTATTGTTATATTCGCAATTTGTTGGATGTAATTAGTACAGTGGCATTTTTGCAAATGGTTCCGAATAGGTGGTAATTAGAGCCACAAAACTAATCACATATACTAATTTGATAGAATAACATATGATATATAGAATAATTACAAGCCATCTGTTTTTTCGCTGGTGCTCTGCTAGACAGTTTGGACAAAAACAGGGGCAAAAATTTAGGCTACAGTTGATCCTTAACAGAGAGCCTAGGCCTTGCCTTTTGCAGACTTTTAAAAAAGCTAATAGATGGCAAATAACAGGGGTGTCGCACAAGAACACGAAACTTGTTTTTTTCTACAGCTAGCACAAAAGGTTGGTGTTCCTATTAGATGCCCACCTAAATCCAAAAGGGGTCTGTTGCACAAAGTGATCCACTAATTCCAGCGAATTGTTTTTGGGACCCAGCTCAGAATCTTGCTCCTCGCAAGCGAAGTTGCCGGACCAATTTGCAGCAAGAAGTAGTTTGTGCTTAGGCCTCTTGCGATGGCTTCAAAGTTGTAGGTTCCCTGCAATGAAGCAATTAATCTTGTTTAATTGTGTTTCTAAGTGGAATGGGGGTTTTGGTTCTTTTGATGGTGTTTCTATTAATACTCACATGGGCTTGGGAATTGTTGGGGGGAGGGGCAAAAGGGGCCTGTTTAAAGAATGGAAAAGCACTGGATCAAGAAGAAAAGCACTGGTCAAAATTTCAGTTTAATTAAATCAAGAACAGAAGAAAAGCACTGGTCATAATTTTAGTTTAATAAAATCAAGAGTAGAAAACGCAAAATTAGAATGAAACCAAAGTTACGAGACTAATATGCCGAAGCTTCTAAAAGGCCACATGTCAATCATCAAAATCGCCACAAAACATCGAAAGTTGTCTACGAATTAGAGCATTATCTTAAGCAAGGCCAGTTATTATATTGTTCAGAAGTACTAATAATACTAACTTAATCATGATCCTATTGAAACCAATCATAGAAAGATGAAAAGAATTTGTAATAAATTTGATCAGACCAAGTATCTTCTAACAAATTTCCTAGTATAATAGAGATAAGCAAAACCGCAGTAGGCAAACCACAAATACAGCAGCACAGGGCAAACAAATTTGTAGGTCAAAGACAGCTGAGCAAGCACATAACAACCAGATAGTTAAGCAGGCTACTACAAGAGATTTTAGAATAGGATTACCATGGACTGGCTTGCAAACTGATGAGAACTGATCAGTGAGAATCAACAGGAATCCTACAGAAGAAACAGAAATTAGTCAGCTTGGCAATTTTGTGGAAAGGCTAGCCTAAGCAGGAAAAAAAAAACCGTACACCCTAATATTCCATAAAACTCAGCGAAATCGACCCCGAATAATAACCAAGACCTCCAAACATTAAAGTCACAAGACACAAGCCAGTTGAAAAACATTAAGTTCAGTTCAACAATTCAGAGGAAGCACAGCAAAAAAAACATGGTGTGAAAAGATATACTTTTTAATTGAACTTTAAAATCTCATCACCACCAAACCTCCTTTAAAATTTTCAAACTACAGTGGGAAGACCATCAACAACATATATGCAAGACTGGCACTTTAAATTCGACTCTAAGCTTGCACTACCACGCTCAATTGGATCTTCAATTTTATTCCTGAAACAAGGGCACAATTAGACCACAAAGCAATCCACACAATTGTTACGTCAACCTAATTGCGTTTGTTTTTTTTTTTTTTTTGTCAGAGTTTATAATTGTCAAGTTAGATTTTTGTGTGAGAGTTAATAATTGCCAAGTTAGTTTAGTTCATATTGTCAAGTTAGATTTGGTGTGCAAATATCTATCTGTGATAATCTTTGTAAGTCTTTTTAGCAATTAACTTCTGCCAAGTTCAATTTGTCTGTATGATGAAGGGAAAGCCACCAACCAAACTAATAATTCTTTCATTAATTAACACAAGAAGGGGATGAAGCAATGACCTACCGCTTTTAGAGATTTGAAGCTTAAGAACACAGAAACACAGAGAGGCACTTTCTTTCAGAGTTATTATTTATACTATAGGGTTATATGGGAAGGGAATTCAAACCCTAGAATGGGGAGGACTGTACTATGGCAAAGGCACAATTTACCTAATTAAAAATAAACCACAATTGTACCCCTTTCCTTCTTTTTAGTTCAGTATGAGCTGTTGAACCGGGATGCACACTTCCTTCAGTGGTCACAA
Organism: Beta lomatogona; assembly: GCA_947646795.1. Classification (NCBI taxonomy): domain Eukaryota; kingdom Viridiplantae; phylum Streptophyta; class Magnoliopsida; order Caryophyllales; family Amaranthaceae; genus Beta; species Beta lomatogona. The sequence goes on from CANSNZ010000360.1 coordinate 300,480, forward strand.
GTACAGTAACTGTACTTTTGGAAAAGATCTAAAATATTATAATACTTATCATAACCCTACTGGACATCACCGCCATCCCCCGTGATAAATATGAAACCTCATCTATCTCGGCAATCTAATAATTAGCACATATCTGACAGTTTACATCACCCCAATTGCAAATCTATCTAAACTAAACTAAAAAAAAAAGATTATCCATGATAAATATGAAACCTCATCTATTTTCGTACTCTAATAATAACCATGACATACCTGCACAATTTAATTAACCCCAATTGCAAATAATACTAATAATAATGACTCAAGAGACAACATTGCAAGAACAAATGAAACAACACACAGAACACCTAATCACTAAAATTCTGTATATACTGTACGAAAGTATGAATGGAAAACTAAAATTTTCTAAACATATGGATGAGAACCTAAATGTGAAATAGGCTTTTACTAATTACCAATCAATTAGCAACTGCAAAACTTACCCTTTTAAGATTTAAGAATATCCAGAGCGCCATGTCGCCTCGCCACCAATTCACCAACCTTTGTAACCCTTGCCACTTGCAATAAGTTGAAATTTGAATTAAATGCAGGATTTGCTTCAGCAATCCCTGGATTATCCCGCGCCCTAAAACCCGGTCCAACCATTATCCCCCAAGTTGCAACCCAGCCAATTTTATTACTCAAATCCTAACCAAACAATTTCTTCGGAATAATTTGATTACTCAAATCCTAACCAAACAATTTCTTTAGTAACCTTTTCGTTTTCGAGCTCAAAACTGCTTTCTTGAATTGTTTCGTTTTTAATTTTGAGAAGAGATTTAGGGCGGGAAGGTTTCTAGCTCAAAACTGATTTCTTCTCCATGAATTTCTTCACCATATAAATGAATTGCTTTGTGTGTAATTTTGAGAAGAGATTTAGGGCTGGAGAAATTGATTTGAGTTCAGTAGATGAAGATGGTGAAGTTTGTGAATCGAATGAAGAGTAGCGACTTGTTAATTGCAGAAAATAATTCGCTTTGCAGATTCTTTCCGGAGAAGAAGAAGTTTTGCAGATCATTCAAACAAAAGCAGAATAAATTAATTTGAGGAGGAATGTAATGGAAGAACTGAGAAGAACACGTACGTGAATATGAGGGTTAGAAATCTGCCACGATGGCGAGGGAAGAGAGAAGACGAACATGGCATAACACCAATAAACGCAAACAGCTACAAAAAAATGCAAACATTACACATTGAATACACCAAAAACCCTCCAAGTTCAATAATTTAAAGACATTGCAACCCTAGCCAAGTTCAACAATTTAAAGACAAATGTGTTTAGGTAAAGCTTGAGAGGGTTTAGTTCTTGAACACTTATTAGTTAAATGATTTACTTCAAATCTCTTCATAAAGGGGGAAAAATGGAGTTCAGCTGCCTTACCCATGTTAAGTTCACAAACACCAAGTTTGCTTAATCTTTCCTCACCTAACCAGTATAAAAGCTACCAAGCTTCAATTGATAGTTACCTTACTCACTGTACGAACAGCGAACAAGCCTCGGGTCTTCATAGCTATCATTTATATACCATGCTGAATCATTTCTTCCCTGGGAACCTGTGCAGCATTAAGAATAAAAGAATATACTCATCATATTTTTTATTTATAAAAGGTCATTAAACTTGAAAAGATAGTATTAGAATGACACTACCAGTCTATCTTATGTTTTAAAACTTCATTTTTCATAGTATCTATATTTAGCAGTTGCTTAAAGTTTTTGACAATTTCAAGATATTCACTCAAATAATGAAAAACGTGTTTAGCACTCCCGCCTCAGTGAATATATATACCACCTTAAGAAGATGTTAAAAGTTGCTGACCTATAAGATTCATGTAGAAAGAAATATATGGGAAGGGACAACTTTACATTGTACTATAAATGCTATTCATTACTCTCCCTGTTTTTTTTTTTTAACTTGTTCCACTTACATTATACGTACCGCTAATGCATAACTTGGACCCTTAATATCTTAAATTTTCAATTAGTAAATACTATAAAAAGTTGATATTGTTAATATATCATTAAGATAGATCCTATAATATTTTACATAAGAATATTTGTTCTCATAAATTAGTAAGAAAATATGGTTAAAGTGGAATACAAGAACAGTGCAAGAAGTAGATTGAACCAGTACAAAAAAAATAGAGGGAGTATTAGAGACACAAAAAAAATGGGTCAGGAATAGCATGTTGCATTTCGACTTAAGAGACATCATTCTAAAATCTAAACAGGGTTCTCCAACAAAACGGCATGCTAAATCTGGTTATTGGCATGATTTACCCATTATATTCACATAACATTAGAGATTTCAAATAAAGCTCAAATGAGAGGAGTTATCATTATCTCTCTCAGAGAGGGTAGTGGCATAATTTGATTCAAAGTTGATAGTATCATTTGAACAAAAAGATTAGCATGCATGGATACTTATGAACTCCTTTATATTCAACTATTTTGCATATGAACATGTTCGTGAAAAATAGTGAGACAAGACGAATAAAGATCATGGCTTGTGGTTACTGGTTAGTCCCTAAACGCATGGGGAGCTCACAGTCACACAGTGCTGGAGAATGTGGATATTTACAAGTAGGAAAGGTGTCCAACAGTATTATATATACTGGAGGCGAGCCATAAGAAGTGGGTGGTCTCTCCCACAAAACTATCAATGTTAGTAGCAACACTAAAAATGAGACAACCCAAATCAATAAAAAATGAACACAAGATGACTATTTAGCACATTAATCGAAGAATACCTTTTATTTTAATGTTGATGTATCACCTTCTTCCAATTCACCTCGATTAATTTGGGGCTATTTGTTCTTCAATAGATCTTTAGATTCATCAAAACAACATTGCAAAGTGTAAACCTACATTGAGATATAACAAAGAAAAATTATGGTCAAATTTACACCTGAAAATGATAGAAATAGAAATTCTAGAAGGGTTATACAAGAACGGACAAAGAGAGTAAAAGAATTTACAAATTGATAGGATGCGGGGTATTGATCCCCATACCTCTCGCATGCTAAGCGAGCGCTCTACCATATGAGTTACATCCCCAAAATTTAAAATACGGGAAAGGAGGGAGAGAGAGATAAACAACAAAAAACCAGAATTAGGAACTCTATTGAATGAGCCCTCTAGTTCCAAATGAGGTGAACAATAGATACATAATAACAAGAAGATTCAACAAAACTCATACTATAATCCGATTCCAAGGCAAATCTAGCAAGCAATCTAGCTAATTACTTTAAAATCATAAATCATAATAGCTAATTGGTTGTACAATGTACATACCCTTTATGTTTCTAAATAAATCAAGCACCTCTCATTTCATCATATCTATTATTTCTCTGGTAATTCACTCACTCTAAAACGGCTTGAAAGCAATACCACATGTATGTCCGCAACTTCAGGCTAGTGTATTAGGTCTTCAACAAAATTGACAAATAAAAGCCAATTATACTGAGAACGAAACCCTTAAATACAAAATTATAAATATAAATGATGAAAATCAGCATTAAGGCAATGAGAGGAAGAAGATTAAACCCAAAAATTGAAACGTTGAAAAGGAATGAAAGTTTAGTTTGGTTGCGAATGACAATAAAAAAATAAGCAACACAACTAATGAACAAACAATAAGGCAAGCTAAAACTGAACCAATTCACTGCATAAACCTTCAACAACAAAGAATCATCAAAAGCAAAGATGAAATCGAGACAAAGTTGTAAAATCCGATTTATCTGAGAAGAAAATGAGGCGACAAAAGTGATAAAAATATTCGATTTATCTGAGAAGAAAGTGCTACGAGAAGAGACAAGTTTAAAAATCACCCGAAGAACCTTGGAATTAGGGGAAATGACAGGAAAATGTTTGAGGAATCAAGAAAGAGAAAATGAAGCAGAAGAAGAAGTGGATGGATGTTGGAGGCTGGAGGCTGGAGCAAGGGAGAGCTGAAGGAGAGAGTCAGAGAGAAGCACGAGGGTGTTGGACTTAGCTGAAGCAAGTGATAAAAAAGGGAAAATGGTAGGATTTCCATATCTACAGTAAATTTCATCCTGTTATCACCTATAACACAAGATCAATGGGCATAATTTCGAAATCAACAATGACCCTACATCATATCTAAGCTACTTAATCTGAGTGAGAAAGCCACTTGAACTCCACTCTTTCATAATACATCAAACAAGCTAAACTTTCCAATCATTTAATACACATGATACTTGAGTTCTTTGTCGAATTCTTGGACAAGAACGATGACAAACTATTATTTGTGCATTCACGAATTTCTGTTCTCATATCATTGTTAATGAAACCTCAAAATTTTCATTCCCTCATATCATGATGCATGATTTACCTCAGATTAGGGAGCTAATACCTATTTAGACTGATTGAGTCGAGAAAAGGTGAATCTGAAGTGGATAATAGAGCCAGATATGGACTGCAATTAGCTATCTTTACATTAAGAATGCCAGATCTAAGATCTTGAAATCAAATATAATTGAAATGCAATATTGAGTAAGTAAATTCATATTAAATTATCTCTTGAAATCAAATATAATTGAGATGCAATACTGAATAAACTCAGACACGGAAACGAAATCAAATCAATTGACATTATAGATCGAAACTTCACACAAACCCACTTAACAAAATCAATCACATTACTCAAAGATTGAATTTTTTGAAACACCCATTAATCAAAATTTATCTAATTCTCAAATAGTGAAACTATTGAGATACCTACTATGTTTTTTTGATCAACATTACTTTAGATCTCATCTTGCTTCATAATATCAAACACAAAAAAGAGAAATAAAGACAGAGAAAATGGGAAAAATAAAAACCTTATGCGCTGATCTTGCTGCATCTCGTTGTAGAAGAAACATCCTACTTCATAAATCTCAAAAAACATGTATCAGAAACTGAAATTTACCAAAACCATGGTCCGTTTTCTCAATTCGAATCAGAGCTAAGTCTTTGAAAAAGCAAAAGAACGAAAATCTGAAAGACCCTCGTGCTTGAACATGACGATGCTTTGAAGCTTGGCGACAAAAGGCGATGTCATCGTAGATGATGTTTCTGGTGATGAAACTGCATGATTTCACCGCAAATGGCGAGCTCAAGAGCGCCATAATCGTAGGGAAGGGCAGGGATAAATTAGTGTATGAAATTAGGGTTTAAAAAAACTAAGGGGAAAATGGCAAGAAAGAGGATGATCCTCTAGAATGTCATATCCGCAGTTTAAAAGACTTGGAGATGGAGACAAATGGGGAAGAGTTCATTGCAATGGCGAAAGAGGAGAGAGGATAGAGGAGAGAGGAGAGAGGAGAGGGGATAGGAGGGAGGAGGGAGGAGGGAGAGACAACAAAAGAGGCGAGGAAGAGAGAGAGGATAGAAACGTGAAGAAGAGAAGAGAGAAGAAGAGAACTTGTGGCTCAGATGGAAGAACAAATCAAGGGCTGAGATTTGCCAAGGCTAATGAACAGTAAATTTCACTCTTTTAAGACTCATAACACTATTGAAATGAACAGTAGGTGATATTCCAACTTTTAAAAGGTCTAGGATTTATTTCATTTCATATATACACTACTAAACTTATTAGACATAAATTTAATGTAAATGTGATGTTATATATGAACAAATTATATTTCTTTCCTTTGTTATTTTTATTGGTCCAAGTTCTACTGAGATATTATCTATGGGTTAGTTATTTTTGGATACTTTTTTCACGTCAATACGTCATATACACTAATAAACTTATTAGACATGAACTTAACTTAGATGTGATATTATATATGTATGAATTATATATTTTTCCTTCGTTATTTTTATTTGTAATAATTTGTCATTTGCATTCGTATCTACAAATCTTTTGTGATAGTATATGTAAATTAAAAACCTAGTTTTGTGTAGGTTTGTTAGATTTGTTTGTATACTTTTTAGTTTTTATACATACTTAGGCTCTGTTCTTTTGAATTGAATTAAGGAAAATTCAGTTCAATTCAGTTCAGTTCAGGTTTATTCAGTTCACTTCAAGTTTATTCAGTTCAGTTCAATTCAGGCTTATTTAGTTCAGTTTAGGTTTATTCAGTTTAGTTCAGTTCAGGTTCATTCAATCCAAAAGAACAGAGCCTTAATTACTTAGTACATTGATGATTAAAGTTCTTGTTAAAAAGAAAATTGATTAAAGTCGTGTATCGATCAATAAGGAAAACAAATAATTACAAATATAAAACAACATAAAATATATTTTTTTGGCGCCAAAAACGATAACGGTTTGAACTTCTGCGCGGGGAAAAAATGTTACATTAACCTTAAAGTATATTTGGCGGCAACTTAAAATCTAAAATTGGCGCCAAAACTTATAACAACAATTCTTAACCGTACCAATCCAAAAAAATCGTCATTACTCACACCTCACTCACAGTTACACCATAAGAGAGAGTGAGGGATAACTCGAGCTTCCCTTCCGATTCCAGGTGATACTAAGATCGATTCTCATCCCCGCCCTTGTGGCTCATTTGCACCAAAAACAAACACCTCACTCACAGTTACACCATAAAAAAATGAACCGTCGGAAAAGTTGTTGGTCGGACTTACCATCGGAGCTTCTATCAATCATTGCCGGGCGCCTCGAAACACGAACCGATCTCCGGAAGTTCCGAGCAGTCTGTTCGACATGGCGGAGATCAGCCCCAAATCCAATCTCTCTCCTCCCTCATAAAAACCTCTTATCCTCTCTTTTACCCCATAAAATCTCAACTTCTACCCCTCCCCTTCTTGATAAGAACAGATCAAATCGAATGATTTGGGAAATTCCGGGAAAATCTTTAGTTATAGTACCATGTTCTGTTTTTCTCCTCCGCCCATCTCGAAACCCCGAGGTTTCGCCATGGTTAATCACTGTTGAGGAGTTAAACCCAGGTAAATTTTACCTTCGGAAACCTCTTTCTCCAATAAACATCGAAGTCTTGCCTGAAAATTTTCCAAAGGTTTTGCAATTATCTGAAATTGAAGTGACTGAACTTGGGAAATTCTGTACTTTACGGTTAGCAGATAGACCTTGGGACATGTTTGAGAGTAAACATTGGCGATATTGTACAAATAGAGTAGTTTTATTTGTCGATCCTAAGTATAAAAACAATCCTACAATTGATAATTGTACTGCTATGGTGTTGTATGATAGTGGAACTCTATCTGCAATTAGGCTTAACAATGAGGAAGAACAACATCTGAATCCTAAAGGAAGGAAGTTTGATGATATCCTTGATTTCAATGGAAGGATATATGCTGTTGATCGTCGAGGAAGATTGTATTGTACGAAGGGTTATAATTCATTATCGATGTTGGAGATTGTAGAGGAACCATTAGGAGAGGGTTCAGGAACTGATAAAAAGAAACGCCTGGTAGAATTGTTAGGTGAACTCTATGTTATTTATAGATGTCATGAACCTCGAAATCCTATCGATTTCGAGGTGCATAGATTGCAAGAAGAAGAGGGAGAATGGGAGACAGTTAAAGATATATGTAATGTTCGTATACTATTTGTAACATTGGATGGTTGCTTCTTTGCCAACAAAAATTACTTCCCCGGTTGGAGAGGAAATTCTATTGTGTACTATAAAAATAGTTTCCCTCAATATACAGGTCCTAGTCTTGATATTAATGTTTTTGGGAGTAAGTATTACTATGATGATAAACTTGGTATTGGTATATTCCATTTTGATGATGGGCGTGGAATTGGTGGATATGGTTGGCCTGTAGCGTCTTCTCCGCGATATTCTGAGGTATTCTGGCCACCCCCAGCATGGCTTTTGCCGGATACTGAATTGGCTACTAGTACTAGGTAAGAACTAAGATTATGAGATGTAGGAAGTAGCACATTTTACTGGTTTAAATAAAATTATATTGGTGATTGTTATGAAGCTCTCATGGATTTTAAGAAAATTGTTGCTTCACATCTTAAACTAACAAGAATATGCTTTTCTTTTTCATTGTTGTTATAACATAATAATATACTTTAAGGATTGATAGTACTCTACCCTCAAAATAAAATGAAATTGTGTACTTGTACTTTACTTGTCTAATAATGATTAATCTAATGTGTTAAAGGTTTAAGGCTCCGTTTGTTTTGACGGAAAACATTTTCCCATTTTCCATCGTTTAGTAAAGGATGTAAAACAATTTTCCCAAAGGTGGAAAATAGTTCTCCCTAGAGTGGAAAATGGTTTCTTTTTTAAATGGAGGTATGCCACATTTTGCTCCCCACTCCTTACATTCCTCTTCTTTCATCTTATCCATCTTCTTCCTTCCACTCATATTTTCCCTTTCCTCTATCTTTTTTCTTGTAAGGAAACAAACAACGGAAATTTATTTTTACTTGAAAATTATTTTCCCAAAATTTTGTTTGCCGTTAAAACCAACGGAGCCCAAGTCTTTCTAACTTGGAAATTTCATGCTGTGTTTTGTTTATTGGAAAGCTCTTCCAAAGAGGAAGAGGAAGAGGAAGAAAGCTCCTCCAAAGATGAAGCGGAAGAGGAAGAGGAAGAGGAAGAAGGCTCTTCCAAAGCGGAAGAGGGAGAGGGAGAGGATGAAAGCTCTTCCAAAGAGGAAGGGGAAGAACTACAAAATGGTTATCCGGGTGAAATCAATCAACATCCCTTGTTGCAAGTAGTAACATTGCCCACCTTAATACCCGTTGCAGGTCATGCTAAACCTATTGGCACCACTTTCACTAAGGTAGATAAGTTTGTTGGTTATTTTGTAAGCTAAAAAAGAACAGGATATTGGTTCTCAGACTTATAAGGCATCTTCTAAGGTTTTATATTCTTTTGCAGATTGTTCAAAATGGTGTTTCACAGGCAAAATTCCAAGGAATTAATGTGAGCCCTCATTTGGTCCCGGTTTTGAAGAAAATATGGGATAAACACGGGAACATAATGCAAGGCCATGTGGTGCAAAATAATGGGCAACTAACATGGGCCTTGGAGTCTCTAGCCAATATAATCATTCTTCTTCAAAGCGAATCAGGAATGTCCTTAGATGGTTTCCAAGCTGCCTGCTTAAATTCAACTATGTATTTCCTTCAAGGTATGCGCTTTAGATTGGACTGGCTAATTCCTTTCATAGAGAAGGCCTTGGCAGTGCACAATGAGCAACAACAGGTACACTATATGAACGGACTTGAGATGTCGAAATCCAATCTTGTTGCACAGTTGCATGATCTTGATTGGAGATTGGCTCAACAAAGAAAGCTCCTGGCTGACATGGTTGTACTTGTGGCCGCAGCTCCTCTAGCTCCTATAGACCTAAAGAATGTGCTTGGCTGAAGGATGATTGCATATTTGAACCTCACAAGTTTTCTTTGGTAATTTTTCTCAATGATTGTTCAATTTTTACATATTAATTGATAACTTGTAAAGTTTGCTTTGGATATATTTTCTCATGCATCAATATGAATTTGATATAATGTTAAAATTTTCTTGCAATTTGATTTTCAGGTCAACGAGAACCAGTAACTATCCGTGCATAACTATATCCGCAACAACTTAGAAGATTTTCCTGTTCATTTTCAATGTTTAATATGTCAAGGGATAAGATGTAATAGTATCCTTAAAAATATATCGGAACTATCCTGTAGTATTCTTTTTTTTGTTTTCAATTGCCTGTATGACTGTATGATGCAGGTTTGTTCTTTGGTGTCTGAAACTGTCTTTCAGTTCATGTAAGTTGCCAAACGTTATAAAAAGTAACGGAGGGAGTACTTAGTGACTTTTGTGAGGTGTTACCGTGTTAGTTAGGGGTAGCTATGCATTATGCCTTTCTGTTTCTCTTTCTATCATTTTCCCATTATATTGTCTAGTTTTCACATTACATCAGAATTCTTGTGGAATTCATTGATTCAGTTGAAGTACAACATATTCAGGGTACGAGTATTATTTTTGGGGGTTAAGGATGATTATATTATGTACTGGATGTAAATGTCTTCACATGTACTACTTTTGCGATTATATGCATGCTCCGCTCGTTATTGTAAATGTCATCTAATACATTATGATGAATGTAATGTAACTAGATTTTTTCCCCAACCACCTAGTTATTGTTTGAACTCCTATGTAGGTGTTTGTAACCAACATTAACTCTTTAGTTCTATTTTCACCAAAAAAAAAAAATTAACCAAATGAAAGTTAACAGCTACAAGCATTATATAATATGAGTGTAACACATTAAACTAGAAGATAGTTGCCTAGTGCACCCAACCATCATTTCTAGTATTGCGAAAAAAAATAAAAATAAAATTAAAACTCTTACGATAACCCTTGTGACCAAGTTTTATCAATCATCTGCTGGTGTAGGGCTGTGAGGAAGGATGAAAATAACTCACAAGTAACAATTTCATTGTATTCAGCATAATTATTTTCAACGGTCAACAAATCATCAATTGTACTTGGACTCGAGCAAAAATACTTGAGGCAATTTTTCAGATTATCTTCCTCAAAGATATGTAAATGAACCACGCTGATGTATCTCAATAGCTCTTCTGCTGGATTCTTGAATTTAATATAGGCAGGGATTATGTTGGCATATGGTGTTCCGCCAGGAATTTTATGATACCAATTTTTTGCCATTGGGTACAAGGTCGAAAAGATTTTTTGAAGAGAAAATTGTAATGCAGTAGTAGATTTAAGCAAGGTAGTACTACAGTACGTTTTCAATTTCAAAATCAAGAGGACTGGTGAAATCTAAGTATAAATACATTGAAATATACTAATGTAATAGATGAAATATGTGATAAATAAACGCTATAATTTAGGGATCAAACTACACAAACACAACAACATTAACAGTTTACTTATTCAAACAACATAAGATTTCATCAAAAATTTAACAAAACTAGAAGATTCATTTCGTGTATATATTGGCTGTGAAAGATTAATACAGTAATTCAATCGTTTTGCTACTATAAAATTGCTGAATCTAGAATCAATAATATTTTTTTTGTATTTTTAAAAGAAGAGCATAGATCTACCTGTTTTATTGCTTAACAATAATTTGAAGCTTTGGTAATGGTGGCGGGTAGTAGTTGAAAAAGCAAAATCAACTCTGCGACGAATACGAAGATTTTTAATTTGTGGTTTGTGCTTTGTAGGTTAGGTGAATGAGAAAACAAAAAGAAAATGAGAGAAAATAATATAAGTAAAACGCCAGAAGGAGGCTTTGAACTAAAGTTCGAACTAAGAGGACTGGTGAAATCTAAGTATAAATACATTGAAATATACTAATGTAATAGATGAAATATGTGATAAATAAACGCTATAATTTAGGGATCAAACTACACAAACACAACAACATTAACTGTTTACTTATTCAAACAACATAAGATTTCATCAAAAATTTAACAAAACTAGAAGATTCATTTCGTGTATATATTGGCTGTGAAAGATTAATACAGTAATTCAATCGTTTTGCTACTATAAAATTGCTGAATCTAGAATCAATAATATTTTTTTTGTATTTTTAAAAGAAGAGCATAGATCTACCTGTTTTATTGCTCAACAATAATTTGAAGCTTTGGTAATGGTGGCGGGTACTAGTTGAAAAAGCAAAATCTACTCTGCGACGAATACGAAGATTTTTAATTTGTGGTTTGTGCTTTGTAGGTTAGGTGAATGAGAAAACAAAAAGAAAATGAGAGAAAATAATATAAGTAAAACGCCAGAAGGAGGCTTTGAACTAAAGTTCGAACTATACACCTCTTTTTTAGAAGTTCCATCAATAGAAATTCGTTTTACAAACATCATGCACAAGAAAAGCTCATAGATCGAAAGAGGTAGGATGAGATCATACGTAGGTTCGCTCTTAGGCCTCACAAGAAAATGGTATGGATCAAACAATTGTTTATTTATTCGATCTGGACCGAAAAATCAAACATTTAAAAGTATCTTGCCCTAATGTGTAGGTCGCCCTTAGGCTCCAAAATCTCAAAAACGGGGGTGGTACTACTACGGTATTCTTCTTTCAACGTCCTCCAAGTAAATTCATAGTACCCCACCCTCATTTTCCATCCCCAAAGATCAAGATGGTCGCTGATGATTGCAAAGATTTGTTTTTTTTTTTTGTGCATCTTTTGACAATTTCTTCGCATAGGACTCGGAAGTTAATTTTTGGATTGTTTGAAACAAATCCTGCCAAATATTTGGTAGATGTTTACTGGAATCAACTTCAAGAACTATCATTAGAATATCCACAAGATCGTTGAAATCCGTCATTATATCCACAATTTTGTCATTTACTTCTGTTGCCCGTTGTACAAGTTGGACATCAACATCCCATGATCCAATTCCATAGTGGGATTCATATCTAAATGATAGAAGATAATTATCCGTTGAATGGAGATTGCCATGCCCATGATAAAAGTCTGCTTCATGATAGTTGACAACACTTTTGATTATACAAGGTATAATCATGCGGACATATATTGGTAGGTCTTGAAGCATTCCATCTATTTTGTTTCTAACTCTAGAATCTAATGTATTCCACTTTTCATGGAGACTCGTCGAATGAAATTTCTTTGATGATCTTCTTCTTGTCCCTATTATTTTTAAATATATGAACATCTTCCAAATAAGGCATTTCAAGGAGGAAATGATCATGGGAATCAATGACTACTTCAGAATCCTTGTAAACCCCAAATGTAGTAAACTCTTCTTTGGTGTGTGGTTGTATGGAAATAAAATTCTATCTATGTTAGTTCATTTGAAAGCTCTTCAATTGGCAATAATGTTTGATTGAAACTGGAATCGACTGGTATCATCGTTGACTCCGTATTAGATGTTGATGATGAAGGAAGAGACTCATCAAGAGTAGCCGAATGTTGAGTTAATGTAGTAGATGTTGATGATGTAGGAAAAGACTCATCAAGATTAGTCGAATGTCGAGTTACTATAGTAGATGTTGATGATGTAGGAAAAGACTCATCGAGAGTATTCGAAAATTGAGTTACCGTAGTAGATTTCGTGGATAACTCAATAGATTGAAGTTCTAACTCATCAATAGATTGAAGTTCTAATTCACTCTCTGTAGTTGGATTATCCAATTGCTTTCGGTTTATCCACTTGCTACAGATTTTTTTAAAAAAAGGGTTAATACTAATCAGTCAATTTTTTTTTTTTGACAGTAAAATAGGGATATTATTAATCAGAAAACTTGTCTGCAATAACAGAACTAACAATCTCAGGAGGAACTTCGTCCAGCCAAACTCTAAAGCAATCTAAACTCCTACAATACTTAGCTAATTTATGAGCTACTACATTGCCTAGCCTCTTAACATGGTTGTAAGCAACATTGGAACACTTAGCTGCAAATAATCTTATCTTTTGGACAATATTTTCAAAAGGCGAGCACTCCATTCGCCCCTCCTTCAGGTGCATGAACAACTTCAGGCTATCTACCTTTAGAATCAGGTTTGCGAAACCCGCTTCCAAGGCAGTCTTCACTCCTTGTCTAGCACTTAAAGCTTCAGCCACGTCCACATCATCCACACCTTCCATCGTCCCACACACCGCCGCTACAACATCCCCCTCAAAGTCTCGAACTACTCCTCCCATTCCAATCTTATTGCCCTCTAACATTGCTGCGTCGGTGTTCACTTTGTACATACTGTTAGAATTGTGATCAAACAAGGGAATCGGATATACCACTCCAAGGCACGGAAACTACGCTTTCCTATTAGTTTAATTTCGCCCCTCTAGGATCACCGGGTTAACACGAAATAACTAATGAGATACAATGGAGAAAACAATTCACTAGATGATCTTCTAAGTGAATCAACAAGAACTTTGTGTTTGAAGTTTTGTGAAGAACACTAGAGAGAAAGTAGCAAGTTTTCTCTCAAGCAAAGCAAGTCTCTTAGGATATCAAAAACTGAATTTATCCTCCCCTCTCATATGAATGACAAGGGTCAAATATCAAATCCCCTCTTGATTAGAGCTGCTACAACATTCATCTCCCTTTAATCCCCTGATTAAGAATACTTAATCATCATTAAACGGATAACGTATGCAATACAACGGTTATAAACCGTCCACGCAAAATTTCACGCCCAAGACAGACTACACGTCGCGACTCGCGATACAGATTGCGAGTCGCGAAAAGGCGCTGGTCGCGACCCGCGACGGTCTCCTGGTCGCGACCCGCGACCAACCTACTGTTTTGCTTGATTTATCCACGTGATTTTGCGCATTCTAATCTTAACATACTAGACCTCCTCCTCTTCTAGTATATAACCATATGAGCTAATAAAACCCATTACCCTATAAATGTTCCAACAATCCTTCTCCCATTTATAGGGTAATGTTGAAAAGTTTTCAACTTGCTATAAATCACAAACAAAACATGCTCATGCATCATGGAAATATCTTACGATTGAATCTCCACTTAGTAAAAGTAACTTTACAACAATTTCGATCATAATGATAGACAAAGCTTTGAATCATATAACCACCACAAATCATTGAAGATACTAATACACATAAGCATAAACATAGTTCTTAACCTTAGACACCTATGACGCCTTGGTGTCCATATCCATTCATAAGCGTTCCAAGTCAAGCCTTAGACTTGGTGAAGCGGCCAAACCTCTAGCTTATATAGGTAAATCTTTACGCACATGCTCCTACAATTGAGCACTTATCAAAGACTTATTAAGAAACTTAATTCAACCTCTTATCGTTGTAGTAACAAGCACTAACCTTGGGATGCATATAACACAAGTGCTTCCAACCTTTAAGAAAAGTACCATTCTCATTGAATTTGAGATCTAACGTTGAATTAGACATCAAATTGAGTTTTCCTTAGCTAAAGGTTGATCAATAGGCTTAAGACCCATCCCTTTGTTCATTTTGTTCACTAGTTCTCTTGACAACAGTTTAGTAAACGTATCCGCCAAGTTCAAACTAGACCGAACAAAATTAATAGTTATACAACTATTCCTTATCATTTCACGCACATAGCTATGTCTACTCCAATGTGCCTTGACTTGCCATTGTAGACTTCACTATAAGCTTTAGCTATGGTTGATGCACTATCACAATGAATAGCAAGAGGTGACATAGGTTTGACCCACAAGTCAACCTCACTCAACACATTCCTTAGCCATTCCGCTTCTTGGCAACAAGATGCCAATGCAATGAATTCCGATGCCATAGTGGAATCCGTTATACATGTTTGCTTCTTGGATGCCCATGAAATAGCACCTCCTCCAAGAAGAAACACCCATCCACTTGTGGATGAATAATCTTCCTTGTTGGAAATCCAACTAGCATTCGAGTAACCTTCTAGAATAGAAGGTTCTCCTTTGTAAGTTATGACATAATCCAAGGTTTTAATCAAATACCTTAACACTCTTCTCAATGCTTGCCAATGCAACATACTAGGATTACTAGTATACCTACTGAGTTTACCAATAGCAAAAGCTATATCCAGTCGAGTGCTAGTCATAGCATACATCAAGCTTCCAATTAAGCTTGCATACTCCAATTGTGAAATAGGAGTATCACTACTTGGAACCAAGTGAACACTAGGATCCATCGGAGTAGCAAAATGAGTCAAATTCGATTCATTAAACCTCTTAATCACTTTCTCAATGTAATGAGATTGTGATAGAGAAATTGACCTTTTACCTCTCATTATTCTAATACCTAGAATAACATCCGCTTCACCCAAATCTTTCATGGAGAAGCTAGAAGAGAGAAAGACTTTGGTTTTTTCCACTTGTTCTAAATCAGTCCCAAAGATAAGCATATCATCAACATATAAGCAAATTATAACTCCATTACCGTTATTATCAAATTTACTATATACACACTTATCGGACTGATTTATTTTGAACCCACTAGACAAAATGACCTCATCAAATTTTTGATACCATTGCTTAGGTGCTTGTTTAAGACCATACAAAGATCGAACTAATTTGCAAACCTTAGTCTCTTGACCTTTAACCACAAAACCTTCAAGTTGATTCATGTACACTTCCTCCTCCAATTCACCATTAAGCTAAGGAATGCAGTTTTGACATCCATTTGGTGAATTATTAGACCATGAATCGCAGCCAAATGCTATCAAAAGTCTAATGGTAGCTATTCTAGCAACCGGAGCATAAGTGTCAAAATAATCGATACCATATCTTTGCCTAAAACCTTGGACCACTAACCGGGCCTTATGTTTTAGTATGGTTCCATCGATCTTCCTTTTCCTTACGAAAAACCTAAAGGTTTGCATCCGGGAGGTAAATTAGCTAAAATCCAAGTATGATTTCCCATTATTGAATCCATTTCAACATTCACTCCCTCTTTCCAGAAAGCAGAATAATGAGACTTCATAGCCTCATCAAAGGTCCTAGGATCCTCCTCCATATTGTAACAATATGAAATTTGAGTCACAATATACTCCCTTGACCCTTCAACTAAATATAGCTGAAAATCCGGTCCAAAAGATTTCTCTTTTCTAATTCTTTTACTTTTCCTAATTTCCGGTGTTGTAGTATCATGATCATTGTTAATGTCATCCACAACATTGGAACTAGTACTAGGTATCATGTCCTTTGGTCTTGGAATCGATGAGAATCTAGTCTCATCAAATATTGCATCCCTTGACTCTATCACAGAATGGATAGAGACAACATCATTTGGCTCAATGACATAAAACCTATAGGCTTTGCTATATACCGCATAGCCTACAAAAATGTAATCAATTCCTTTTTCACCTAAAGTTTTCCTTTTAGGTTCCGTCAATTTGACAATTGCCCTACAACCCCATACCTTAAGGTAATTGAGATTAGGCTTTTTGTTACACCAAAGTTCATAAGGGGTAGTCTTATTCCTTTTATTAGGAACTCAATTTAATATATAACATGCAGTTAAAATTGCATCACCCCAAAAACCGTCATTTAGACTCGAATTAGAAAGCATGGTGTTAACCATTTCTTTTAGAACCCTATTTTTTTCTTTCCGCTATTCCATTACTTTGAGGTGAGTATGGAGCGATTGTTTCATGAATTACACCAATGGAACTAAAATAGCTAG
Organism: Beta lomatogona; assembly: GCA_947646795.1. Taxonomy (NCBI): domain Eukaryota; kingdom Viridiplantae; phylum Streptophyta; class Magnoliopsida; order Caryophyllales; family Amaranthaceae; genus Beta; species Beta lomatogona. Next base: position 317,598 of record CANSNZ010000360.1, read on the forward strand.
GATTATAGTATTCACCACCCCTATCCGTCCGAAGTCTTTTAACTTTTCCATTAAGTTGAAGTTCCACTTCGGTCTTAAAAATCTTAAACTTTTCTAGTGCTTCATCTTTAGTAAATAACAAATATATGTAACAAAACCTTGAATAATAATCAATAAAAGTCACAATATATTTTTTATATCCCAAAGAAGGTGAACTATGAAAGTCACACAAGTCACTATGCACCAATTCAAGCAATACCGATTGTCTAGTCATACTAGGATAAGGATTCTTTGTAATCTTATTTAGCATGCATGTCTTACACTTCTCTAACTTTAAATTGAAAGAAGGTATTAAAACTAGCTTAGACATGTCATATAATCTACGATAGTTTACATGACATAAACTATTGTGCCATAGAGAAGAAACATCAAGCATGTAAATAGAACTAGTATCAATTTCATTATTAATACTAAATTTAAACATTCCATTACAATAAAATCCTTGTCCAACAAAAATACAACCCTTGGAAACAATAAACGTATCCGATTCAAATACAACTTTAAAACCAAATTTATTCAAAAGACCCCCCGACACAAGATTCTTCCTAACTTCCGGTACATAAACAACATCCCGGAGAGTTAAAGTCTTTCCCGAGGTTAACAACAATTCTACTTGGCCTATACCCTTGGCTTTTACCGTAGAATCATTCCCCATATACAAGATTGGACCATCATCCAATTCTTCCAAAGACTTGAAGAAGTGCTTATTATTGCACACATGTCTAGAGGCCCCCGAATCTATCCACCAAGAATCATCAACCTGCACAAACATAATTTCAGAAATTATAGCCACAAAATTCATTTCCTCAATTACATTTTCATGTGCAACTTTACCTTGGTTTTGAACAACACTAGGTTGTCCATTCTTTGTCTTCTTCTTCTTAGAAGGACAATCCCTCTTGAGATGAGGTCCATTGCATACCCAACAAGTGAGGGTCTTCCTCTTCTTGTTTGCAAAGTTGGTTTTAGAGTTGTTATTGTTGGATTTCTTGGTCCCACTAGACCCACCAACCTCTACCATATTCACGGTAGACTTAGGAATACTAGGAGTAGTATCCTTAACCCCATCTTGAGCCCGGATACCCTCTTCAATACGAAGATGAGTTCCTAATTGCTCCACAGAAATATCTTCCTTCGTATGTTTCAAGGAATGCTTAGTTTCTTTCCAAGAATGTGGTAATTTATCAATGATTGATGCTACGACAATAGCCTCATCCATCACCATACCATGTGATCTAATTTGGTTCAAAATATGATGAACTTCATGAAATTGCTCTAAAATAGGCCGATCATTAGTCATTTTAAATGAATTAAAATTACTAACAAGAAATTTCTTACTTGAAGCATCTTCCGAAATATACTTGGCCTCAAGAGTATCCCAAAGTTCCTTTGCACTCTCCACATTTTGATAAAGGTCGAACAAAGGGTCTGTAAGAGAGTTGAGGATGTGACCCCGGCAAATGTAGTCATCATTCTCCCACTTTGTCCTCTTCCTTGTAGTCTCCACGGACTCTTCCTCTCCATCTTTCGGGAATGGTGGCATGGGTGTTGATAGAACATACACCACATTCAAAGTTGTCAACAAGAAGTGCATCTTCTTTTGCCATCTTTGATAACCCACCCCCTCAAACTTGTCCAACTTTTGAAAGTTCATAGTCATGTCCTTGACTCCTTGAGTGATTGAGCCATATCCGAAAAGAAAGAAAAGTTAAACTAGTATATTATTAGAAGTGTGATCAAACAAGGGAACCGGATATACCACTCCAAGGCACGAAACTATGCTTTCCTATTAGTTTAATTTTGCCCCTCTAGGATCACCGGGTTAACACGAAATAACTAATGAGATACAATGGAGAAAACAATTCACTAGATGATCTTCTAAGTGAATCAACAAGAACTTTGTGTTTGAAGTTTTGTGAAGAACACTAGAGAGAAAGTAGCAAGTTTTCTCTCAAGCAAAGCAAGTCTCTTAGGATATCAAAAACTGATTTTTCTCCTCCCCTCTCATATGAATGACAAGGGTCAAATATCAAATCCCCTCTTGATTAAAGTTGTTACAGCATTCATCTCCCTTTAATCCCCTGATTAAGAATACTTAATCATCATTAAACGGATAACGTATGCAATACAACGGTTATAAACCGTCCACGCAAAATTTCACGCCCATGACAGACTACACGTCGCGACTCGCGATCTGACAGATGTCGCGACCCGCGACCAGCCTACTGTCTTGCTTGATTCATCCACATGATTTTGCGCATTCTAATCTTAACATACTAGACCTCCTCCTATTCTAGTATATAACCATATGAGCTAATAAAACCCATTACCCTATTAATGTTCCAACACATACCTTCCACCGGGGCACTCCATTTCACAGGTGCCTGCACATTTTTGCCCTCTTTGACCGAAGGATTGTACCCTCTTTCATACTCTATAACTCCTCTCACATCTCTTTCAACAACCTCAACAAAATCTCTTTTTTTACCCTCGAATACCCAAGCATTTCTCCCAAGCCATATGTTCCAACACATCATCCACATCAAAGCCCACCATTCATCCTTCTTCTTACCTCCTCCAACATCATCAAGCCATTTCCTGAATTTTCTATTCTTTTCTTCCTCCACATCGATTCGTAGAGGGGACATGTACCATGCTTTTTGGCTATCCGGGCAATACAATAGCATGTGTTCGACAGTCTCCGTAGCCTCCCCACATCTCGGGCACGCTGAATCAATCTTTATGCCTCTCTTCCGTAAATTTTCTCGAACAAGCACCCCATTGAGAAGAAGTTTCCACCCGAACATTTTGACTTTTGGAGGGACGTTCATACTCCACACTTTCTGCCACACCTCGTCATTATGAACATCCGAGCTACTGGGCTGATTTTTGCGCTGATCCGACAACTCCATATAATAGGCGCTTTTAGCCGTAAATTGTCCACTCTTTGTATGTTTCCACATCCACGTATCTTCCAGTTCATGAATCGGGAGTGTAAGTTTTTTAATCACCTGCACTTCCCATTGATTAAACCACATGTTGAGTACTTCAGCTTTCCATCTTCCATCCTCTATCAACTCGCATACACTCTGAGGTTTTGTTTCGTTTTCCTCACTCAACCGCTGCTGAATTCTGGAATTATGAGCGTGAGGGATCCACGGGTCACTCCATATGCTTGTCGTCTTTCCATCTCCAATCACCCTACAAGCTCCTTTCAATACAATATCCTTAGCGGATATAATGGATTTCCAGGTAAAACTTGCAGTTGGGTTCACAGTAACATCAAGAAAAGATTTGGAGTGAAAGTATTTGCCTTTAAGGACCCTTGCCATCAAAGAATTCGGCATAGTCATCACACGTCACGCTTGCTTGGCTAAAAGGGCCCTATTAAAAACATCAAAGTTTCTGATTCCCATTCCTCCCTCCTTTGGTAAGAACATTTTCTCCCATGCGACCCATGCTATTTTGTTCTCTTCATCTTTTTGACCCCAAAGAAACTTCTACACATTTTTTCAATTCCATCAAGAATGCTCTTCGGAATACGGAAACACTGCATAGCATAGGTCGGTATTGCTTGGGCAACAGCCTTAATTAACACCTCTCGGCCTGCTTAAGATAGACACTTTCCTTTCCACCCTTTAAGCTTCTTCCAGACACGGTCCTGAATAGATTGAAAAACTCGTTTCTTTGAACTTCCTATGTAAGTAGGAAGACCCAAATATTTATCATGTCCATCAACTGCCTTAAAAGCTAACTTCATCTGAAGCATATCAATCTTCTCCTGCTCAATGTTTCGGCTATAGGACATTTCCTAATCAGTCAAATTATAATTACACAATAATCCAAATCCAAGAGGACTTATACTTACCATTGCACTTTGAGTTTCCGAGACACAATTCTTTGTACAAGACCCCCAGATCATCCTTCACATTAAACCATATATATGATGTGTTAGAAAAGTCTAGTAGTAGTATAAACTAACGACTATTAATTCTACAACGAGTTACTTCATATGCATTAAATAATGCTAAAGGATTATTACAAGTAGTGTTACACAACAAGTTACTTCATATGCATTAAATAATGTTAAAGGATTACAAGTGTTACCTTAACAATTGTTTTATCCTCTAGAAAAATACTGGGATTATTTTGCCAAACCTAATTTTTTTTTTTTTTTGGGTAAGGAGAATTCCCTTGAGTTAGTCTTGAGTGGACCTGGTCCACAATAATATTATTGTGGACCAAAACCACTTATTTAATATAGTCATCATTTTTTTTCATATAGTAATCTTTTCAAATTTTAAGTTACAGTTACTATCTACCATAGTGATTGTTTTTTTTTTAATATAATAACTCTTTCTCACATTAGTTTATCATGATGAAATTTTCACTTTGTGATATAGTAACCTTTTTTTTTAATAGTCAAACTTCATAATTTATATCTATTCATCTTTTATATTTTTTTTTATATAGTGATCCTTTTTTTATAAATAACATGAATTAGTATTAGGTCCACACTAATTTAGTGTGGACCAAGTCCATATAAGTTTTTTACTGGAAGAAAAGCCTCACAATCATTAGGCCAACCTTGATCCTCATTTTGCCAAACCTAATTATAACATACATGATAATGTATAGTCAGCAAAAAGACATTGGAATTAATAGCAAAATAAATTGAAAAAAAAAAAGAAAAATTAATTACCACAACTAAACTACTAGTATTGACATTGGCGAGATTGAAATTTTGTTGGGGATCATTCAATATTTTAGTAGCCAAAGCATATCCCAGATCCTGAGAACAACATCGACCAATCATAAGACTTACTTAAGTACCAAGTAATTGTAAAAAAATAATGAGTCTAGCTAACAGGCAACCTTAAAATTAAATAAGAGAATGTAATAGGGATCGAGTGGTTAACCGATGTAGAAGAAATATCTAACATTGTTTTGGACCTTCAAGTTTTTTTTATTAGGGCGTTGCTTGATGATATCTCTCTATCAATCAGTGAAATCGAGTACGCATTTTTGCTGGTTTTTAAATTAAATTTGAACAACTCGTGGAATTGGATAAATTTCAGAACCTCCAAAACGCGGCCATTGGTACCTTCTAGTGTAACAATGATATTACTCTCAATGTAATATTGCATGCGTGATTCATTCTCACGGCATAGTACTTGGATAAATCCAGAATCCTGCATATTTAGTCAATTAACTAACATCACATCCAGGGGCGGATCTATTAAGGGTCCTGGGTGGCACAGGCCCAAACAAAAAAATTAATTTCCTTTTTTATCTTTTAACGTCAGACAGCTTTTTACAATACAATAAAGGTATACCCGCACAATAAATTGATTTAAAGCAACTTGCTCTAGTTTTTTTTTTTTTTTTTTTTTTTTGATTCATATGAGCCACGAAGGCAGTACAAAGTACAAAGAAGGGGAAGAGGGAGCAACTTGCATGCGGTACTTATATCCAACAGTGAATACCAATTCCTTTTTTTTTTTTCTTTTGCCTTTGTTTTTTATTTTTATTTTTAGTTCCTGCTCTTTCTCTTCTCTTTTACCATTTTTAATTTTACTATGTAAAATTTTGGATTTGTCTCTTTTTACATTTACTAAATTTATATCAATCAACTTTTTAAAAACTTTAGGAACAGATAATAGAAGATATTAAAGGTAAGAGTCGCGTCTGTTGACGAGTGTAAAAGTCAATATGTTGAATTTGCAAAAAAAATGGAGATAGCATTAAAATATCGATATAATGAAAGTACATCTAATAAGTGACTCAAATAATATAAAGTTTAGTTTTCTTATCGTTAAAACTGAACTTCTCATGTGTGATCATTGTCTACGTGCTTGGTTTAGTTAGGAGTATAGGAACCCCAAATTCAAAATCCTAGATCCGCCCCTGATCACATCCACATTCTTGGATTAAATTTTTTTTTGGCAGGGATTCTTGGATTAATTAACTAACTATAACTAACATCTATCACATTCATGGATTAATTTTTTTTTTTTGAAATTAAAAATTAATTCATTGATTCAAAGTCATACGACATCTACAATAGAAGTCAAAACTAAACAAATACATATCAAAATGAAATAAATACAATTCTAATATGACAAAACCACGATCGTTGAGTAGATCTAAACACTTCTGAAAACCCTCGTCTTTCATATCGCTGTCTGATGCAGCCTTCTGCAAGGGGGTCTATCGATCTTTTGTAGTTTTGAAGTAGAACTGGCTTCAATTCAAGTGATTGTAAACGAAGTATTGACATCTGTTGCAACCCCGCACAAATTTCAATCAACAAATCAACCTTTTGAATCACATAAAAACCCAAAAATAAAGTCTCCAAACTCTCACATGGAGAGAGATAAAACCCAATATATGGGTAGATATAACCCAATAAATGGGTAGAAAAACTCTCCATTAGAGAGAGACTGGAGTTTATTAGAAACATTAACATAAAAAACTAGTAACAAAAGGAGAAAAGGGGCTTACCACCGCCCAAAAGGGTGGTGGTAGCCCCTAGGTTGAAAATTAGGGTTTTGTGGGAGATGGAATGGAAGAGAGAAAAATAAGGGAGAGACATTCATGGATTAATTTGTGTACGTACCTTAGAAACCTTCTTCTTTAGTTGACTAAAATCAATTAAAAATGAGAATTTCTTATAAATCGAGGTAAGTTTCTCCAGAATCACCAAGATAATTCCCTCTTCCACGAGATCTACTGTTGTCACATATCCAAATTCGAATTGCTGAACCAACTTTGCTGGATACATGCATGCAATTTAAAAAGAAATACTTATTCAACGTAGTTGGGCTTCTTACGCAAAATAATAACTTGGATCCACCCTCAATTAAACTTTGATCAATTATTTCAAAGTAGTCATTATTGTTAACACTACCCTCGAGATGAACGATACAATGAAATTCACCTGACTTGATCGATTGGTTCACGAAGTGGTATAGGTTTGGAATAAGGAATGAAATCGGGGTGGTATGGGATTGGAACTTGATACTTGATTCCTGATTCCATGTGTTTGGATTTATCTTGAAATGAATTTTTTCCTTTTATTTTTATGCCTGAAGGTTTGGTATGAGTCATAACCACCTTCCCCTTGGGTTTCTAAACCTCATACCTTATGGGTTTGACTTTTGAGGTATGGGTTTAGAAATGTAAAATTTTGCAAACAAACACTTAGTATAGATTTTAGTCATTCTAAACCCATACCTCATACCTTATTTTCTTCAACCAAACACCCCAGTAATGGTTTTGGGATATCGGTTTCGGTACCGTTTTGAGGTCTCAACTAGCATCTTATCCACAACTGATTTCCTCCCATCCACATTCTTTATACATTTGTAACCTAAATCAAGAAGATACCAACAAAGACGGGATGATGAATTTCCGCAAGAACTATTTAGAATCTTCAAATTCTCTTTCTTTAACTTCATTTTTTTTCAATCGACAAGAGATGAGGAACCATTAGGTTTCGTAACCTATTCCCGTCGACAAATTCACCAGCCATGATAATCGAAGCCAGTGGCGGAGCTAGGATTTCAAAATCGGGGGGTCACAAAATCAGACAAAAGGTATTCAATATTAAAAAATTTATAACGCAAAAAACATTGTCTAATATTCATTGTTATACATCCCAAGCTTCCTTTCTTTCGATAGGTAAAGGCTGTGGTTTTTGTTCTAGATGTTGGAGAAGATGAAGTTCTAGATTTTTGTGGTTTCCCTCCACCTTCCTTTCAAAAAAATTCAAAACTTTTGTTTTTCATCTTCCAATTCTAGCATTTCAATTCAACTAATTTGGATGCACAATATCAAAATTTGATTCATCAACTAATTTCAATTTCAATACTTTTAATTTCAACTTCCAATTTAACATCTAATTTCAATTTAACAACTTCTAAATTCAAATTTCACTTCAACTAATTTCAATTCACAACAACTATCTATTAAAATAGAAATTTATAAAATCAATATTATACATTCATACTTATATAGAAACAAATTACCATATTTCGATAGGTAAAGGTCCATAAATTGATATTAGATCAAGCAATAAGCAAAACAAGCATAATCACATTGGTATTTAGCCAGCTTAAAAATATAACAAGCTAACGAAACAGATTAAATGTAAAAGAAGGTGAAGTAATGAATTGACTTCTTAAAAAGTGTAAACTAACACTAACCTCGTTAAAGCCTAAAGATGACCCCAAGGCTACACCGTCATCTAGCAAATCAGAACTTGTTTCCTCATCCAAAATTGGTTCTGCTTCTAACTCTTGAGACATCAGTTCTACCGAATCGTCATCTTCATCCACCAATATTGAAGGACTCATCACCAAAACAGTAGCCTTCTCAGTCTCATTCTCCAAAGCCACTACCAAATTTGAAGCTTCAACATCCAAACTCGTCTCACCGATATCCAGGGACTCATCACCAACACAAAATTTCCTTTCTTTCTTTCTTTCTCTCTCCTCTCTGCTTTACAACTTCTCTTAATTCTTCAAGATAAAAAATCTAGAACTTCATCTTGTTGAAGAAAGAAGAAAAAACTGAAAAAAGAAAAGAAAAAATAGAAGTGAAGTAGTGACTAGTGAACTACAGATCCACAGAGGAGAGAAAAAAAGAAAGGAAAAAGATGAGCATGCCTTGAGTAGTGAGACTGATGAAAGTACAACTTGGGCCCCTCTGTCATTAATAAAGATAAAATATATTTCTCTCTCTCTCCTCTCTGCTTTACTCTGCATTTGGCACGTTTTTTTTTTTTTTTTTTTTTTTGCGAAAATCCTTAATAATATTTTTTTTATCTGAGGGGTCACGTGACCCATACTAGCTCCGCCACTGATCGAAGCTGACGAAGCGAGAATTAAAAGAAAAAATGGAGAGAATTTGAACAGCGTCCCCCCTTTTCGGGTAAGATGTACTATCATGGAGTATCATGTGCTAAAAATAAAGGGCCACAATCACACAAAGTTTGAGATTTAGTTTTGGCACTAGCTTAAGTCCCATGCAACGCACGGTTGTTACTAAATTGTATAATAAATTACAATGCTAATTTAACAATAATTAATCGATATATTTTTTTGTAATTTTAAATAAGGCAAAATTACATGAACCTTACACATATACTGATGTCGGTTATTGATGCATTATAATTTATAAAAAATGAAAAAATTAGGGTATATTTGGTTTCATTTAAAAAAAAATAAAACATTAGTTTAGTACTCATGTTATTATTGATACAAATTCTAAGAGTAGAAAAATCAAAAGTATATATATTTTTATAGGTTACTAGAATGAATTTTCTTTATTAATTGATATAAGTTATTGACAAAATAATAAAATTGGAATAGAGACCATTCGGGAGATCCTTCATTGTCATGAGGTAGTGTCCGTGCAAATGGTGAATTTTGGTAAGACGACGGTGTATTTTAGCAAGGGGGTCTCGATGGAGCGGAGAAGTGAGTTGGCAAATTTGCTAGGGGTGCAACAAGTAGATATTTCATGATAAGTATCTCGGGCTTCCGATTGTAGTTGGGAGGTCAAAGAAGGTGCTTACTAAGGGTATCCGGAAAAAGTTGTGGAAGAGGCTTCAAGGGTGGAGGGGGGAATGTTATCATAGGCGGGTCGGGAGGTCTTGATTAAGGCAGTTGCCCAATCTATTCCGACCTACACGATGAGTGTGTTCAAATTCCCTTTTTGTGATGAGTTACGGTCATTGGTGTCGAATTTTTGATGGGGGCAGAGAAAGGGTGAGGAGAAGATACACTGGCTAGCTTGGAGGAATTTGTGTGAACCAAAAGCAGCTAGAGGGTTGGGGTTTCGGGATTTTAAGTATTTTAATGCAGCTCTTCTTGGGAAGTAGGCTTGGAGACTAATGAAGTACCCGGAGAGTCTTATAGCCCGAGTGTTAAAAGCTCGTTATATTCCAGGGGAAGATTTTCTAAATGCAAGGTTAGGTGCTAACCCGAGCTACACTTGGCGAGGTTTATGGGGGGGTCAAGTGGGTTGTGCAGCGTGGAGTTAGGTGGAGGGTGGGAGACGGCTAAGCATTCCGGTTTGGGGCAGTCCGTGGATTCCCAATACCCAAAGAAGGAGAATCCTTTCACCTTGTGAGGATGCGAGAAGAGATATGAGAGTGTGTGATCTCATTCACCTTCCCACGGCAATGTGGAATGTTTCACTTATCAAGGACTTGTTTCTTCCATTTGAATGGGATAGGATCCTTAGCATCCCGCTAAGTTTTAGACTCCTTGAAGATGACCTTTGCTGTGACATGGAAAAGAACGGAGAGTATTCGGTTCGTTCGACATACCGGGCTATTTTTGGGGAGGTTGATAATGGTAATGATGCATCATCTTCTAGTTCCTCGTCTCTATGGAATAAGATTTGGAATGTTAACACCTTGCCAAGAATTAAAATTTTTGCTTGGAGAGCTTGTAGGGTGCTTTACCTACTTCCTTGGGGTTGAGCAAACACATTCCTAGTAGAGAGAGCCTATGTGCAGTGTTTGTGGGGCGGAGGTTGAAACCGAGTTGCATTGTCTACGTGATTGTGTCATTGCTAGATTAATTTGGAGTTGCTGTGATTTGGAGGTGGATTTGGCAGGGTATTTTGCTGTTTTTGCAGACTGAGTGCATGCGAGCTTGTCACGCTTACAAAGTATGGACCATGGGCTATTTTTCTCGGTCTGTTGGTCAGGTTGGACAGCAAGAAATAGGTGGCTTTTTGAAGGGAAGACTTACAATCCTAATCAGTTGATGGTGTATGTCACTAAGCTTATGAGGGAGCTGAAGAAAGAGGAGAAGAGTGAGAGGGGAGGAGGGAGTTCAGTTCGGCAGAAGTGGCAGCTACCTGTGGAGGGGGTGTTCAAGCTGAATGTGGACGGGGAATCTGTGGAGGGTGTGGGAGCCACTGTTGGTGTTGTTGTGAGGAATGCGAGGGGAGAAGTTAGGTCGGCTGCTGCTTGGAGCCTCGAAGATCGCTGGGAGCCCGTGGTTGCTGAGGCGAAGGCAGTCCTCCTTGGGCTGCAAACTGCTGTTGAGTTTGGTTTCACTAGGCTTGTTGTGGAAAGTGATAGCAAAAGATTAATGAACGTAATTAATTCACATGAGAAAGGGGGGAGTAGCCTTCACTTGATCTTGGATGATATTTCTTGGAATTTTGTTCGTAGGGAATGTAATAAAGTAGCCAATGAACTTGCTCATTGCTTGTCATGGGGTACGATTTAGTGGCGGATCTTAAAATTTTTGTTACCGGGGGCCAAACAAAATTTCAAAATGACATATATAAAAGTAAAATAATTATGAAAAACGTATGAATAGTATTTTCAGGTCCAAACTAAACAAATAAATATATATACCATATAAAAATATCAAGATAAACTAAGTTATAAATTAATTTTTATACCTAATAAATAATAAGAAAAAAAAGTTAAAAGTAAAAAATTTAAAGCATTAAATAGTACTCCTCCGTCAAGGAAAGATCTAAACACTTGTTGGGACACGTAGTTTAAGGTGATAAGTTGTAATGTGGTTATCAAATGTTATTTTATTTAAAAAGTAGATGTAATAGGAGTTGGTGGGGTATTTTTTATTAGAGGAGATAGAAAGTTGGGTAACTTTTTATTGACAAAAGGTAGAGTGTGGGCCAAAGATGTGTAAAAGAAATAATATATTAATAGTGGGGCCAGTATCAAAATGGAAGTGTTGTCAAACTAATTTGGGACAAACATAAAAAGAAAGTGTTCGGACTATTCTGGGACGGGAGGAAATCTTAAAACATGTATAGAAAAAGGAAAATGATATTCATAGCCCTAAGGACTATGTATAAGCTGCCTAAAATGGAAATAAAAAATTAGATAAAGATAATCAATAGTAATAATTAATAAATAGAAGTAAAGAGAAAACGCCTAAAGAGAAAATAAATAAATAAATGACCAAATGGTCAGCACATGATGACAGAGGAGAAGAAAAAAAACATGGGTATTCCCAACTGTGGGGCCCCTCCTTTCCCCATATCCTCCTTTAAACATGGGTACTACGGGTTGGGTTAAAAAAAAAAGGGTTATCCGCGTAGTTGGTAGTTGGACGGTAGTATTTTGGGCTTGTTTTTACTGGGCTAAACAGAATACTACAGCTGTATTTTTTTTTTCCCCAAATTCTTTCAGGGGCCAGGCCCAGTCCTGCCCTAAAGAAAATCCGCCCCTGGGTACGAATAGGAGAATTTGGACTTTGTAGTTTCCGAATTGCATTGTACCTATTGTGGAACTTGATTCCTCTATGAATGAAAATTAGCTGCCTTAGAGGCTTTGTTTCAAAAAAAAAAAAAAAAAATTGGAATAGAGAAAAAAATAGGATATTAATATTTTATTAATATTAATATTACCTAATCAATGCCCATTTTTGTAAGAAAAATACCCTATATAAAATATTTAAAAGATATTTAAAATATTCCAGTTGAAAACATATGGAAATAAGTGGTTGTTAGATTACAATCATGCTACAGAAAACAAAATGCAAGTCAGTCCAGTCCCTTAAATGGGAGGGTCTGGCTTCATATATTTCATCCGTGGTTTCCACCTTGCGGGGCAGACTTCATCAGGGTTATTATCCTGAACATACTGCAATGTCTTACCAGTTTGAAAGAGATGAATCACTACATCGCTCTTCATTTCTCCAATTTCAGTAAAAGAACAAGTACAAGTACAAGATGACAATTTGAAGAGAAGGATGAAAAGAAGTATACCTGTAAAAAAATTAAAGCTTGATGGAATGCACATCTGTTCATCATCACTACAACTCAGGGACTTAAATTTATCATCACATACTTCCCCATCTTCACCAACAACGGTGATTGCTACCTTGCATAGTGACTGCTACCTTGCATAGTCCACAAATTTGACTGATTCCTAATAGGATTGTGGTCAGACCATAAACTGGACTGATATTAACATTTAAGCAAACCAAAATCAACAGTAGTTCAAAAACCACAACAAATTAAGAAACAAATTCAACAATAATTTGATAATATACAACATTTAGTATATGATCAGCAACAAATTCAACAAATTAGAAAACAATCAAGAAAAATAACATACAACCTTTAGTATATGATTGGATTTAAAGCATCTTTCTTTGCCAATGTGCACAAATCATAATTGGAAATCGGAGGGAAAACTTGGAAAAGAGAGCATATACAGACCTGATTATTAGAACTTGATCCATTTGAAATATCAAAAGTCTGATTGACATTTGACAAGAGAGTAGAGGGGTTGACACTCAATATTGATAACACATATGGTAAGGTCTGCAGAGATCAATTTGCACATGTTTGTCGAGTTATGAACATTGAATTAAAGGTATTTTGCCTTTTTTATATAGCTTTTTTTTGGACATTATTGTTTGTTGGTAAGAGACAGAAAAATTATTGATTGTTTGTTTTTGGTTAATATCTTTTACTAGGCTGAGCCGGAAACAGATGAAGTTTATGCCCAGATTACTTTAATTCCAGAAGATGTAAGTAAGACTGTATGGAATATCTTGTATAGGGTGTATTGAAGGGTTTAATTTATGATGATAGTCGAATAAACTTGGCGAATTTTGGATTGTTTCTATATGTATTGTTGTAGCAAAATGAGCTTAACAGTCCCGATTCGACTGTGATAAAGCCGCCCAGGTCGAAAGTCCAGTAGTTTGTTAAGATATTAACTGCTTCGGATACTAGTACTCATGGAGGATTCTCGGTCCTTCGCAAGCACGCCAATGAATGCTTGCCTCCCTTGGTAATTACAACATTTTGACATATATAGGATATTGTTTTTGGGTTATTTTGATATGGGTTGTAGCTTATTGTGCTTTTAAATTGATGTGTTAAGGATATATATGAGCCAGACAACACCTACTCAGGAGCTTGTTGCAACGGATCTTCATGGATATGAGTGGCACTTTAAACATATATTTAGAGGTAATAACTAGGGATTCTTCTGTTTATTTTTTTTTTTCCCCATGTATTTCTACTCAGTAATTTACTTGGACTCGAACTCATGTTGGACAAGGATGTGTCCACCACATACTAAACTGTTGTTTTTATCAAAATTTTACCATATTAGATTGTTGTTTTATCAAAATTTTGCCTTTTTTTCATCAAGTGTTGAGAAATGAGAATCCAACATGGGTATTTGAGAATTTAGAATAGGAGTACAACTTATTTAGTTGAAAATCTATGTATTGATTAATTTTTTGTTCCTGGTTAATTGCTCAGGACAACCCCGTAGACGCTTCCATGCATTTGTTTTCTTAAGGTATCAAGGGGGTGGGCCTTTTTCTGGTTGTAAATTACTTGGGGAACTAAGGTGCATTTGTTTTTGATAGCTAAAAGCTCATCACTTACCATATATCATGTAGAGGTGATCATGGCGACCTAAGAGTTGGTGCTAGGAGGCTTGTAATTATCCACCAACAAAGCCCTATGCCTCCATCTCATCTGTTATATCAAGCCAAAGTAATAGAGTATGCTTCTTGGGGTTCTGGCCACTACACGACCTGCTGTTAACACATGTACTTTGTTAATTGTTCACTGTTTACTAATTACTATAAGCCAAGGTTGGATCTCTTTTCTTTAGTGAAGTGCTTGATTGTGTTGAATTCGTAAACTTTGATTCTAAGCAAATAGCCATATAACTTCTTTTTTCTTACTTAGGTCTAGCCAGTTCATTGCTGTGTAAACAAGTACATACCTTGAAGCCGTAAACCATAAATTCTCCATTGGCATGCGCTTTAATATGAAGTTTGAGGGAGAAGACACACCTAAAAGAAGGTATACTTTTCTCTGTGGCCAGTTGTTTATTGTTGGGCCTTGTTAGGCTCCATTTGGTAGGACGTAAAACATTTTCCTTGAAAACTATTTTCCTCTATCTTCAATTTTACATTGTTTGGTTTGCAAAGGAGTGTAAAACCATTTTCCCTAGGAGTAAAATTGCTCTCCCAATGATGGAAAACCATTTTTCCCTTCAAAATGAAGGGAAAAATGTTTTCCTTCCCTTTTCTTATCTCTCTTGTATACTCCTCTCACTTCCTCCTTACTTTCCCTTTCATTTTCCTTTCTTTTCATCATTTTTCTTACATGGAACCAAACAACGGAAAACTAATTTTGGAATTGTGTTTTCTATTGTAAATTGTTTTCCATGAAAATCATTTTACACTAAAAATGTTTTACACCCAACCAAACGGAGCCTTAGTGTTGCTTGAGATTCTTCAAATTAACTTCATGAGATCTCATTGTTCAGGTTCACTGGCACCATTGTTGTGTTAAAATAATGTTAATCTAGAAAAAATCTTGGTTACTTTTGTAAAATAATATCTAATATATATTCTAGAATGTGCCTAACAAAAATCTAATAAATAAGCTAGAAAGATCTAGTAAGAAAAAGAAAAACTAGAACTATGTAGTTAGGCGGTTGTAAACCGACTTAGATAAATTCATGTGAGTGCTCCTAGGTGTTGGTGTGTTTGCATGTAATAAAAATCTTCCCATAATAATTAAAAATATTCTCAATTGTTCTCCCTTGTGAAATACTACAACATTAAAATTTTACCTCCTAAATTTACCAAAGCCCACTAACTACTTCCTCTAATAAATCCATCTTGTTGGGGTTGAAGATGTTTCTCCTCAGTGGACTGGCTCAAAATGGCGATCACTTAAGGTTGCATATAAAGTGGGCACATGACTATGGATTGGCCATTTTTTTTTTTTGAGAAGAAGATAAAAGTTAACATAGATTAATTACGATAGTACACCATCCTGAGGCTCATGATCCTCACAGTCATTGAAATCATAGTTTCGAGCACGCACTAAAGGAGTATCATGAAGCAAAATATTAATACAAACCGGGGGAGGGGTAACTAAAAAGTACACATGGTCAATATAAATTGCCTCCTTCCTTGCCATCTTAGCTATGGCATCCGCTAGCTGATTTCCACCACGCCCTTCAAACTGCAGCTCGACGTTTGAACCTTGTAGGAGGTACTCCCTGCATTTTTCCATGAGAAAAGTAAGATTGTTTTTTTATTTTACTAGTTCCTTTGAAACCTGCTATAGCGTTTGCAATGTCAGTAGCTATAATACAGTTATCCCAGCCTTTACTTTTGATCCAAGAGAGTGCTTGCAATATCGCCTTTATCTCTGCTTCAAGGGGGTCTCGGGAGAAGGTTCTCGAATAAAAACCCACCACCCAATTTCCCCCATGATCTCTACAAATACCTACAGCAGTTGATAGCATGGAACTCGGAATATACGACCCATGAATGTTGATTTTTAAAAAAAAATTGGGTGGGGGTTTCCAAGCTTGGTTTTCAGGTTTGGGAGTTGTTTCCTTCGTGTGGTTCTTTGAATAGAACCATTCGGAAGCAGCCCAGGAGATGTTTTTTTTGAGGATGATGGTGGGTATATTTTCACGATTGAAGGTCCATTTGTTCTTGCGGATCCAAAGATGCCATAAAGCAAAAACAAAAACTACATTGATGGGGAGATTATGCAGCTGGGTTAAGGACTAATTACACAAGTTTTCTTTGATCCATGGTTTAAAAACAACATTAGTCGAATTTATGATACCCAAACTATCCCACAGCTCATGGGCCCTAGAACAAGTTCTAAGGATATGATCCATTGATTCTTTTTGTCAGGGCAAAACGAACAAGTACCATCAGTGATACTCATGGTTTGGAAAATGTTTTCATTGCAAGGCATTCTCTCCCACCATATTTGCCAAATAAACATTTTTATTTTTGGAAAACCCGGAATATCCCATAACCAATTCCATTTTTCCATTTCCAATTTTTTATTAGTGAGATGATTTGCAGCCTTTTTGGAATCAAAGTTCTCATATTTAGACTAGGAAGAGAACATAAAGTCTTCATTTTGGGACAAATTAATTGACTTGGCTCTTTCAATAATATGGTTTGGAAAAGGAAAATCTAATTATGACAAATCTGGATTTCCTTTCACTTTTATATCAGCTAAGGAGAGGGATAATTCATTCATTTGGATTGGTCCATGGATTTGGCTTCTAAGGGTTTGGTCATTGAGCCAGTTGTCATTCCAAAGACTGATTGATTTCCCATTTCCCACCTGCCAAATCATACTTTGGTGATAGAGGTTCCAGCCCTTACCTATACTGTTCCATATGTGAGAGCCTTTAGTGAAGTTTACAGGTTCCTCTCCATTCCTTACATATTTTTCAAAAAGAAAATCTGCAGCCCAATTCAATTTGTTGTCAATTTTCCAGCAGAGTCTAGCAAGGCTAATCAGATTTATGTGATTATTAGTGAGGAAACCAAGCCCACCAATAGATTTTGGCGTACACATGTTTTTCCAAGACAACCAATTATGCTTTTTTGAACTCCTGAGACCCCCCAGAAAATTTTTCCACAAATTGAGTCCAATGAGATAGATATTGGGAAGTGGATAGAATGCATGAAGTACCTAGGTATGGCTTGGAGGGTGGAGTTAATCAAAATCATTCTCCCCGCTTTGGTTAGACACTTAGATTTCCAATCTGCTAATTTTGCACTAACTTTATCAATGAGAAAGGAGAGTTTATTTTTGGAAGGTTTGTTTTGTGTAAGCGGGAAACCTAGATAGGTCCCAAGGTCATGAGTGCTTTTGATATTCAACAGCTGTTCAAACTCATCAACTAAGTCAATATTTCCCAATTAAACTTCCTTTTTGATGCTTGTTTCTCCATTTGTTTCTTCTGTAGGTTCAATGGCATGAAGCTGCTGCATTTCATAGGCCAGATAAAGTTTTCCCTTGGGAAATAGAACCCTTTGTTGCTTCTATTCCTGTTCCTGTCAATCCTATGCCACCACCAGTGTCGAAGATCAAGAGATCCCGACCTAGTGATTTGGTTTTGTGATTTTGCAGTATAAATTTCAGGTCATAATGGGAGATCCAAACAATATACATCCTGCATTTTTTTTCTATTACAACAATTGACTTTTTATATTATTTACCCATGTCGGGTCTTGTTAGATTCATCTTGATATACATTTTTAAAATATTAATTTTTTATAATTTTTACTAAAGTAATAAAGGAGTAATAGTTAAAGTTGTGTATTAGCAAGCGTGAAAACTCATTGTTGCAGTAGAAGGATGGAGGAAGCATAGACTAAATTGTAATCCAGAGCTATATATTAATTAAACTAAAATGTAATCCTTAAAAAAGCGATAAATAAACTAAAAAATATGTAAAGAACATGGTGCATTTTTTTTTTGTTTTTTCAAGAACAAAAACAAAAAAAAGAGTGATCCGTCTTGAAGACACAGAGAATTATGGATCAATATCATGAAATTAGAGTATTTACTAGCATTAGTGGACCTATGTGGACTTGATGGGAAGCATTTAGTGTAAAGTTTATATCTAAAGGAAATATTCTTATTCATATTATCTAATGTACTACTATAATAGTAAGAGTTAATACTATTATCTTGAGCCAATTTTCCTTTATATTTTGTCATATATGTGATAAATAATAAACGAAAAGTAAGGTTGTATAAGAAAAAATGATTAACGAATATTGGAGGAGTTAAATTTTGTTTTGAGAATGGAGAGAGCCTTGAGGATTAGAGACAAATTAGAGGAATATTAGGTCCTCTGTTCCTTATGGGCTTTTGAGAAAAAAGTATCGTTGATTGAGGCCATTTATGGCCAATACACACTGAACTAGCTTGGCCCAAGTTCTTTTTCCATACTAAAGATGACCTAGAGTTGACTTAGGTTGAAGCATTCAACCCAATCTAAACTATATATAAGAGGTTTCGGAGTGCCACATAGGATTGACATGTCATATTATATCTTTGAATATTTTAATTTTAGACTGTATGACAATGTAAAACTTTTTTTAAAAAACTAAAATTAATTCATTGGTTTAAAGTCATACAATATCTACAAAAGTAATCATTTATGTGACTGTAATCTATTTATTTAAAAAATAATAAAATAGTTCTACCTTAAGTGTATTGTTACCAAGGTCCAATTATAATATGAGAAACCTCCATCATCTATCACAAGAAAAATAATAATAAACCAATTTTGTCTTCGCCTCAATTATAAATTAGGCTATTAAATGCAACCAAAATATGAAAAATACACATGTACTCCCTCCGTTTCATTTTGATTTACTCACTTTACTTTGGGGGAGAACCAAGGAGAAAGTGCAAAAGTATGAGAGAGAAACTGAAAAGGTGGAGAGAGAAATTGAAAAGTGAGAGAGAGAAATTAAAAAGTGGATTAAAATATTAAAAAGTGGATGACATGGGTGGAAAAAGAGGAGAAAGTAGATGTGATATGTTACCAAAAATAGAAAAAGCAACAGTGTGTAGATTAAAAAGAAACGGACCAAAAAGAAAAGTGTGTAAATTAAAAAGAAACGGAGGGAGTATTGCACATGCTTCAAAACTAGTTTATTGAATATATAAAATCATGGAGCTTCATTGTGTAAGGTGACTCAGTTTGCTACTATTCAAATACTTCAATTTTGTTCATCATTTGTTATTTATACATATGTAAAAACAATCACGTGTGATATTATATTAGACATATATATTAATTAACAAAGTTTTGCTGTGCTACAAAGCATGAAAGTCAAACCTTAAAAAAAAAAAGCATGAAAGTCAAATCTGTACAAATATATCAAAAGGCGTTCCTGTTAAAGGAACGGTGCCACGTGGCACTCTTCTCAAGCTTCAAAGTTCAAATGCACATGTTCATAGTCGCATTTAAAAATATTTACAATGTGTAGGTACTAGGATTCGAACACATGACCTTTGAATTGAAATGTGAGAGTTTAACCAATAATCCACTATAATTTCAATGCTTAATGTTTCAAAGTAAAACATAATAAAGTCTTATGTAATTATAAAGATATATACAAGTATTTTGATCTCTAACACTTTTATTAAGTAATAACATTCTCTTACCCTGAGGTTGAGGTGGTGGAGTAGTGGCATTGCTTCCCACCTTATATCCCTGAGATCTAGGGATCAAACCTCGTGGGACTCATTTGAGGATTTCCCCTTATCCCCCCTCAAGTGAATCCCCCTCATCTTACCTTAAAAAAAACATTCTCTTACCCTAATTCCATTGCAATTGTTATTTTTATCCCGATTCCTTAGAAGTTAAAAACAATTTATCATGACATAAGGTCCATTTTCCAATTTCGCATTGGACAAAATATTACGAAAAGCTAATTGAATCAATTATGAATAATAATATATTTGATAGGAGAATGATAGAGTTACCCTAAGGGTAGACTACCCTCATAAGAGAGATAGAGAGAAAGTATAATAAATGTAATAGTTGTATGGATATTTTCTCTCTCCAAAATATTAAATTGAATTTCTCTCTATCTCTCTCATTAGGGTAGCTTACCCTCAGGGTCACCCAAACATTTTCCTATTTGATAATTGTAACTAACCCGGCCACCCGAGGCTTTGATCGGGCCAAAATACTAGTTGAATAAATTAAAAAGAAATAGTGGTTGTACAAGTCAAATACAAAATAATATAAAAAAATTGATAAGCAAAACTTCATAACTATATTACCCGTGCAATGCACAATTTACAAAACTAGTTTGATTAATTTTAGCAACAAATCATCCACATTAAATCAGCTAGTTGGCAGTATCAAATGAGATTACTAGAAATAAAGCATCAAATTTAGGAATTAAAGGCATAAAAATTGGGACCAGGAATAGACAATGCATCTCTCAGTAAAACATTGTATTTTCACAAAAAATTGCAAATTGAGTTACCTAATCTTTTTTTGATCCTTCATCCTACAAAATTTCAGGGGAGCACAAATCCAAATTACCCATCAAAATTCCAACTTGAAAGCTCCCCTCCATTTTTTAGCTATATATATTTTCTTCTTTAATTCTTCTTAAATTTTTTTTATAATTTTTTCCTTTTGTTGTTAAGAATCTAATTCATAAGACTATGTACCCATTTGTTTATTTCTATCATATGATTCTTATGATCATTAACCTCAATATTCCTCATCTTCTCTTCTCGTCGTGATGGAAACTAAGAGTTCTTTTAGGATTTGAGGAATTTTTTAGGGAAACAAACAGGTAATTTTGGTGCAAATTGGGCTAACTTGGGATAACTTAAGGTACTATTTGGAGCAATAATATATACCATCTTCTCCCCAAAAAATATAACTTTAAAAATATGGGAGCTTGTTGTAGCAAAGAAGGAAATTATGGAGATCGTCAAATTACTGTGTACGAGCATGAATGTGAGCAAGAAGATTATGTTTATAAAGGAGATAATGGAGCTTCAATTAGGCTACAAGGTTCTTCTACTTTTATTTCGATGGCAACCCAACAAGGGAAGAAAGGAATCAACCAGGATGCCATGACAGTTTGGGAGGTAAATGTATTTATAAATTTTCTTTCTTGCATGAAATATGTACATGGAAACATAGGATTATTAAATAATTTAGAAAAATTTACCACTTTTCAGACACGTGATTGTTTTTAGAGGACTAATATTTTGCAAATTACGTGATTTTATGATCGTTCTTCTCTTATATAAATAATATATTGTTGGATTAATTAATGTCGATCTATAATTATTTCAATATGTCAAGTTAATATATTTTATAAATGAAATATTAAACATATTAATACTCAAGCATAAAAGTAAAAAATTGCAATTATCAAAGAATGTAGGAAGTGCGCAAGCCCTCATTAGCATATATCATAGTTCTAGGTTATGCTTCGCAATATTACCTGAAATTGGTAAGTTGAAACTAAAAAAATTTCAATTAAGACTGATAAGTAGGGTTGCTAATTGAGTTAAGCAGCTCGTGAGCAACTCGAACTGAACTTGATACATTAACAAGTCGAGTTGAACTAGCCTAAACTCGACTCGATAAACTCGTGAGCTACTCGACAAATTTATAATTGTTATTTGTAAACTTGAAATTACTATCAAAATTAAAAACTTCGCATTAAATACATAAGGTAAGTAATAAAAAAAATAGAGGGAACTATATATGCTCAAGTTGCTCTCGACTCAAAACCTTAATGAGTCGAGTTGACCTAGAGAATTTCAAGCTCGATAAAAAATTGCTCGACTTGAACTCGACTCAATACCTTAACGAATCGAGTCGACATAGATCAGCTCGTGACCGACTTACTCAATAAGCACTCCTACTAATAAGTAGTTGGAATAGATGGGTTGAATGATTGTTATTTGATTAAAATATAACAAAAACTTTGACATGTTTAGGACTTTACCGGTGATAAGGACGCGTTCTTTTGTGGGGTATTCGATGGGCACGGGCCGTGTGGTCACAAGGTAGCTCGTAATGCTCGTGACGAACTACCAACAAAGCTTTCCGCAGCTCACAAACTTCTCCAAACAAAATCCCGTAGCACAGGTGATGTCGATGCTTTATATGCAGACGACGATGACGCTCATTCTACCAACGACGAGGCTAATGACCACCTTCATGACGGAGAGGGCTCCGACGCCGATTTAGTGTTACACTTGTGGAAAGCTGCCTTTTTTAGGTCATTTAGAGAAGTAGATAAAGAGCTCAGCCAGGACTCCTCTATCGAGAGCTATTGTAGTGGTACTACAGCTGTAACGGCTGTCAAACAGGTTAGTTTTCTTAGCATTATGCACTTTTTATAACATCGCAAAAATTTGCATTACCTAAAAAAAGAATTAGAACCTAAAGCTATAACAATTAAACATGAAATCAAAAACAAACAAACACTAAGGGGAGCTTCACTTGCATTACATAATCTACGAATAAAAACCAACTTATAGTTGATCCAGTCCAAATGAACCTTAGCTTGGACGATTTTTGGTGAGGTTGGGTTATATATATTGAAGAAAAATACCTCATATAATGAGAGAAAGTTTGTTGAGATGCTAAACACAGACGATCTTTAGAGATAAGTTGCCCCATTTCATCTTGTAGAACCCTATGTTTACTTTTTATAAACTACTAGTAGTTAACGCAAAGCAGAATATACTATTATGTTGACGTAAACAAATTAAATATGTCTATATACATGTGTAAAATTATGCAATTTTTCACCATTGTTGTAGGGGGATCATCTAATAATCGGAAATTTGGGGGATTCGCGTGCAGTTATGTGCACGCGAGGGGAGAAAGGACAGATAATACCAATCCAATTAACTGTCGACTTGAAGCCAAGCTTGCCAAGGGAAGCTGAGCGAGTAAGGCGTTGTAATGGACGAGTTTTCTCTCTACAAGAGGAGTCTCATGTTCTTAGATTATGGCTTCCTGATGAAGATAGCCCAGGCCTCGCTATGACACGAGCATTTGGAGATTTTTGCCTTAAAGATTATGGTCTTATTTCTACCCCTCAAGTCTTCTACCGCAAGTTGACTGAACAAGATGAATTTGTTGTACTTGCAACAGATGGGGTAAATCTAACTTACTTAGCTTGCTCTTATTGCTTAGCTCCATGTGTTTCCCTTTCCTCATCAAATTTTGTTGCTCTTATTACACTATTTTATGTTTCATCTAATAAGCAGAAAAATTTGTATTTCCTCTTTTCTCTATTAGTGGGCCACACACCTGCACAAGTTCTTTTTCTCTATTTTTTTCACTTTCTAAAAGCCTTAAGCAAAAAGTGTTTAGGCTAAATATAATGTAACAAAGGGACTAATTTAATACCATAATATGATCTTCCACAATCTTCAATGAACTTAGTTATATTCACTAAATTTTGGCTAAAATATAAATTTTGTCGAATTTCATGTCATATAGTGCTTGTAAAAAACAGAATGCAACAGAGTAAGAACTTTCATACCATAATTTAATATGGCTCTATTTTTCTACACCTATGTTCAATAAAATTTAACCATCGATCACATTTTAGGCATTATGCCAAGTCAAAGATAGATAGTCATATAACATGTAAAATACTTCGCTTGTTTCCTATGTAATATGGTGATACAATATTTCAGGTGTGGGATGTGCTGACAAACTTTGAGGTAGTTAAAATAGTATCAGCAGCAAGGAAACGATCTCATGCAGCAAAGTTCTTAGCAACGCATGCAGTTCGTGCATGGAAGAGTAGGTTCCCATCCTCGCGAACCGATGACATTGCGGTTGTATGCCTCTTCTTTAAGCCTCCGCCCCCCGGAAAATCAATGTCAGATGTCAGCCACATTACTCCAGACAGCTTAAGCCATCTTAATTCTTCGGTATCTCAACATACTTATAGAAGCATGAGCAGTGACGCGGATGAAGGGTTTGATTTCAGGGACAGTAGCAACAACAAAGGGAAGTTTCAGGAAATTTCAGAGGAGGGTGAAGGAGAAAGTTTGGTAGGTACATCATTGAATTTTCCGCGGTATACAAATTCTCGAAATAGAGGTAGACAAACATCAAAAAGTGCTGAAGTTTGAACTTGATTTTTGATGCAATTTTTTTAGCTTAGGGGGATGAACTAGGGCAGTGAATGACTAATTAGTGTACATATCAGTATGAGAATGGGTAAATTTGCCTAGAAATGAGAAAATGAGAGAAATCTCTCCAATTGGGAACAAATTTATGTACATACTTGGACTACAATGGTGGATTGGATGTGTTCATTTTTGTAGTTATTCTCTCTTGCAAATGAGAGAATGTGAAATGAGTATGACTCAAGGCAAGTTGTGTTCATCAACTGTTAATTTCTCATGTTTTCCCCTGTTGGAAATCTCATTAATTATAATGCTTTGGAAAATTCAGTTTTCGTTTGGTGCCCACTCGAGCCGCTTTTGGCACAATTGGTGGAGGCCCTGGTGATGCGGTTTCGTGATTAAACTTGTTTTATTTTTCCTTGTTTCTCAATATATATTTTATATTTTTCGTGAGCATTATTCAAAGAAATACAATATATTCTTAAGTGCATATTAGGTATAACATGTTAAAAGAATATTTCTTTAAGAGAATATATCACAAACAAAATATTTGTAAAATATTTACTTAAGGATAACAATCTTCATATGCGTTTTATTTAAGTTAGTTAGTAATATCAAATATTTAAGTAAATAAATAAACTTTAAAAACCATAAGACAATGACATGTGTCAGTTTTGCAGCTAGTTTCTTGTAATAATAATAATAATAATAATAATAATAATAATAATAATAATAATAATTATTATTATTATTATTATTATTATTATTATTATTATTATTATTATTATTATTATTATTTCGGTGTTGAAACGGTTGGCGGTCTTGAGAGAAGTCCGCCAAAGATTTGAGGTTATCGTCCTCTGGTGAATAGCTGCACAAGAAGCAAACGTGAACTACCCTCGGGGGGGATGCGAGGAAACCCCCTCCGACGCTCAAGTCAATACGTGTCCAACTCGGATTTAGAGAGAGAAAATAGAGAGAGAGATAAGAAGTGTGAGTGTGAGTGTGAGATAATGTACCTGCAGAATAGTATTAGTGGGGTATTTATAGAAGTACTATTCACCTGACAGGGTGTGTAATCCTTTGACACGTGTATGGTTGTGGTGCCTTTGACGGTTGGGAAGATTCCCTTATTTTGTCTTGTTGGGCGACCGCCAACGTTGTCGGACCACGTTAATATACTGACTTGTTAGAGCCTGTAGGCGACGTTTACAATATTCGCGGTCAAGGTCTTGTTCGCGGACTTATCACGAGATCCGCTAACATACTTGGGTCATACCCATACAACTAGTCCCCCAAAGATCATTTCGGGGTCTTGACCGTTAATGATGTTGTCGGTGGACGCGATTCATTGTTGCCGTGCTCAATTTTTTGGAGGAGTTAATTCGTTGGATGCCACGTGTCGTCGTAGGGAGTTAAAATTTTCGAAAAGTTAATGATTACTTTTCCGAAAATCACGCCCATTACTTTATTATGGTTTTACCGTATTTCGACACTTGGCAGGAATCTGGAGAGGGAGTTGAGAGGTCTTTCAATCTCGACCGTTCATCCGTGCATATTTATCGAGGCAGTTGTCTTTTCCCCGAGTTTTTATCATACGCTCAAACTTTCTCTTTCCTTCTCCATTTCTTCTCTAATAAAACCTCCATAGCCGAAGCTTGTATTGTTCAAAAACCACTTTTTCCGAGCTCAAATTACTTCGAAAAGTTACTCAATTTTCTAGTTTTCATTTCCCGATTCTGGTGTACTGAAAATTTCGTCTTTTCTTGACGAACATTTTCTGGGGTTTTTCTGGGTTTGAAGATTTGTCTTTCGCCGGCGCTTTTTCTATCTTTCCGGTGGTTCCTTGGCTCAAGCTCAAGTTTTTCAGTGCAATTTCGTTGTTCGGGGACTTTATTCACCTTTTCCGGCGGTTCTCATTCCTTACTCTTGCCTTTTTTCCGGCGACCCTTCGTTTCCTGTGTATTTCCTTAATTTTTCTCCGTGTTTCCTCAAGTTTCTTTGCGTATTCATCATGTTGGACCCGTCCCGAGCAGCGTAATGTCCTTAGTGAGGCATTTATGACCGTAAGTGAACCTTCTTCCCCTCTGGCCGACAATGAACCCGCTTCTTCCTTGACCGATAGTGAACCTGATTTCGGTTCAAGCCCTGTGGGGAGGACTAGGTTGTTAGCGGATATACCCCTCACTGTCGAGAGAGAAAAAGAACTGAGGTCAAAGTTTCTTAACGACCCTGCCACCCCTGAGGAGCATCGCCTTACTAGGA
Organism: Beta lomatogona; assembly: GCA_947646795.1. Classification (NCBI taxonomy): domain Eukaryota; kingdom Viridiplantae; phylum Streptophyta; class Magnoliopsida; order Caryophyllales; family Amaranthaceae; genus Beta; species Beta lomatogona. Next base: position 344,376 of record CANSNZ010000360.1, read on the forward strand.
GGTATCTATCCGCTAGCCAGAGCGGTGATAGGCAAACGCTTAGGGAACTTAGGCATCAAATTCTTGCTAGGCGTTCCGTTAGACATGCTCCAGCCGATGCTGTTCCAGGCCTTGATGTGGCCCTCTTAGAGAGCACGCCTGGTTGGATAACTTGGCGGATGCTGGGGTTGAGGTAGCGGCCGATTTTTATGACCGCTACGGGGATCTGCGACTCCTAACCCTCCTATTATTGATTTAGGTGACGACAGTGATTCTATTGCCACCGTCATGGCCAACCAGGAGTCTGTTTACCAACGTCGGTCCGTTCCTATTGCTCGTGCCACCGAAGACGTGACTGACACTACAGCTGCGAATATTGGCACTAGCGGGCCCTTGTCGGAATGCGTTATCGGAGAGAGCTCCAATGTTGCTTGGAGGGTCGAAGACGCCAATGATATGGAGGACGCACATAATTGAAGAGGGAAACCGTTGTCGGTCCAGGGGTCCGATGCTCTTTGGCTCGCTGAAGATTTCGGCATTGGCCCTCTTAGTGTGGAAATTGACGACCTTTGGCGCCGGGACGCCATTGAACTTGGTTATCCCAAGGTTGCTCGGGATTTGTATGAGTTTCCCAATGGTTATCGGCTAATAGTTCCGCCAAGAAGGGGCTATTGTGACGGAGTGTCCTCCCGGTCATGTGGGCCGTTTACACTCATCACTTTGAATTCGGTCTTCGCCTTCCTCTGGATTCTTTTTTAGTGGAGATTTTGAACGCCTTTAATGTATGTCTGGCTCAACTTACACCCTTGGCGGTCAGGAATTTGATCGCGTACATTTGGGTTATCCGTTTTTTGGACTTTCCTCGGACTTTGAACCTATTCCGCCATATTCACCGGTTGAAGAAAAAAGGGTCTTCTAGGCAAGCGGGTTGGTGGTCGTTGACAACGGCCGACAAGAAAATGACCGTTCAGCCCCAAGATGACCTGTTTGAAGGGTTGGCGGGATGCCTTTTTCTGGTTACGGGTGCCCGAGGATTTTCCTATACGCCGCCATTTCACCGAGCCGTGTCCTCATATGGAGCACCCGCCTCAAGTTCCGTTGCTGGGGGATGAGTTGACTGCCTTTTCATACTTTGACACTGAAGATTATCTCATCACCTACGAGGATGGGAAGAAATCTAGGGTGAAGGAACCTAAGTACTGGCTTCCTCACACCAAGTATATTCTTGGGAACCAGCCCTTGTCGGCTATGCTGCTAATATGTTATGCCCATGAAAATGGTAAGTTTGTTACGAGACTGGTCCAAGTCGATGAATTATTACTCCCTCCGTCCCAAAATACTCTTGACACTTATCAAGACACGTAGTTTTAGATGATAAGTTGTTGTTTGGTTATCAATTGTTATTTTATTGAAAAGTAGATGTGATAGGAGTTAGTACTTAGTAAAAGTAGTACTCCCTCCGTCCCCGAATACTCTTGACACTTATCGGGCACGTAGTTTTAGATGATAAGTTGTTGTTTGGTTATCAATTGTTATTTTATTGAAAAAGTAGATGTGATAGGTGTTAGTAGGTAGTAAAAGTAGTATTTGGTGGAGAGAGAGTGTGGGCCAATGGTTAGAGTTGGTAGGTAGGAAGAGTGGTATTATTGTATTTGGAGGAGAGAGAGTGTGGGCCAATGGTTGAAAGGCAGAAGGATTAAAATAATAGTGGGTCATATCCAAAAATAGAAGTGTAAAGAGTATTCTGGGACAGATGAAAAAGGAAAGTGTAAAGAGCATTTTGGGACAGAGGGAGTATTATTTTATTTTAAGGTGAGAGAATATGGGCCATGGTTAGAGTTGGTATGTAATAGGAATGGTATTATTTTATTTGGAGGAGAGAGAGTGTGGGCCAATCTTTAAAAGGTAATGGATTAAAATAATAGTGGTTCATATCCAAAAATAGAAATGTAAATAGTATTTCGGGACAAGATGAAAAGGAAAGTGTAAAGAGTATTCGGGACGGAGGGAGTATTATTTTTTTTTATTTTTTTTTTAACTTGCTTCTTGTCGTTCGCAGTTTCGACTGTCTTGATCTTGACGCACTTTGTGTGGACGAGAACCTCCAACCAGTTAACCAATTTGCAGCCTGCTCCTTCCCACGAGTACGAGACCATGCACAACAACACTAATGGTCACCGGAGAGGGAACCGCCATGGCCCTCAGAACATCCGTCGCGGCCGCGGAGGGGTGACTGTTGCTCGCGTCCCTTTTCAGGGCGCCACTGCTGTTGTTGCTGGTACTAGCGGCCAGCCATCCCCTGCCGTCCCAATAAGGTCTTCCACCTCCCGGCCTGTTGCCAGGGGTGGTGGGAACAGGAGGCTGCCACGCGAGCAGATTGCGGCGGATACATCTGCCAACAAAAGGCAGGCTTTGGCGGATCCTACTTCTTCTGCTCCTACCCATGAGACCGTTCAAGTGGAAAATCTGAATGTGGATGCTCCTCCAAGTGGTTCGGGGAGCGGCATCGCGGCTCTGGGTCCGGGAGATGTTAGCGGCGCCTCTTGGGCTTGTCGGGCTCTTACTCCTCCCTCCACGAGAAGATTCGGGGGAGCTGATTACTATGCCCGGCTTTCTGTCCAACTTATCCCCCAAAGATCTTCTCTCGGTACCATGAGTGGATCGAGAAGAAAGAGGTACCGCTAAGTGATGTTGTGGCGGCCTCCTTTGCTCGCCGGCCCGTAGTCTCTGGCAAGATTTATCAACATGACTGGGACGTCAGAGAAGATGAGTCGCTGTATGCCGACATCCCCGAGAACGGTGGCATTCTTGCTTATCGTATCCTGAAGGGCATGCAGCTGCTACTAGACAGGCCGACAGGGTCCTTGGTAAATCCTGCTGCAAGGCTGGCTTACGACCAACTTGTGGTACGTTTTCGTACTTAGTATTACTCACTTGTTTTTTGTATTCTTATTGACGTTCTCCTTTCCTCTTTGCGGGCCAATAATGCTGCTATTGAGTTGATAGAGCAAGTATGTTGAGTACCGAGAATCCGGCGGACAACTATAAGCGATCATTTGGAGACTTGCCAGGACTTCTTGAAGGAGGTAGATGATAAGTTGAAAACTAAGACGGCATAATTACGGCCTACGGAGGATGAGCTTGTAACTACGAGAACGAGAGCTGCCTTGTTGGAAGAGAGCGAGGAAAATGTTAACACATTGACCAAAGCTTTGGAGGCCGCCAACTCGAGAAGGAGGTTGCCGTCTTTGGACGCCAAGGCGGAAGCTAGAGCCAAGGCTGTAGCTGAATTTAAGGAGTCTCGATGAGTACGCGACGGCCCTCCACAAGAGGTATGATGGCGGGTGGGCGGGCCGCCATGAGATGCGTGTGCAAGACCATTCATGGATTTGACCGGAATGTAATCGAATATGCTCATGCTGCCGGCCAACATCTCACGTCCTTTGAGGGGGACCCTAAATTTGCTGACGAGGACGCTATTGCTGATGCGGACCCTCGAGACATTCCAGATCAAGGAAATCAGGGAGCCCCTCCCTCCTGAAGTTTTTGGCGACCTTCTCTCAGCTGTTCTTGCTCTTCCAATAGCTTATAGTCTTGTAATCTTTTGAATATTTTAACTCTTTATTCGGCCCATGTTGACATTTATAAACGCTAATATTTCTTAATTTTATAAGTACGATTCTAACTGAAAGCCTTTTATTTGGCCGCCATCTTTGTTGTCTGTAGTTGGCCTCCAAGCCAGTAGCTTTTATTTTATGGGAAAGTACTTTATATCTTGCGTTTCTGTCGCTTTAATTGTCGTCTGATTGTTGCATTGTCGCAAACGTACGCGAGCATGTTTTATGGCTTTTGTCTTGTGCCTGGTTTGTCGTATGACCGTTAAGCACTTTGAGCCTGTCATATGGCTTTCATTATGTGCTTTTATTATGTGCTTGATCTGTCATATCACCGTTAGCGCACTTTGCCTATCATATGGCGTTTTATTATGTGCTTGGTCTGTCATATGACCGTTAATGCACTTTGCCTGTCATATGGCGTCTTATTATCTGCTTGGTCTGTCATATGACCGTTAATGCACTTTGCCAGTCATATGGTGTTTTATTATGTGCTTGGTCTATCATATGACCGTTAATGCACTTTGCCTGTCATATGGCTTCGACGTTTTTTTTTTATGTGGGACCGCAAATAATGAACATTGACCGTTTACGCAATTCATTAATATATATGAACAATAAGACAATTTATGGAACGCTAGCAGAAGTTTGTATTAATCATGTAATAAAAGGTGCTCTCGGCCTTTACATTCTATACATAGTATTTCTTTAGGACACTAGCATTCCAACAGTTCTTGAGTTCCTTGTCATCCATGCCCTTTAGAATGAAAGAACCGGGAGCAAGCTTCTTGGCAATGATGTAAGGACCTTCCCAATTAGCGGTCGGCTTTCCTTCAACATGCGCTTTACTATTGGGGGCGCCGTTCGCGAAGGACTAGGTCGCCCAACATCCAACGGCTTCTCCAGGACTTTCTTGTTGTAAGCCTTGCTAATTTCGTCTTTGTAGGCAGCCGCTTTCGTTATGCTATCAACCTTATTTCTGGCAAGAAGTCTATATTGTCCCTGAGTGCCTGATCATTCTTCCCAAGATCCTGATGCTTGATCCGGTAAGAGGGCAAACCCACCTCTACTGGCAACACTGCTTCTGTACCAAAGGCTAGCTTAAAAGGGCTTTCTCCCGTTGCTTCCTTTTCGGTTGTTCTATTTGACCATAGCACTGCTGGCACCATATCAGCCCATCCTCCTTTGAATTCATCTAGCTTTTTCTTCAAGACATTTAGGATCTGTTTGTTCGCGGCCTCTGCTTGTCCGTTGCTCTGGGGATGGCAAACGGCTGAGTATGCAAACTTCACCCGAAATTCCATTAAAAAAGCTTGTATAGGACGGCAATCGAATTGGACGCCAAGATCGAAAACAATAGCCATAGGAATCCCAAATCTTGTCATAATATTTTGTCATATGAATTTCTTGACCTGATTTGCCTTGATCCTTGCTGTCGGCTCTACCTCTATCCATTTTTGTAAAGTAATCAATTCCCACTATTAGGAATCTCCTCCCTCCAGTTACTGTGGTGAATGGTCCTAGGATGTCCATTCCTCACTGAGCGAATGAAATTGGGCATAAAATAGGCTGCAAATCATTGGCTGGCCTGTTGATGACGGGAGCATACCTCTGGCACTTATCGCACTTCTTGACGTAGCCCTGAGCATCCGCCAGCATACTTGGCCAATAGAACCCCGCTCTCAATGCCTTAAGTGCTAAAGCCTTTCTGCCAATATGGTTGCCACAAATACCCTCGTGTATTTCTTCAAGAACCTTCGAGGATTCCCATGCTGTTGCACACTTAAGCAGAGGTAGACTGAACGATTTCTTGTACAGCTCATTTTGATATATGACGTACCAGTTTGCTTGTCGCTTCAGTTTCTTAGTGGACGAAGGATCGTTGGGAAGCGTCCCAGTCAGCTTATACGCCACCAGCTCACTAAACCACTCCCCTTGCTGGTTTATGCTGTTGACGGTCACAATTTTTTCCGTGATGCTCTTTTCCTTCAAGATGTCCACCGTGACGGTTTTCTCGGTGCTAAATGAGTCAGAACTTGCCAATTTGGATAATGCATCCGCTTTCGTGTTCTCGGCCCTTGGTATTGCCTGAATCTCAAAGTGATTTAATTGAGCTATAAAATCCTTGGCCTTCTCCACGTACTTCAACATGTTAGGCTCTCTGACTTCAAATTCACCTCTTAGCTGGCCGTTAACCAACTGCGAATCCGTCTTCAAGAGTACATTCTTAGCGCCCGCTGCCAAACACATTCTCAGGCCGGTAATTGCCGCTTTGTATTCTGCTTCGTTGTTTGACGTCGGGAAGGCAAACTTGATGGCGTACTGGTATGAGTTTACCTCAGGGCTAGTCATCACTATACTGACCCGGATCCGCTAGCCGAAGGATCCGTCAACTTCCGTAGCCGAGACTTCCTTTTGCTCCACTTCCTCTTCCTCATACGAGGCTTCCACAATAAAATCTGCCGGGGCCTGTGCTTTGATAACGATCATGGGCTTATATCGTATATCATACTCCGAGAGTTCAACGGTCCATTTCAAGCAGCGGCCCGAACTATCCATCTTCTACAACGCTTTTCTAGCGGCCGATTTGTTAAAACCTGGATGGGATGACGGTCAAAGTATGGTTTGAGCTTCTGGCGGCAATTACCACGGCCAAAGCCATTTTTTTTACCACTGGTAACGGCTCTCTAAACCGTTAAGGATGTGGGCGATAAAATATATTGGTCGCTTTGCCTTTTCTCCTTTTCCACCAACAACACGGCCGCGACTTTTTTTGGCGAGGCCGAGATATATAGTTGTAATACGTCTCAAGTCTCGGGCCTTGTGATGGTGGGTAGCTTATTCAAATGCTCCTTTACCGCCAGGGAATGCTTTGCTTTTCTCCTCTCCCCCACTCGAACTTCTTATTTCCCCTTAGCGGTCAAAGAAAGGCAAAGCCTTGTCTGCGATTTTGAAATTAATCGAGTGAGGGCCGCCATTCTCCCCTGTTAGCCTCTGAATATCTTTGACGCTTTTTGGCTCGGGCGGGTCGACAATGGCTTGAACTTTGTCCGGGTTTGCATCAATCCCTCTCTTGCTTACCAAAAAGCCTAAGAACTTCCTTCGCTCTCACCCCAAAGACACATTTCTTTGGGTTGAGTTTCATCTTATACTTCCTCAACGTTCTGAAGGTCTCTTCCAGGTCATCTAAATGTTCGCGGCCAGATTTACTTTTGACAATGGAGTCGTCAACATATGCTTCGATATATCTCCCCTCTAATCCGCGAATACTTTATCGACCAACTTTTGGTAGGTTGCTCCTGCATTACGAAGCCCAAACGGCATTGCCTTATAGTTATATACGCCACAATCTCGTGATAAATGCTTGCCTTGTTTCGTCGGCCTTGAAGCAAACTAACTGCGGTGATAGCCTGAGAACGCATCCATAAAGCTTAGCAGTGCATGCCCGCTAGTAGAGTCTACCAGCTGATCTATTCTTGGTAACGGATAGCAGTCCTTTGGGCAAGCTCTGTTGAGATCTGTGAAATCTACGCACATCCTCATTGGCCGTTAGATTTCTTTACCATTACCACATTGGCCAACCATTCTGGATAATCACATGGCTCAATGAAATCCGCCTCAGCCTTATCAATTTCTTCTTTTATGGCCTTGTTCTTTTCAGTAGAGAAATTTCTCTTTTTTTTGCTTGATAGGGCGGACAAAGGTCTTTGTCAACATTTAGACGATGAACCATCACGGCCGGGTTTATTCCCGACATCTCATCCGCCGAGAACGCGAATACATCTGCGTTTTCTCTTAGGATAGTCACCAGGTTGACTCTGACCTTTGGGTCCATGTCTATCCGACAGCAACTGTCCTTGCCGGATCCTCTGCCAACATCTCCTACTTTGTTTCTCCATCTGGCTTGGGTCTTGGCGTATCATCAGGGCTAGACTCCAGTTCTTCCATCGAAATTTCCATCATTTCTTCATCTCCTTTCTCGGATTCTGCTTCATCTGCCAGAGCTTTCCTCTGGGCTCGCCTTTGTTTTCGAGTTGGCGGATTCAATTCTTCTACCGGCATTCTCCTTGCCGGCCTTTGCTGTCTTTGTTAAGTAGCATGATTTCGCCATTTCCCGATTCCCTCTTAGCTTATTTGTCGTTCCAAGATTGGAAACGTACAGACATGGTAAAGATGGTAAGTTGACACAACTCCTTGGACGTCATGGATAAAAGGGCGCCCGATATTTGCGTTATAAGCTCCGTGCACGTCAACCACCAAAAAATTCCGCCATCACATCTCTCGGCGTTCTCATCTTCTCCCACCAAGACCAGGTAGGGTTATCAAGCCTTCGGAATCACCGATGCCCCCGTGAAACCTATAAGCTGGGTAACGGACGGGCTTCGGATGCTCTCGGCCAATCATTAGTTTCTCAAAGGTTGAGAAATACGGTATATTTGCCGAACTTCCTCCATCTACCAAAATTCTATGGATCAGACAGTTTGATACTTTCAGCGTGACCACTAGAAGGTCGTCATAGGGGTAGACAACGTGATTCGCGTCCTCTACAGTGAAAGACATAGCGGGCATTACAGGCGGTCTTCTCCATTGCATACTCTCGTTGAAATTGACTTGATGCCTGAACTCTTTCAAGCTTGCCTTTGCTCCATTCACACTGGCCCCATGAATCGGCCGCATCTGATAACATGGATCTCACCGATCCGCAATCGAACATTCTAGTTGGATGGATTTACCAAGTCTCCATCCTTAGTCCGAGCTTTATACTTGGCCGAAATAGCCCCTTCTTACCAAATCCTCCAAGTTATCCTTCAAATGCCGGCAATCTTGGGCCAGTGCCCGTGATCACCATGAAAATCACACCACTTGCTCTTGTCGCGGTTTTTATGGAACATTTGCTTTGGACGCTGCAATTTATCACTGTCTTTATTCATCAAGTATATCTGACTCCTGGAGGTGGTGAGCTGAGTGTACTCGTCAAACTTTTCTTTACGTTCACCCTTCTCCCGGTCATACCTCTCGCAGGTCATTTCTTTCACTGGTCATTTCCTCTTTGACCACATTGGATTCTTGCCTTCTTTCGTCTCGCCACGATCACCTTCACGACCTTTATCTTTCTTTTTGCTTCTCCTCCTTTTTTCTTTTCGGGCTCATGCTGGTTGCTCGCGGACTTATCAAACTCTTCGCCCCTTATGAAATCATTTACTTTTCCTGCATCAGGACCTAAGGACGTAAAGGTCTTGCGACCCAAATAACTTCGAACGCCGACCCCTCCGTCGCCCGCTCATTAAGGCTAAGACGTCCACGCCCTGCTGAAGTCGCGGAATGGAGACCGCTTCCATGTTAAAACGGTTAATGAAATCATGAAGACTTTTTGTTTTCCCTTGCTTAATGTAGAGCAAGTTCACCGGTTGGGCGCTCACAGCGCCTATTGCTTACAAAATGAGTGCTAAATGTGGAAGCCAACTAGGAGAAACCGGAGATAATACCCGGCTTCAAACTCTTGAACCAAGTATGAGCATTCCCTGGGCCGTGGAGACGGAAACACCTTGCACCGGATGGCGTCCACCTAAGTGTATAAGTACATGTGACCCTCATATGCTTCGCAACATGATCATCTGGGTCGAATCGCCGTCGTATTTGCAGGGACGGCATCTTGATTCTCGGGCACGGGGTGATACAAGACTTCCGGAATAAATGGAGACATTATGGGCTTAATTAACAAGTGTCCTGTCGCCCGAATAGTTACTAGCACCCCGGGTGCCGTACTCTCGCGGGACCGACTTTGATATTCATCTTCCGAGTTGTTTAGATCCTCGGTTTCGGAATAGCTTCCTCATACTCGCATCATCAATTTGCCTTTCCATTTGGCGTTCCTCTTGCGTCAGCGTACGCATCCTCCTTACGGGCATATCGTCAACGTTTCTACCGGCCATAGCCAATGATCGTTTACGTTGGCCGGACGCCTCTAGTATTCTGGAATAGGGGGTGTTATTAGGGTCGAGAAGTGCCTTGTAACATTTGAATGAATGACGCCACCGGTTTGCAATTGGTCGGGGGAGAATTGAGTCAATTGAGTCAAGTTGAATGGAACACTACCATTGTTTACCTCGAGTCACATTGTTCTCGGGGAGTATCTTGGTCGTTATTGTCCTCGGGAACGTTAAGGTGGAACCGTAGTGTACCGATAGGTCCGGTAATGACAAGTTGAGAAGACCCTTGGCCAACTTCAAACCCCGGTGGACCGCGACTCGAGTTTCCAATTTTCGCCAAGTTGTTTCGGTGTTGAAACGGTTGGCGGTCTTGAGAGAAGTCCGCCAAAGATTTGGGGTTATCGTCCTTCCGGTGAATAGCCGCACAAGAAGCAAACGTGAACTACCCCCGGGGGGATGCGAGGAAACCCCTCCGACGCTCAAGTCAAGACGTGTCCAACTCGGATTTAGAGAGAGAAAATAGAGAGAGAGATAAGAAGTGTGAGTGTGAGAGAATGTATCTGCGAGAATAGTACTAGTGGGGTATTTATAGAAGTACTATTCACCCGTGTGGTGTGTAATCCTTTGACACGTGTATGGCCGTGGTGCCTTTATGATTGGGAAGATTCCCTTATTTTGTCTTATTGGGCGACCGCCAACGTTGTCTGACCACGTTGATATACCGACTTGTTCACTGTCTGTAGGCGCCATTTACAATATTCGCGGTCAAGGTGGTGTTCGCGGACTTATCACGAGGTCCGCTAACATACTTGGGTCATACCCATACAATTATAATAATAATAATTTCAATTCGGAGTGTATAATCTTCACCTTACAAATTTAACAATAAATTTCCTTGTCGAATCAAATGTAAACATATTAGTTGAAGTAATGAGGTAAATTGGAGAGGGTTTTATTTTTGCAAGATTGCTAAAAGGGGGGCACACTAATATGATACTACCGATAGTGAACCCGCTAGCAATGTAAAAGGAAGCCATCATAGCCTCATAGGAGCTAGACTTAGGCCTCTCCACCGATAGTGAACCTCCTTGGTAAAGTGTAACGTTGCATACTAAGTGATCGACGAAATTCCTAGATGGAAAGAGTACTAAATTATGTTGTCTATATATGTTGGATGGTGGCCGATAAAGATGATCCGAATCCGGGACGCTAAAATTTCGACACTTTCGGAAGTGTGATATTGAAGATTGATGAGTTAGCACTAATCTTAACGAGCGCTTTCTCCTTTATGAGTGATTCAACCATTAATCACCCCCGGAGGAATTAGAGAACATGATGATGAAATCGGAAAAAAAAGTATATTTGGAGGTCACGTTTGCTAATAGTGAAAGAAGGAATAATGTTTATTTTTGTTGAGATATGTTTCAAAGTAGTACTATCTCCGTTTCTTTTTAATAGTTACACTTTGCTTTTCATTAGAACCAAGGCAAAATGTGTAAAGTAGGAGAGAAGTTGTATAAAGGTAAAAAGTTGGCATCAACAAGTACAAATAAACAATAAAAAATGGCAAGAGAGATAAAGTTGGGACCAATAGTGGGAATGATGATTGAAAATTTGGGACCACACATGGGGGCAATAATGGGAATGATGATTGAAAATTTACCTTATATATAGAAAAAGCAAAGAGTGTAACTATTAAAAAAAAACGGTCTAAAAAGAAACGGAGGTAGTATTATGTTAGTCTTCCTTATTTCTAGTTAGGTTGTTTACATTGCTAAGTCAAATGTAGTTGTTTCAATTAAAGAAAGTGGAACACTAATTGAGGCATGCATAAGCCACACACTAACAATCCTCCACATTAGGATTTAGTTGCTTAAATTTGGGAACATGGGATTATCTTTGCCTATTTAACCATGCACTTTCTATTAGTTCGGTTGAATATGAATGCAATATTTTTTACTTTCCAACATTATCGTCAATTTCGCTTTTTTACTCTAAAAAATTTGGTATCAGTGGCATTTTGATCCTTGGGGCTTGTAGAGGATTAAACACAAAATTCGTGAGTGTTCCTCCATAATTAAATTTCCAATGTCTTCAGACAATTTTTCACTTTCAATTCTTATATTCAAAGGTGAAAATTATCAATCATGGGGTAACAAAATGAAGTCATATCTTAAAGCTTTGAGTTTATGGGATGTTATTGAGAGGTGATATTGATCCCACCCTCCTCGAGAGGATTGAAAAGCTTAATATTATCAAGTATATGATGAAAGTATTTATAATAGAGCTCTAGAGTAAAGCATAGCTACTCGCTAACAATAAAGGCTAAGATTTACAACACTAGCTATGAAGTTATCATTTACATAAAGTTATCTCTAACTAACAGTAGATAGGATAAAGTACAACAAACAATAGCTAGGATAGATAATACAACAAACTTAAGATAAAGTTAGACTAAGTCTAACGTTTATCTCCAATATGCTCCTGCAAGACCGGACGATCCTATCAAGAAGTCCGATCTTGGATAAGAGTAGATCAAGGCGCGGTCGAGACAACGGTTTTGTTAGAAAATAGCTAGTTAATCTCCCGTTGGCACATAAGTGACTCGAATGGAACCTGCTTGCACTTGTTCTCAAATAAAATGAAATGTAAGAGCGAGATGTTTCATTTTCGAATGAAACACGAGATTGGCACTTAGGTGTGTTGCACTCCAAGTTATCACAATAAATGACGGGAGTGTAAGTAAGTGAGACACCAAGTTCAGTGAGAAGGTTGCGGGAGACCAAGGAGTTCAGCAGTAGTGGAGGCCACGGCCCGTGTACTGCCTCGGTGGAAGAGCGAGCTATGGACTTTTGCTTCTTGGAACACCAAGTGAGAAGAGTTCTCGCCCAAAAATACTACATGACCCATTGTTGATACATAATCATCTTTGTCTCCCGCCCAGTCAAGATCGGAGAAAGCATAGAGACGTAAAGGAGAGTCACGAGATACGATGAGGAGGCCTTTATCAAGCGCGCCGCATAGATACGCATGAGTCGTTTTAGAGCGGACCAATGATCCGTGGTGGGACGAGTCATGAACTGTGAAAGGCGATTTACCGCAAATGCTACATCAGGTCTCATTAGGTGTAGAGATATTGTAAGCTCCCAACAGCTGCACGATAATCTTTGGGAACTTCAAGATGGGTGCCTCGAGTTGGAAGTAAGAGTCCAGTGACGACCATAGGTGTGGGGTTGCCTTGGCATCACTTATGCCCATGCGATCAAGAAGGTCCAGGTATGTATTTCCTTTGGCTTAAAAATAGACCCGTTGGAGTAAGAACAACCTCAACTCCTAAAAATAGGGACAAGGTGCAAGGTCCTTCAAAACAAAATGGTTAGCCAAGGTATGAATAAACTTGTCAATAGTAGATGCATTTGGACCTCGTAAGTATAATATCATCAACATACACTATTAAGTAAATAGGATGTGGGTAGATGATAATATGAAGAAGAAGTGTCTGAAAACCACACGTTTGAAAACCCGAACCAGGAAGGAAATTGGTGAGTTTAGTATACCAGGCTCTGGGAGCTTAATTTAGGCCATATATTGCTTTCTTTAACCCGCAAACGTGATTAGGGAACACAATATCAAGATATCCCGGAGGTTGAGACATGTAAACTTCATCATTTAAAGTGCCCCCAAAAAAAGCGTTATTAATATCGAGTTGGCGCGAATGCCAACCACGAGTAACAACAAGTGTAAGTAATGTGCGAATGGTTGCCTAGTGCACAAACAGATCGAAGATCTCTGTAATAGTCGATGCCAGGACGTTGTTGAAACCCTTTAGCTACGAGGCGAGCTTTATATTAATCTATGGAACCATCCGAATTGTATTTAATGCTAAAAATCCACTTGCATTTTTTACCAAATTGTGAGTGCTATCCGAGGGAACAAGTACCCAAGTACCGGGCCACTTGAGCTGGAGATCTCAAAATCCATAGCCTGTTTCCATGGTGGGTCTTTAAGGGCTTGAGATACGGTTTTTGGTTCGGTGGGGCGGGTTTGGAGAGTAGTAGAGTGAACATATTTC